>PGCI01000009.1:280000-778551 GCA_002873125.1 Puccinia coronata f. sp. avenae
TGGCGGTTGGAGCGGCGAAACCAGCAACCTTTTTAGTTGCAGGAAGGTCACCAATCAAACATAGTAGTCGGACCCAAACCTTGCGACCATTAGGGTATTGATATGTTTTGATCGTGACACCCGAGTCTAAAGTGTTCAGCTCATCTACAATTGGCTTGAGGAGGTGATTGATAGTGGTTGTGTCTGGGGAATAGGGCCCTGGGGTAATACCGGCTAGACACACATTGGAAATTTTGTTTCGCAGAGATGGTGGAAGGTTCATGCAAGTGAAAGCAAAGACACTGGTTGATTCAACTTTGCCGCTGATTTTATTTTCTCGCGGATTAAACCAGTCAACAAAAAGTGAGAGAATCAGGTTGAGCTGAGCGGGCGGGGTGTCGTTGGAAGGAGTTGTTTCGCTGTCTGAGGTTTTGCTGTCTGAGATTTTGCTGTCTGAGTTTTCGCTGTCTGAGTCCAAATTTTCCGGAGTCAGTGAGTTGGTCCAGTTCATATCTCGATAGTTGGAGCCATTCTGTATGTCTACGAGAGCACCATCTGATCTTGAGACATGCTGTGCCTAGGTATCAATTTCTGTTTTGATGTGAGGTTTTTGCAAAAGCCAAGTGATCCAACCCAGGATTGGTTGGGAAACAAAGACGCATCGGGGTACACCTTAGCTTGGAGGAAAGACTTCTTTTGGTTTAGGTTATTGTCCAAGATCTTTGAATCCACGGTGAGTTTTTTTTTGTGTGTAGAGTTCTTTGTCGCAGGTTGAGGAGTGGGAGAAAGCAGCGTATTCACAAAAGAGTGGTGCACTGATTGCATCGGGATAAAGTTGAAAACATGCTTGACAACATAGAGTTTCAACAAGCTCGGGGTCCAAATCAACCCTTAGGATTAAAGTCCGAGGGTCCCGTGGCATCTTCAAAAGGCTTTGGCTTGATGGTCGCCGTCTGAGTATTTCTTTGATGATGTTGAAAAGAGCGGTGACGGCTGTGCGGCAGTTTTCGCGGCTGACATTGCAAAAGATGTGCAGCCAACTAACAAACATTATGATGAATACTGCAAAAATGAGGATAGATTTCAGTTTTATAATGAAAAGTATTTATGTGGATTGGATGAAAAATCACAGAGGTGAAGGCTATCTTCATTTTCATCAAGCCCTGAGAATGCACCAATTTCTTCGGAGTACTTGCTAGGTTCTGGTAATTCCACAGGTGGGCTATCCGAGCTATCATCGAGCTGCTTGAAAGTGTTGTTTTTGAGCTCAAGCAATCTTTGTTGGTCTTCGGAACGATGTTTTGCTACATTTTGGGTGCTGAGATATTTGCCAGAAATGATCTGTCCATCTTTGTTCCGGATTTTATTGATTATGCATTTTGAGCAGGTGCAGATCTTCATGAGGAATCGGTAACTGGAGAGGTGCTTTGAGCTCACGGGGGAGGAAGTCGGATAAGTTGTACGGTTGATGATGGGTGTTTGAGAAAAAATGGTGGGTACGACTTATGAGCTTATGAGCGGGGCACAGGGTCTGATTGTGCTGATTGGTGATTGCAATGAGTGGAGGTGAGTGGTGGGGGATTGTGGTAACGAGATCGAGATGGTCTGGCCCTCGTTGAGCAAGAAGTCTTGCTTTGGCCTGCTGGGAATGTTAGGCAATGGCCCTTAACTCACCCCACAGCAAGTCGTCCCTCCCGGGAGGGTCGTTCAAGCTGGATGTGAGATTGAAGGTTTGGCACCAATCGAGTGGGTGGGAGGGATGTTGAAGCGCGGAAGGGTTGGTGGAGAGTTGAGTTTGTGGAGGAATCACATGTCGCTGCACATTTCACTGGCTTGCGGGCGGCGCGACATGAGAATCCCCACTGATTCAGCAGGTGTTGCTGCGGGCCGCAGCAACATTGAGATGTCCGCAGTGACATTGGTCTTACAAGTAACTGTTGGATGATACAATGATATGGCTCAGCCACACATATTGGGCATGAAGCACATATTCCATCAATTCCAACACATACAACTCACTCTGCCCCCCTTTGACCATGCGTCAGAACGTTTCTAGGGTTGCACCATAAAAAAACAATTGTCACTTGATATCAAGTGACATTACTCAACTTTGGTTGCAGCTTCAAAGCTACTCCATTCCTACTCTCAATTTAATTTTGGTTTTCTTGATTTTAATTTTGAAAAAATTCAGCAAAAAATGAGCATCAGCTCAGTGCTTACTGCAGTAAATCTCAGCCTGCTCAGCAGTTCAGCTCATAGTCAACTTTGGTGCAACTCAGGGCTCAGGGTGGCCAGGAGCTCAGCATTTACTGTGGCATTGCTCAGCTCCCATTGTACAAAAGCTCAGGGATACCCATGAAATAGCTCAGTTCTCATTGATACTGAGCAAAATTCATTCTACATAGTTTTAGGAAAAGAAAAGTTCTGGATAGATTGTGGATAGCTGGCTGGAGTTGGCCAGATGTCACTTGATATCAAGTGACAATGGTTTTTTCATGGTGTCAATATCTCCAATTATTTCTTGTTGAGGTGAATTACTATCTAGAGCCAGAACCTCTTGTTCAGGAAAAGGTCAAAACTGAGAGTCAGTTTCATCCTTGTCTAGTTCTGGGGCAATGTCGAAAGGGTTAAATTGAAAGGTAACTTGGTCAATTGACTCGTTATTAAGCAAAAGGAAGACTTGTCAAAAGTAGCATTTCTAAATATACATACAATCTTCGAATCCAGCTTCAATACTCAAAAGGCTGAAAAATTGCTAGGGTACCCAAGAAAAATTCCTTTTTCCGCCGTAGGAGATAGCTTGTCTTTCCTAAACTGTTCCGGAACAAGGACATAAGACAGACAGCCAAAGGATTTCAATTTGTCCAAGTTTGCAGATAGACAAAACCAAGTGGTATATGGAACAGAGAAGCCTCAAGTAGCCCAAGGAAGGATGTTGCATAGATCAGTCCCAGTGCAGATAGCCTCCACCCAATAACAAGGGGAAAGATTAGCTTGTGCAAAAATGCACCAAGCCTTATCAAGAATTGCTTGGTTAGAACGCTCCGCTAAACCGTTATTTTGGGGATTGTATGCAGGCGCAAAGTGATGAGCAATGCCCTTCAGTTGGCAGAATTCTTCAAAGAAGATACTCTTGAATTCGCCGCCATTATCGGAGATGATTTGTTTGATACTTTTTCCTGTCTGGTTTTCCGCCCACAGAACATACTCCTCAAACATGGTGAGAGTCTTGTATTTATTTTTTAGGAGCTTGACAGTTTTGAAACCTGAAAACTGATCCACAATTGTAAGGATCCACTCACGGATTGAGTCTGAAAAGGTCCAACCAAGTCTAGGTGGATTGCCTCAAGATTCTCCGTTGCTGGTGTGAATCTTCCTTTGAATGGCAACTTTGTTGATTTGCACATCTTGCATGTCTCACAATTGTTGACAGATGTAGCTGAAGGTACTAGTTGCTTTAGATAAGCGGCGCTAGGGTGACCCAATCTGGTGTGCCAGTTGAGGCTCAAAGAAGACAAAAAACACAAGGCAACTGAGTTGTTAATCTCAAACAAAGGAGAGAGCTCCCAGAGATTATTGTGAATCAATCCAGAAAAAGATAAAATGTTATCTAAATTAATTACAAAATTGTTCTTCATTTTAGTAATTGAAGAATTCTTATTAAATAATCTAGTTAAGGATACAAGGGACCTAGTGAGATCAGGAGTGAAGAGAACTTTGGTAAGCTTCAGCAGAGTACCGTTATTGTCCTTCATAAAAGAATTTCCCATAGCAACGGCCTTGACTTTTTGCTTCTTGTTGCCAGTGTTGATTTTGATGTTCACTTCTTCCATTTTAGTGAAAAATTTTGGATCATTGATCATATGGTGAGAGGCGCCCAAGTTGAGTATGATAGGTCAATTCAATTCAGGGCCAAAACTGACAAAAGCAGAGACTTCAACGTAATTGGACTCAGGTTCTTGCTTGTGAGATGCGGAGGCATGAGATTCTCCTTTAGGTCTAGCAGCAATGTGTTGTTTGTCCGTAAGCTTGAAGCACTTCCACTCAGGATAAGTGGATTTTGGATTATGTGAGCCCGCTGAGCAAGGATTTTCATTCTTTGGTCGTTTCTTCAAAGAATCGGCTTTGAAAGCGGTAGCAGAATCTTCTCTTGAGATGATAAATTTGATTTCTTTGGAAGTGGTGGAATTGTCGGAACAAATATCCTTCATATACACAAGTTCTTGAAGTTTCTTCAATTTTTGAGAAGGAAAGAAAACAATTGACTTGTTTAAGATAATATTGTTGATGATGTTCCAATATTCGCGCAAAACTTTAGCAAGAATAGAAATAGAAATAATGTTGTTGGGAATTCCAAGCTGAACGACAGAGAATTCGTTCATCATCTTTCAACAGGTGTTGAGGTAGTCTTTGAGATTTCCAGGATACTCATACCGCATAAACTTGAGCCAAACTTGTGCCTTATTATTGACAGAGGAGGAGGCATACCAATCAACAATAGCATTCCAGATGTCAACTGGTTTGTCCTTGTTTTTGGCAGTGATAACCAAGTCAAAAGCAGTATTGCCTAAGTGACTGATGAAAACATTGGCGGTTTCATGACGCTTCTTGTTGGCGGGTGTGACTTCTCCGGTGACAACCTTGTAAAGATCTTTGCTTCTTAAGTACACCCTCACACAGCTCGACCAGGAGGCATAGTTTGTATTGTCCAATTTAGGAGTATTGGTTTTTGACAAAACAACCACAAGATTGGACATTGTAAGCTCTTTGTACCTGTTCTTCTTATTGAGAAACCATAGTGATAATGTGAGAAATTCAGATTCTAAGAAGAACTGAATTAGATCAAAATAAAAATAATGAAAAATAAGAAAACAAAAAAGAAGAGAGAAAGAGATAGATCACCTAAGAAGAACCAGTACACAATAGATATGAGAGCTGAGAAGCAGAGTGATCTATCACACTACACTAAACAGACACTGACTGGGTTGAAAAATAAGAATAAATGGTCAACAATCAACAAATTAGACCAATCAACAAAGAAGAAGATAAGAAATAGGAATAGAAACCTTAGCAGTCTAGATGTCTGACCAAATGACCTCGACCAAACAAAAGATTTGAATTAATAGCTTGGATGAATTGATTGAAAACCAAGCGAGATGGTTGAATCGTTAAGTCAAGATGGGGAAAAGGTGTTGGAGTGTGAAATTGCGCAGAATGAAATGGTTGACGCAATACTTCAGCTTTAGAGTCTTCACACGGAGAGATACTCCGAATTCAACATTTTTCTATAATTGTCAATAGATTTTTCATAGCTCTCAAGGGTAAGGTCAGCTGGATTGATCTGAGAAAGTAGCTGGGGATCAGGGCAATGAAGGTATCCTCAGGCTCCATGGAACATGGTACTAGTTTTTTTGACCGTCTTTGTATGGATTTCTTGTTCAAAGTCAATGTTATTGATGCAGATAATTGGTTGGAGGACACTGGACACTTTCACTTTCTGAATAATTTTCTTTTTTGCGTGTTGGCCAAGGGATTGTAATTCTTTGTGAGCTGATTTCCTTGAAGAAACTAATTTCAACCAGTGTAGGTACGAGTTAACCCGTTTGGTGATGCCACACACCAGGAGTGAGACAGCATTGGCCAGCTGGAGCGCATTATTCCTTTGGTTACACTCAAAGCTTATCATCAAACAGGCTGCCAACACAATCTATTTTCTTGTAATCAATAAAAATATGATGAGCTTTGCACGAACAAGAGAAAAAAACCATGGCAGATGCTACCCACCAAATGAGGTCTTCTCTCAGGATGAGTCTCTTTTTTATTGCCAGCCTCATATGGCAGTGTATTGCCTTCAAAGTCAATCAGTGCGGCTAGATCTGTAACATCCTTGTCTTCATAGCTGTCCAGATTGTTTCCTTTTCTTGAGACCTTTGATTTGATGAGTTTGTACAGAAATGAAGTCCTTGTTGTCATTGTATGTTGATCTTGTGATAATCTTGCGCTTGAGCTGAAGAAAGACAGTGCAATTGTGTTTGCATTGAACCATGTCACTCCTTCCCGGCGCTTGTGACTACTGGGCCAATTGGATTTAATGCACATTTTTGCCTGCAGACAATCAGAACAAAACAGATTGTCAGGTACCTTATAAACTATACATAAAATGTAATAAATGTCTGTACCCACCTGCTCAAGAATGTAGCCTTTCCAATTTTCTTTTCCCTTCTGACTGTTGCACACTGATTTACTAATTAATTCCATGTTGTCTTGACTCAAGTCCCATCCCTCGGGCAATGACCGCATTGCTTGCTGATTCTTAATCTCTGCATTGTTATTGCTGAGGAAAGTGGCCAAAAATTTCTTTGGGGTTAGGTTGAGCCACTTCATTGTTCCCAATACGTGGAGAATTTCCTGATGCTTGTGTCGCAGCTCCAGAGGAAAAGGTGCAGGATTTGGCTGACTCATGGATTCGAAATGGTTGATTGACCGAGGCACTGCCGGCATTAACCGGTCGAACACGGCAGTTCGAGCGGTGCTCGAACAGCCGTGTTCGACTGGTGGTCGGACAGGCACTGTCCGACCGAAGCACCTGCCGGCGGGTCGGACAGGCCTGTCCAATCAGTTCCTGGGACCGGTCGCACAGGACCAGCCGGGACCGGTTGGACAAATCTGTCCGACCAGTTGGCTCTTGCTTCGGTCGGACAGTGCCCGTCCGACCACCGGTCGAACACAGCTGTTCGAGCACTGCTCGAACTGCCGTGTTCGACCGGTTAATGCCGGCAGTGAGGATTTTCAAGGGGAATCAGTGTTGGCGTTTGGTCACTTTGTTGAGAGTGATTGCAGTGATTGGATGGATGAAAATCTTGATTGTGTAATCAGCTGTAAGTTGAAAAAAAAGAGATGTATTTGAGCTGGTGCGCACATACCTGTAATGACCTGCACAGACCCTCTCTATTACTCAACTTCAGTAAATCTCAAGTTCCAAATTACTTTGATAATGTATATTACAGGCAGGATGTGTTGTTGCGGATCTCAGATTGTATGGGAGGAGAGACAAGAAGCAAGGTTTTCTGCCAAGCTAGAAACTTTGCTAAAATATTTTGAGGGCAAGGAACTGTGATGGTTTGAAAAAACCACCCAGCCAAATCTGGATTCTAGGCTCCCCCAATGGGGGACATATTGCGCAATTTCAGAATAATAATCTGACCTTGGCCATGAGCCCCAATTCTGTTATGAAAAGCATACATAAGTAATACCTAACTTTTCCCCTGGACAGGCAGATGCAACCAACTAACTACCTGTTCCTTCCCTACCTTCCCTTGGCAATGAACTCAGGACAGATGCCCACGGCCCTAGTGGTTATGAACATGATACCGCCGGTGAACCCTAGTTGCCTTTAGGCCAGGGTCATGCAATGACAACTGGTATCTGATGTAAGCGGCATACAAGCTTTTGCTTTGTCTTAAAAGACAAGCTTTCAGGCTGGCCTGATGTTTGACTCGTCGATTTTCCACCGTAGCCAATACCAGTATCCCCAGCATTAAGCTTTCTTGTTTTCCATACTTCCTCTTACTTCACCTCATTCATCTCACTACCAGGCTATCAACCCCTGACGTTTCCTCCCTCTCTTGTCTTGAACCTCATCATCATACATATCTTGCACTGCTGCCTGGTGCACGTGCTAAGCTCTTTCTCACAAGCGTCTACTGCTTTACTTCTTTCTTGTTCTACCTTCCCCTTCTACTCAACTCTGCTCAAACATTCTTTCCTTTGACAACTCGGATATCCCTGCCTTTAGGTAAGGCCCAGATTCAAGTTTCTTTCTGCTTTCTATCTCTCTTTCTCCTCATTGTAAATAGTCCTATATTGTTGTTCAAATGCCCTAACGCAATCTACCTTTAGTTTTGCTATTCTCACACGCAAGTCCCTCCTGACGGAGGTCTTGATTTGCGAGATTCACACACTGCGCCCTCTGCAGCAAGAGACTTGCTGTTAAGTTCAAAGGCAGACCAATTTCTGGCACATTGCTGCCCAGGCGCTCGCAATGAACGCCTTGGCCTCATTCTGCAACCGTTCCAGTATGGTGGTACTGGCCTGCCAGAATGGCCAATTGAAAAAAGAAATCAACAAATGGAAAAAAGATTTCCAAAAACCAATTTCTGATTGATTCCAACCGCCAGACTGGCCAATTCCATACATACATCAGCATATACATACATGAAAAGCCACCATACATCAATGGCCGGTGTACATACTGGCCATTGGGCGGGGAGGTCTCCCTGATTGTTGGCCGGTACATACCGGCCATCAAGCAGGGGGACCTCCGTGATTGATGGCCGGTACATACCGGCCATCAGGTGGGGAGACCTTCCTGATTGTTGGCCGGTACTACCGGCCATTGGGTGGGGAGATCTTTCTGGTTGATGGCCGGCACATACCGGCCATTGGGCGGGGAGACCTCCCAGCTCTATGGCCAGTATGTGCCATAGAGCTGGGAGGTCTCCCTGCCGGATGGCCCGTGTGTACCGGCTATTGATCAGGGAGGTCTCCCCGCCCGATGGCCGGTATGTACCAGCTGTTGATTAGGGAGGTCTCCCCGCCCAATGGCTGGTACAAACAAGCCATAAAGCAGAGAGACCTTCCTGCTTGATGACCGGTATGTACTGGCCATAGAGCAGGGAGGTCTTTCCGCCCGATGGCCGGTATGTACCGGCCATTGATCAGGGAGGTCACGCCCAATGGCCGGTATGTACCGGCCATCAATTGGAGAGGTCTCCCCGCCCAATGGCCGGTATGTACACTAGCCATTGATCTGGGAGGTATGGCCTGGTTGGCAGTTCAGCAGCGCATTTGGCCCCTTTGGCGGTTCCATGCCACGGTTGGCCAGTATGGCGGGTGGTGCTGGTGGGGAAATGGCCAACTTGGCGGCTCAGGGCCGCTGCATGGCCAGATTGGCGGTTCAAAACCACAGTTGTCCATTCTGGCGGGCCAGTACCACCATATTCCAGGGTGGAAATCACATTCCATTACTACACAGCGGATGCATACCTAGAAGATACCTAGCGTCGATTTGTCGTCCGTGTCGGGTGGGCGTCCAACCGTCCTGTTCTGCCGGCCAGGGGACCGGGAAGGTCACCCCAACAATCAAAAGGCGTGATCAACTTGTCAGAGACAACTGCACTGCCAATCAGACGCAAGAAGTACATCATCACTGCCAATACAGTCACAGACTGGTCATGCTGGTTGGTCAACGAGGGAACTTGCAGTCAAGGTGACCACAGGTGACAAAGGGACCACCAGCAGGGTGATCCCCGGTCACACCTACCGGCGATCATCTGAGAAGAATTATCAACGGGCCCAGACGGTCTGATGTCTCACCTGAGATGCGTCGCTGGGATGGCGTGTTTTTCCCAGTGAATTCAATCACAAAAAATGCCTCACAGGGTCGTTTTTGACCTGTTGCTCAAGCCACAAAAAGAAGCAAAAACTTTTTTTTTTTGTAAAAAAAAACTTAGTGACAAGAAAAGTTGGAGAAGCTTAAAAACTGCAGCAAAATTTGGCTCAGAACTGCTTGGGAAGGTAAACTGGTTAAGGTCCGGTAGTGCAGCGGTGGACCAGCAGGCCTGCAAGAGTCTCCAGGAAAGTACTCATGCAGGCTAGTCCCTCACACCACATGCAAACAGTGGACGCTTTTCAAAAAGCGTCCTCTGGTGACATGAGCTGGCACGCGGGCCGCGACCAAGCGCGACGTCCAAGAGTGGTCAACGACCACCAAGCGACGTTGAACTCGGTTGCGCGCATGTGACAGGTGAGAGTCACCGGAGGACGCTTATGCACAAGTGCCTGCCGTTTGCATGTGGTGTCATGAGTTCGAGCCTCATGTTGACGGTGTTTTTGCTCACCGCGTCATATTGAGGCCGTCATCATGTCGGTCAATTGGCGCCCCATTGCCGTGAGACCAGCCCGCCAAGTTGCCGCCTGCGTGCTGTCACCTTGACCGCACACGTGCGCCCCGCGATTTCGACGTCATCGAGCGCAGGGTCAAACAGAGACGGGGGGACTGCCCAACCGGCGCCCTCAGGTCGTCGAAAAGTAGCGGCTGTGTAGTTTGCCTGATTTCACATGTGCCAGCTCATTCTGGGCTTGTCTGGCTCCTGCTGTCCCTGGGAGCGTGGGCTGCATTTGTCCTTCTGTTTGATTCCCTCATTTTGCTTACCGAAGCTGGATCCGGCATCTTTTTTTATCTCGGCAATTGGATCATCCCATGAAAAAGAAGGCGGAGCAAAAGATGTCTTTTGTAATCCTCTGAGCTGTCGCTGCACCGCGGGGCAAGACTAAGCAAGCCGTATGCCTGATAATATCACTCCTGCGCAGCAATATCGTCATCCAAGTCAAAGCTAAGATGATTCAGCAAGACGGTCATGGAAAGTATTCAATCCCCCCAAGCAAACGCTATAGCAAGTCGGTTCAGAGTAATGACGACACTTGGCTTATTCGCACCAATTGCTCTTGCTCCATGCCCTGCTGGACATTCATGTTTCCAGGGCTGTAGCCCCACTCGGACAATGCCATAAGCCAATTAATGATGATTCGATGTTCATCAGCCAAACAGGGATGATTGAATTGATCACCAGCCGTTGTTTCATTCAGCTGGGGGCAATCGTGACGTCATCCTTTAATGTGATCTGGCACTTGAACCCATTCGCGGGGTTTTGGCCGAGCATGTGAATGCCAGTTTTTCCTTTTGTCGTGTTTTCTTGAATTGCGGAACAAAAGAGCGACTTGCAAGTTTGGAGCCGCACTTCGACATCGAGCAAGCTGGCTGTGCCTTTCCTTGCCATTGCCATTCCCGTTCAACGCCCTCCCTCCATCTTCGCAAGCTCTTGTCGGTTGGCTGATTCGTTCCACCTTCACCATCCTTCCCACCACTTGTCCACTTCCTTCCCAAAGAAAGCCACTGCTTTCCTACGTTTTTACAAAGAAACCAACAACAAGTAAATAAATAGAGTTCCTCTCCCTCTTGCTCCACTTCAGCGGTTGACCTAAACCTCGCTTTAAACAGCTCGTTTCTCCAAACAAAATCTTCGACTCTTCCGTGACTTGTGTTTTTCAAAAACCCAAAAGATAAAAAAACCCCAAGCTGGGTTGAATCCACTTTTCTCCCCAATTTAAGCCGACTCAAGTCCTCCTCGGACCTCGCGCTCAAAATGTTACCGCTTCTTGGAGCCTTGGTCATCATGCTGCTGTTGGCTCCACGGCCAGCAGTTGCTTTGTTCGACAAGAGTGAGTTTCTCTCCGATCCATCTCTTTCGGCTTGAAGGATATGTCTAGCTGATCTGGCTCTTCCGCACGGCATCGTTGTTCTTTTCAAGAGCCTTCTTACAATGACTGGAGGTAAGCACAATTTGAAACCAATCATGAGCTATCACAGTAGCTCATATTGCTCACACACTGAACATGGCCCGTCATCTCATCATCTTGTGACCAATGTAGTGATTCAAAGGTTGAACAGTGGCTCACCGATCACAAAATTCCCAACCCGGGAAACCTGGATAGCCAGGCCTTGCGCGAATTAATTCAGAAAAAGTATGATTCCGCTTACGACAATTGGTGAGATTTTTCTTAATTCAACATTGACTTGCAGGAGTGAAAATAAGATTACTCAAGTGGTATCGCCGTGTTTGCTTTTCAGGAGTGATGCAGACTTGCAAGCATATGTCAAGAAATATTCTCTTCCGCTGAGTGCTGATAAGCCTAGAGAGGGTATAATCGACACCATTCGCCAAAGTTATCATGGCGTTGTAGATGCATGGAGCGATTCGGATTTGAAATGTATGTGGTCCCTCCATAAGTGATTGATTTTGCTAATTGTACACAGCGCTGATTTGACTCATGGTCTTGCAGCGTGGATGAGCGACCATGGTTATCCTAGTCCTCCTAGCTCCACACGCCAGCAGCTGGTCGATATCGTCAAAGCAAACTATCAAGATTCCAGTCAGTATCTTAGCAGCTCCGCAGGCTCAGCTCAGCAAGTCTTGCAAGATACAGCAAGCTCCGTTTTCTCTTTGTGGACCGATAGCCAACTCCGGGACTTCTTGCTGGAACATGGTGTCGTGAGCCCTAATAGTAAGCGCGAGGAACTGGTTAGAGCCGCCAAACGATACTTGAATGCTGGTCAGTATAGCATGTCACATCCACCCAGCCTTCCAAAACTAACGCCTCTCCAAATTGCAGGCGCGCAATCCGCAAGCAAACTTGCCTCTTCGGCCACTGGCGCTGCTGCCGATGCTGGCTCGGCTGCCAAGAATGCTGCAGCAGACGCCGGTGCTGCTGCTTACGACAAAGCTTCTCAAGCAGGCCATGCCGTCGGCTCGAAAGCATATGAAGCTGGTGCTTCTGTCGGCGAGGCGGCATCGGATGCTGGATCTTCTGCTTACGACAGAGCTGCCCATGCCGGACAAGCTGCTGGCTCGGCCATTTATCGCACGGGATCCTCCGCTGCTGATGCTACGTATGAAAAGGTCTCGCAAGCTGGCCAGTCCGCCGGTTCGGCCGTTTATGATACCGGGAGTGCCGCCACTGAGGCAGTGAAGGATTCTCCTGGTGTTGTTTACGATTATCTTTCGGCTAAATTCGACGATGCGAAGGATTATGTCTACAGTTCCTGGTCGGACAATGAACTGAGAGACTACTTAATCCAGAAAGGTGCTATCAAGTCGGGTACTCACTTCAGTCGAAATGATCTCCTTCAAGCCATCAAAGACACGTACAACGACGCGGCTCAAAATGTGTACGAATCTTGTAAGTTCTGTCCACGTTGATTTCTTTTGAACACAACACTAACCTTTTTTTTCCTGCAGGGTCAGATAATCGAATCCGAAATTGGCTCGCGGATCACGGAGTTGTCTCCAACAAAGCTAGTACTCGCGAGGAATTAGTCAATTTAATCTCGCAGTATTACTATGGTGCGAAAGACACAACCTACGAGACTTGGAACTCCAATGAATTGCGAAGTTGGTTGGAGAAAAAAGGTATCATAAAGCCGGGCACACAGAAGAAAAAAGAGGAGTTGAGTCGTATTAACGAGGCCGTTCCATGCAAGCGCTAGGCTAATTCAGCTCTCTTCATTTCTTACAGTTATCTATCGTTGGTCGCAGACAATTACTACAGTGTTCGTGACAAGGCGTTTAACAACTGGAACGAATCTTCTTTGCGAGCTTGGCTTGAAAGCCACGGACTCTCCAAAACTCCGGGACAAGCCAGAGAAGATTTATTGAAAGTTGTCCAGCAAAACTTTTACGGGGACAGCGATAAAATATGGGACTCTTGGAGTAACGCTGAGATAAAGACATACCTGTTGAAAAATAAGCTTGCCGAAAAAAGCGACGTTCAAAACCTTCGCCGCGACAGTTTAGAGAAAATCCTTAACGAGAAGTATTATACGATCAAGGAGAACATCCTTGGGGGTTGGAGCGAAAGCCAAATGAGACAGGTATGCATTTCCTCAATTGTTTCACTTCTTGCACACGAGATTAATCGTTATATTTTATTTTTTTTTCGTCCTGGAAAGTGGTTAATCGAAAATGGATTTCTCAAGTCTGACTACCAAGCTAAGAAAGATGAGATCTTGGACTTATTCTCACAGAAGTACTCTGATGCTGCCTCAAAGTCGAGTGAATACGTGAGCTGGTCAGACAATCGCGTTCGTGGTTGGTTGCGGACGCATGGAGTGGAGGTCCCCATGAGTACCGCGAGGGAAGAACTGCTTCAGTTGATGCACGAACATTGTAAGTGGTCGTTCCAAGTTGCACCGTATCTTCTTACCTGACTTGGATAACTTTCTGACCGCTCAATATTCCTGATCAAGACACGGAGTCCAAAGGAAAAATGCGCAACATCCTCTCGACAGTTACGAGTGCCTTTTCTTCCAGCGAGCAGGCTCTCGAAGACACCATAAAGAGGCTCAAAGAAGCCGTTGGGGCAGGAAGCATCAAGCAAGATGCTGCGAGTTATAAGGACGCGGTATATGAGAACGCCGCGAAGGCTGCTGACAGAACCAAACGTGAACTTTGAAAAAAACAGAAATGCGCCGCAGCACGTTATGAACCGACTCTCTTTCTCGGCTGGAGTGGTATCGTTTCCGATTCTAAAAATGTATCAATAGCCCATTTATTCTTTTCAGTTTTTCAGATGAATTTCGTGTGTCCAGTTCAGGCTAAGAAGAACACGCTACTTTTGAGAAGCGGTTTATTTTCTTAACCAACTTGTGTACAGTGTTTTGTTTGCCACATCTTGGGCACTTTCCACCAGTCAATTTTGGTTTGTAAGTTCAGATGCTAGCTCGACACCAAGCCGCTCTCCAAGTCCGTCTCGTTGCGGAGTCTCTCGCCAAGGGACAGCTAAATTAAGTCCCTCCTTTATGTCGGAGCGGGGGCTTCTTCCGCAGGGACCTTCCCAAGGACTCCGAAGGGAGGGACTTGGACTTGTGACATATGTCAATAATACGGCTCTAGCATATCGTACGCGCGCGCGAGTTCAAAGTATCGGATTTTATTGGGGGTGGTCGTATATATCGCATCAGAGGTCGCTGAGGTCCTTGCACATGAGACAACGGACTAACGGAATCCTGACCCTCGGAGACGCGCGGTACACCAGAGGAGCGATCGGCCCGCTGTGGGACGCCTGCTAAACGGACAAGTATTTATAAAGGGGGTGGGTGAATTTTACAAAGTGGCTAAAACTACACATCACTGGATGACTTCCCGTCGCCATTTAGAGGGCTACAGATGCCATTCTAAATTCTAAATTTAGCCAGATTTTAAAAAAAGGTATTTTGGATTTGGTACTCAATGTTGAAATGTTTCAAGAGGTGTTGAGTTTTTGGTCAAAAATCTAGAATAACAGCTCTAAATTAAGAATTTAGAATTCTGTAAACCCCGATGGGAAGTCATCCACTATGGGTGATGTGTAATTTGACAGGGTGTTGGCCAAAATTGCCACCTTGTAAAAGATGGCCTTGTAAAAAACACCCTGTAAAAATCCATCTCAGCTTCAGATTCTTGATTTTTACAACCCATTTTTTTACAAAGTGATACTTTGTAAAAACCAGACCTTGTAAAATTATATGTCCAGGTAAATATGTGTAATTTTACAACCTGAAATTAACAAGGCCCTGTAAATGAGAAAACATGACCCTGTAAAATTTTTTCTCAAGCCCATGTATGTTGACATTTACCTGGTATTTTATTTTATTTGCAAGGTGTTTTTATTTTCTTTGAAAAAATCATTGCCTGGAAAAAGGACATCTAAGTTTGATAAAATGCCAGGGTGTTTTCACTACAAACATTTGCAACTCTGCCCAGAAAGAAAATGTAAAATTGGGATGGGAAAAACATATACCCAATTTTATAGAAAATGGTCAGAAGTAAAAAATAAGCTTTACTGAGCATGCTCAGCAATTTTTTTTTTTTTAGAAACTGAGCAGAAATTATTTTTATTCATTATGGCAACTTTGGGGGATTTTGCTGAGCATGCTCAGTTTTGCTCAATTTTTATTACTGAGCCATTTTGTTGAAAAAAGTTAACATTTTGCTTAACCCAAACAGTAGTTTTTTCTTTAGGTGAAATTACAAATGTTTGTAGTGTTTGAAATGGAAAAAGAGTTTTATCTACAAAGAAATTTTTTTGTTCTAAGGAAATTCCTTGTAAATGTACCACTGTGTAAAACTTGAAATTTGAAGGTGTTACATTTAATTTTACAAGGTGTGCTTTACAAAGTGTCCAAATTTGTTTCTTCTTCTTAAATTTGATCAAAATCAGCAAAGAGATAGTACATAATTATGTTTTTTGAGATGAAAGAGCAACTTCACTTGAGTTAAAAAAATTACTTTGTAAAAAAACACAAAGTAAATTTTAAAATAAATATTGGGTGTGGCATTGAATTTTACATTGTCATGTTTTCCCATTTACAAGGACTTGTTAATTTCAGGTTGTAAAATTACACATTTTTTGGCTGAAAGTATAAATTTACAAGGTCCTTTTTTTACAAGGCATGAATTTGTAAAGAAATAGGTTGGGAATCTCAACTATTTGAAGCTGAGATGGAATTTTACAGGGTGGTTTTTAGAAGGACATCTTTTACAAGGTGGAAATTTTGGCCAACACCTTGTAAAATTACACATCACCCATAGTGTTGTGTAATTTTACATTGCATAAACTTTTACAAGGTGTGTACCTTGTAGAAGCCACTTTATAAAAATCAACATCCCCCTAAAGAATGGCATTTGATGTTATCCTCATGGCTTTTGTCCGTTGGTTTTAGTAGGAGTTACGCAGAGCCATGCGTTTTCTGGTCATCAAACACTTGGATCTAAGTTCACGTAGACAACATTGCAATCTTTAGTCCTGAACCTGAAATCTTCAAGAGTCTTATCAGCAAGAGGTTTAAAATCAAGGATCTCGGTAGCGCCAAACATTTACTTGGAATGCAAGTATCTCAACTTGCAACAGAATTTCATCTAACTCAGACGCATTACATTGAAGAGACTTTATCCAAATATCAATGTCAAGACTTATTTCCGCTCGCAACACCATTTGATCCTAAGACCAACCTTGTCAGAGCTAGCCGAGATGAAATTGATCAGTTTCTCTCTCTCAAAGTCAACTATCAAGGACTTGTGGGCACTCTTAACTATCTTAGTGTAACCACAAGACCTGAAATCACCTACTCCATTGGCTGTCTTTCTCAATTTCTGAACAACCCTGGCATTGTTCACTGGACACTAATGACTTTTTTTCCTACATGGGCGCGAGTTGGGCAAATTGCAGTGAGACTTCTAAATCTACTATGGGCTACTTGATTCTTTGGAACGACAATTTGATTGCCTGGCGGTCAAAGAAACAGTCATCCACCTTGCTTTCATCTACCAAAGCAGAATATATTGCTATTTCCAAAATCACCAAAGAAATTCTGTGGATGAAAATGGTCTTAGAATCCGCCTTAAAACTCTTAGTCTCTGTTCCATTTGAGATCTTTGAAGACAATCAGGGTGTTATTAAGCTCGCCAACAATGAAGCCAATCACTCTGCTTTCAAAACCAAACATATGAAACTTTGCTTCCACTTTTTTCGAGCGGAAATCATCTCCAAAACCATCCGTCTCACATTTAAAAGAACTCATCTCATGTTGGCGGATTTTCTCACCAAAACAATTAGTCGCTCATCTATCCTCAAAGCTCTAAAAACCCTTTGAGCAAATATGCCTCCAGCCTAGAGGTCTAAATGCATGGGGGCGTGTTGAGATATGACCCTTTTTGCCTCTGCGCACCTTTGCGGCGCGCTCTTCCAACTCTCTGCTCTTGTCTTTACCTGTATTGACATCATCTTGAGTGCAAGCTCTCCAGATTTGAAGCATCTGATTCAACTCTTCAAGATCCCTGTTGACCATCTCTGAATATTCCTCATCTTGACTTCAACCTACATCTCACACACCTTCTTTGGTTGATCGTTTGTTGAGTTCATCAGCAAGTAGGACAGCTTCATCAGGTTCTTATCATTGAGTTTCTCTCTCTCTCTCTCTTTTTCTTTCTTTCATTTTCATTGACCATATTCTCCAGTTGACCGTGTCTATCTTCATTTCCTTTCTTCACTCTCTTCAGTTGTTTCTAGCGTTAGGCAGTGGTTTCCTATCTATCTTACAAGCTCTCATTCTACCATTGCTCCTGTTATTTTAGGTAACCTCCTCATCATTTTTGTATCTCATGTATTCTTTGTTTTATCTTTGCTAATTATATTATTTTAGCCTGGAATTCTTCACTTACTATGAGCCTCCCTGGGTATGATTGGTTACCTGGCTCTGTTAGAAGATTAGCCAAATACCTTATTTAATCAATAAGTCTTACTATCAGCCTCCCTGGGTGCAATTGGGTACCTGTCTCTGCTAGAAGATCAGCCATATAAAACATCCTCTTAGACATATCTAAGCATCCTCACCAAGCCACACTATTCTTTAAGAGTCCATACTCTTATTCTTGTTCAACAAACTCTCCCAGCTATCACAAGAGGCAGCCTTTCAAGGGGGCTTGATAGCGGCACGCCCGAAGGGCGTGCGCACGCCCCCCCAAACGCCTAAAAAAAAGGCGTGCGGGGGCTGCACGCCTTCCCAACCAGGCGTGCAAACCCCCGCATGCCGCACGCCGTCCGCACGCCTACAAATGGCATGAGGACGGCCAGCTTGGCGTGCGGCCCCGCCGGACAGGCGTGCTGGCCATGCACGCCTGTCTGGAGGGCGTGCAGGCCTTGCACGCCCTCCGGACAGGCGTGCAAACCCCCGCATGCCGCACGCCGTCCGCACGCCTACAAATGGCATGAGGACGGCCAGCTTGGCGTGCGGCCCCGCCGGACAGGCGTGCTGGCCATGCACGCCTGTCTGGAGGGCGTGCAGGCCTTGCACGCCCTCCGGACAGGCGTGCACGGCTGGCACGCCTGTCCAGCCAGGCTCACGTAAGCCTCTTGAATTGAGAGGCTTACGTGAGCCCCTTGGTGCCCTTATAAGGGTACCGTTTGGTACCCTTATAAGGGTACCGTTTGGTACCCTTATAAGGGTACCGTTTGGTACCCTTATAAGGGTACCGTTTGGTACCCTTATAAGGGTACCGTTTGGTACCCTTATAAGGGTACCGTTTGGTACCCTTATAAGGGTACCGTTTGGTACCCTTATAAGGTACCGTTTGGTACCCTTATAAGGGTACCGTTTGGTACCCTTATAGGGTACCGTTTGGTACCCTTATAAGGGTACCGTTTGGTACCCTTATAAGGGTACCGTTTGGTACCCTTATAAGGGTACCGTTTGGTACCCTTATAAGGGTACCGTTTGGTACCCTTATAAGGGTACCGTTTGGTACCCTTATAAGGGTACCGTTTGGTACCCTTATAAGGGTACCGTTTGGTACCCTTATAAGGGTACCGTTTGGTACCCTTATAAGGGTACCGTTTGGTACCCTTATAAGGGTACCGTTTGGTACCCTTATAAGGGTACCGTTTGGTACCCTTATAAGGGTACCGTTTGGTACCCTTATAAGGGTACCGTTTGGTACCCTTATAAGGGTACCGTTTGGTACCCTTATAAGGGTACCGTTGGTACCCTTATAAGGGTACCGTTTGGTACCCTTATAAGGGTACCGTTTGGTACCCTTATAAGGGTACCGTTTGGTACCCTTATAAGGGTACCGTTTGGTACCCTTATAAGGGTACCGTTTGGTACCCTTATAAGGGTACCGTTTGGTACCCTTATAAGGGTACCGTTTGGTACCCTTATAAGGGTACCGTTTGGTACCCTTATAAGGGTACCGTTTGGTACCCTTATAAGGGTACCGTTTGGTACCCTTATAAGGGTACCGTTTGGTACCCTTATAAGGGTACCGTTTGGTACCCTTATAAGGGTACCGTTTGGTACCCTTATAAGGGTACCGTTTGGTACCCTTATAAGGGTACGTTTTACCCTTATAAGGGTACCGTTTGGTACCCTTATAAGGGTACCGTTTGGTACCCTTATAAGGGTACCGTTTGGTACCCTTATAAGGGTACCGTTTGGTACCCTTATAAGGGTACCGTTTGGTACCCTTATAAGGGTACCGTTTGGTACCCTTATAAGGGTACCGTTTGGTACCCTTATAAGGGTACCGTTTGGTACCCTTATAAGGGTACCGTTTGGTACCCTTATAAGGGTACCGTTTGGTACCCTTATAAGGGTACCGTTTGGTACCCTTATAAGGGTACCGTTTGGTACCCTTATAAGGGTACCGTTTGGTACCCTTATAAGGGTACCGTTTGGTACCCTTATAAGGGTACCGTTTGGTACCCTTATAAGGGTACCGTTTGGTACCCTTATAAGGGTACCGTTTGGTACCCTTATAAGGGTACCGTTTGGTACCCTTATAAGGGTACCGTTTGGTACCCTTATAAGGGTACCGTTTGGTACCCTTATAAGGGTACCGTTTGGTACCCTTATAAGGGTACCGTTTGGTACCCTTATAAGGGTACCGTTTGGTACCCTTATAAGGGTACCGTTTGGTACCCTTATAAGGGTACCGTTTGGTACCCTTATAAGGGTACCGTTTGGTACCCTTATAAGGGTACCGTTCCCTTATGGTACCCCTTATAAGGGTACCGTTCCGGTACCCTTATAAGGGTACCGTTCGGTACCCTTATAAGGGTACCGTTTGGTACCCTTATAAGGGTACCGTTCGGTACCCTTATAAGGGTACCGTTCGGTACCCTTATAAGGGTACCGTTTGGTACCCTTATAAGGGTACTGTTTGGTACCCTTATAAGGGTACCGTTTGGTACCCTTATAAGGGTACCGAACAGTACCCTTATAAGGGTACCGTTTGGTACCCTTATAAGGGTACCGTTTGGTACCCTTATAAGGGTACCGAACAGTACCCTTATAAGGGTACCGTTCGGTACCCTTATAAGGGTACCGTTTGGTACCCTTATAAGGGTACCGTTCGGTACCCTTGTAAGGGTACCAAAAGGTACCCTTACAAGGGTACCACTCGGTACCCTTATAAGGGTACCAAACGGTACCCTTATAAGGGTACCAAAAGGTACCCTTATAAGGGTACCACTCGGTACCCTTATAAGGGTACCAAACGGTACCCTTATAAGGGTACCACTCGGTACCCTTAGGTTACCGTTCGGTACCCTTATAAGGGTACCGTTTGGTACCCTTATAAGGGTACCAAAAGGTACCCTTACAAGGGTACCACTCGGTACCCTTATAAGGGTACCAAACAGTACCCTTATAAGGGTACCAAAAGGTACCCTTATAAGGGTACCACTCGGTACCCTTATAAGGGTACCAAACGGTACCCTTATAAGGGTACCAAACGGTACCCTTATAAGGGTACCACTCGGTACCCTTATAAGGGCACCAAGGGGCTCACGTAAGCCTCTCAATTCGAGAGGCTTACGTGAGCCTGGCCGGACAGGTGTGCCAGCCGTGCACGCCTGTCCGGAGGGCGTGCAAGGCCTGCACGCCCTCCAGACAGGCGTGCATGGCCAGCACGCCTGTCCGGCGGGGCCGCACGCCGAGCCGGCCGTCCTCACGCCATTTGTAGGCGTGCGGACGGCGTGCGGCATGCGGGGGAGGGCGTGCGGGGGTTTGCACGCCTGTGTGGGAAGGCGTGCAGCCCCCGCACGCCTTTTTTTTAGGCGTTCGGGGGGGTGTGCGCACGCCCTTCGGGCGTGCCGCTATCAAGCCCCCCTTTCAAGCACACATCCCTCTCAAGCTCTATTCTCCATCAAGATTAGTTCCACAACGTTGCGGCTTCACCCACATCAGCGACTTCCAGCACTTTTTTCACTCATCAACACTATGACCTCCCCAGCCTTGGTCTCATCAATGTTGACTTACTGAAAACGCCAACGCAAAGACCTACCAATTCCCAAGAAGTGACCATCACCACCAATAAAGAAAAAAATGGAACAGAGAAAGAAATGAGAGAAGGCCAAAAACCCACCAAGCTTGTGTATCAAGGAAGGACAAATCCACCTCCTGTACAATGAGATCATTGAAGAAATAGTCAAAAAAAAAAAAGAAAGCAATAAGAATTTCAATCAATTTCTGATTTGTTTAAAGGGCACTCATATCGTCCTGGAGTCGGGTCCAATTGATTGTGATCTTCCCAACAGTTGAACCCCCCCCACTTCTTTTGAGACTTCAGCAATTTATTTGTATGGCAATAATAAGGTTGTTGACATTGTCAAAGCAGTGAAGGACCCAACAAACTGATTCAATGTGTGATCCATCATTTTTCTCCTGTGTTGAAGTCAAGAATTGGTACAGATTACCAAGGATAGACAACATGCAATATTGCAGGCCTCTAATGGCGAGACTGCTGGAGAGCAATTTGGGACATGTTGGGTTCAGCCAGTGAAATGTGATCCAGGCCCGCTGAGCACAAGCTGATCCATGGCTGACCCACTGGAGATGCTCTAAGAGATGCAGAGAGTGAGAGATGCAGACAAGAGAAGTCAGGGGAAGATGATTAAGCATTGTTAGGGTGCAAGAGGAGATATCAATATGATATTGATATGATTATGATTGAAAATAGGGTTGGCTTGACCAAGTACTTACAAGGCATTAAAAGGGTGAGAAAGGGTTGGGATGTTAGGGCATAAGGGTCTTAAGTTCCAACATAAGGGTTGGCTTGACTTGGCCGGGAACTCGGGGGAGCAGGCGCCAGAGATGTAGATGTACAAAATGTATCCAAATCTCCCCCAAATAGACCTTGAAGGCTCTCTCTCTCACAGGCCTGCTCTACAGTTGCAGTAGTCATCTGTCAGGTCAAAATATTTTGAGGTCCCAATTGGGGAGGCCTAGAAATTTTCAAAAAATAAATGGACCTCCTAGGGGGCCAGGGTAAGTGACGTTCTTCATTGAGAGAAAATGCTCACGTGGTAGTTGTATGTTATTGTTCTGTTGATATTTAGCCATACAACATGTCTTTGATCAAAGCACAAGGATCTCAGTGCAAGAAAAGACTTGAAAAACAACAGCAAGACGCACCTCCACCAGAAAATACATCCACAATAGCATACCCTGTCAACATCCCACATGCAACACAAGCCTAAAGAATTCTTGACCTCTCATTTTTTTTGCTCTCTTTTCTTAAAAATCAATCAATTTCCCTTCTCTTCTTCTTTTTATTCTTTTATCCATGTATTTACACACATTGTCAAATTCTTGTTATGAATGGTCAGCTTTGTTTATCCCTAAATACACAAATACAGTGCCAAACCCCACTTTTGTGTTAGCCCGCGCCTGCAAAAAACAAAAAAAATTACAGCAGCTTTCAGTGTATTCATATGTCATGTACAATACACAAAAGTGAAATTTTTGAGCTCGCAAGAGGCAGAGGATTCCATAGATATCACACCAGGTCTGTGGGATGGCTCAAAAAAAGGTTTAGGCCTTGTTTGGCAGCCCCAAAATATCACAACCTGTCTTAAGCAACCGTTGAAAACAAAGTGGATGCATATTTTGCACCACTTGATTATGACTCAACTGGCTATCCCACATTTATGACGCTGAGCCTGTTTGGTGCGTCAAGTGCAAAATGCACATTTCCAATAAAATGATGGGGGCAAAAAACATCCACAAACAGAATCCTAACCAAAGTGCTCTCAACAAGCTCTCAACGACGTCACATCCCAACATCATCCTCATCATGAATGACCTACCCAACATTAGCATCCATCATAGATTCACAGATCCTAACCTTTGCTTGGCAATTAAATTTATTATCCTTATCATCATTGTCACCATCTTATATGAATGGTATAAAACCCTGAAGTCTCCATACAATAATTCTAATCTCACCGGCGCAAATTAAACGGTGTAAAGCTCAAAAGTTTCAGTGAAGACCTTTTGCTGAGTGCGGAACAGGATGATTTGAGGATGACTCTGCCGTTCCTATACTAGACACTAAAACAAGACCCCCCAATCTATGATTGGCAGGCTTTAATTCAAGTGATAGGAAGTGTATCCAAGATACTTCAGTTGGTATAGCAAGTGTGGGTGATTAAGGATGTGTTGAGTGTTGATGATGATAGTGGTGACTGATGAAGGTGTAAAGGTATGATAAGGTTTTGTTAAGCTAATGAGTTCTGGGAGCTGACGCTTCTACCAAGGATGGATGATGGTGAGTTGTAATGCTAAATGAGGTTTAGGGAGCTAATGCTTCAATCAAGTTGAGTCAAGATGGGTTGTTCAATGAGTAATGATGATGTTGTTATTGCTGATGATGATTGCTTAAAACCTCAATATTGGGTGACTTATAATGAGGAGTGACCAGTGTATCAGACTATAGGGGATAGTGAAAATCATCTTTGGATGGTGTGTAGATGTGCTCCCAGAATCTGGTGAGGAGGGGGAAAACAGCTAGAGGAGAGCCCCTTTTATATCAAAATCCTGACAAATGGGGGGGTGGTCAACTTGTGGTTGGAACAATGGTCATGGAACATGATGGAACAAAAAATGATGACTAATACAGGCTGAGTTGTGGTTGATGGAAACAAATGGAACAATGGAACAAGTGAAATTGGCTTGACTTGTGGTTCTGAACCTGATGGAACTTTCCATGGTGAATGGGGCCTAAGTTGGGTGGAACATCCTAGAAAAGGGGTTACCTGTGCCCAGTGGTTGAGTTGTGGGTGGGTTTTTTGTGTGATTGCCTTGTGAAAGCGCTGTGTAACTGCGCGTAACTGTAATAAACCCGGGTCTAGGAACTAATATTGGCCATAACTATTGATCCAGGCATGTAACAAAGATTCTGTGAGTTGTTCCCCAGGATCATTTTGCCTGAAGAATGTGCTTCTGGAACAATCTATGGAATTTTGAGGGTTTTGTAATTTAGTGGCTGTAGCAGGGATTAGGGATTAGGTGACTGAATATGTTGATTTGTCCGTAACTTCTGTCGATCCAGATGAGCCTTGAATATTCCGTGTGTTATTCCCTAGAGTGAATTTTGCCTTAGATTCTTATTCTTCAATAATATCTGGTGATATCTGAGTGGATATAAGAGAAAAAATGAGAAAGAGAAAAGAAATAGGAGAAAGGGGTAAGAAAAATGAGAAGAGAAAAAACTGAAAATTTGTGTCATATTTGGAACACCACAACGGAATTCTTGTTTGCTGGTAATCCTCGTTGATGTAGGGCAATTCTCCACCTTGATCACAGTAACTTTGAATTACTGGCACAAAAGCTCACGTTACTAGACACCAATCCAGTCTCAAAACGCCTTGGAATTGAAGAACAGCTTTCTATTTTTATGTACATTTTTGGCCAGGGAGCAACCAACCGACAGGCCCAAGATCAATTCCAACATAGCGGTGAAACCATATCAAAATTGTTTCATCACATCATTGCACTCTTGATTGAGTTGAGCTTGGCTTACATCCAACTTCCAAATCTTTGCATCACCCATGGTACAACATTGGACAATCCAAAGTACTCGCTTTTCTTTGATCATTGTCTAGGAGCATTGGATGGAGTTCACGTACCTGAAAAGGTTCCAGAGGCGCAGGAAGCACGCTTTTGCAATTGGAAGGGACAACTTTCCCCACTACAAACATTTGCAACTCTGCCCAGAAAGAAAATGTAAAATTGGGATGGGCAAAACATATACCCAATTTTACAGAAAATGGTCAGAAGTGAAAAATAAGCTTTACTGAGAATGCTCAGCAAATTTTTTTTTTTTTTAGAAACTGAGCAGAAATGATTTTTATTCATTATGGCAACTTTGGGGGATTTTGCTGAGCATGCTCAGTTTTGCTCAATTTTTATTACTGAGCCATTTTGTTGAAAAAAGTTAACATTTTGCTTAACCCAAACAGTAGTTTTTTCTTTAGGTGAAATTACAAATGTTTGTAGTGCCCAGAACGTTGTAGGAATCCTGTGGGACAAATTATAATATTTGGTAAAGATCCGGCTGAGAAGATGAGAGGTGGAACAGGGGTGTATACAGGTGCTATGCTGCAGGTGCGCCGGGCACGCTATGCAGAGGCCAAGAGAGAGAGAGATGATAGCACAGGGGTTGACAATCAAGAAGATGAAGTTTTAGATAGACAATGGATAGGAGGATAAGGGCAGAGGGGATGCTTTGTTTGCTTGTGAGCTTATTCAGAGTTTGTGAAGGGTGGAAAGTTGACCAGAGGAAAGTCAGCAATTGGCTCTGCCGCTTGTCTCTTATATCTTCCTGATTATCCCGGTGCTTACCTGGGACAACTAGATTAGGCATAAGTTTCTTTTCCTGGCCCTGATCATCTAGGTGGTCAAGGGCCTAGAGCAGTTCCTTGGCTGTTGATGGTGCCTTGTTCATCTGACCGCAATTCATCACCTAGATAGGCCGTTTTGGGGAGAGTTTCAGGGAAAAGGGTTAGTCTCTCATACAGAGCAAGATGACTACAAACAAGGACACAACAACTTACGTAATGCGTGCATGAATGCATCAGCCACGTTGGTAACAGAGGAAACAGTATTCTGACAGGTGCCCCCATTCCTCAAAATGCCAAAAAACCATTAACAATCAGTATACCCTCTCTGAAGAGTGGCAAAGTGGCCGAGAGGATTGTAGGCTGCAATATCCTGTTCCTTTTTTTCAACTCTGACAACCTTGCTCAGCTTCAACAGCCATCACCTTTTCATTCAAGTAGTCTTCAGGTATCTGCGCTGTTATTATCTTGAAAAGCTAGCAGATCCACATTTCCATAATATAGTGCCCTCATCACCCCCACTCAAAGAGAATGGTGCCTGCATTGCCCATTGTTGAGTGCCTATATCACTTTTGGGGTATGGGTTCCAGCCAGGTCTCATGGGTCCATTTTGAGCAACTTTGTCTCATTTCTCAGAACCAGGTTGTCATCAAGAGTTTAGGAAGCTGAACATACATGGTTTCCATATTCTTCAGTTACTAAAAAGGAATCTATTTATTTCCAATGTCCCATCAAAATGAAAAGTCAATCCACTCATCCCAAACACATAAAAAAAAAAGAACAGGACATCACAATGGAGATCAAGAAATTGTTTTAGGGAAGTTCCCAAATGTTGGGTTTTGTTTTCTTTCTTTTCTCTTCCTGCTTGCTTCTCACCTTTCCATCACATTTCAGAAACATGTCACAGGTCCCTTTTTCTGTCTGGGAGCAGAAGACGTGGAAGGATGCTTTCCTTATCCTTCCATACACCATCACTGCTGGCTCCCAGGTACACATCACACCTCACTTCCTGTTCTCTGTTTCTCTGTTTCTTTCTTTTCTTTTTCTCTTTTTTTCTTCAGTTCTGATGTGTGCAATTTCTCCTTCCACACACCATCACTGCTGGATCTCAGTTGCCTGCAACACCAAATTCATCAGGTGGGAGATCCAATTTGATAGCAGCAGTTGTAGAGGTATGTGGAGCTGCAAATTTTGGGATGAGGCCTTGCTTGACAGAGTATTGATGTCTTTTGAGGCCGTGGGCCAGTATAGCAACAGCAATGCAATTAGAGAACAAGAACAGGATACCCACATTGGGATCTTCTCAAGGATGCTGGCACAGAAGCCCAGCCACCACAGCTAGCTCTCCTGCTCCACCATGAACATAGCCTGCTCTAATTACATCATCCTATTTGTCTTGAAATATGGCTCCATTAGTTGCTCCAAGAGTTTCAGTGACACCTGGAACAAGCTCACTATTGTGTTCAGAAACAGAAAAAAGTGGAGCAAGAGTGGCGTGAATAACCCAAATCAGTCTTGATCCATCAAGCATACATGAGAAATATAAGAAGGGAGAGAAAAAAAAGAGCTTTGAAGATAAGTAATCAAAAGATAGCCCCGGTGATAGTTTTGTAACACTTCCATTTAGATACTCTACACTGAGCTTTCTTGATCAGGGTGCTCCCATTCCTTGACATAACTGATCCATAACTGGTTGAATTTAGCATGGCTTTCAATTGTGAACTTGTAGAGCTTAGTGGGTCAAGCTAATGTAGTATTTCAACAAGAGACATGTAAGCCATGGGAATGTGGTAGATGTGTAAGGAACAGTGATTTGACTCAACCCTTTATGGTCCCCAGAAACATGTCAAATATCTTAACAAAAAATTGGCTAAGATCTGGATTGAAGATCAAAGAATGGAGGAAAGGGAAATTATAGGACAGTTTTCCAGAAGAACTTTGTAAGGATGGGTTGTTCAGAAAAAGAATTCAAACAGGAATCTTGGCAAAAGAGGTGAAGTGTTTGGAGGCTATCATAGGTCATGTGTGTTTGTTCTCTGTGCATATGAAGGCTCCAAGCACATGGGTCTTCCAACTTGCTTGGGCTTTGTTGCATCTGATGTCCTGCCACCCTGTGCATGTATACATGTGACTACAAAGAACTGCTCAAGAGAAGAATAAGCAGGATGAGAGACAGACCTGAGCAGGGGGCCAGCAATTTGTTGTGGAAATGCATGAGGTGCACAAGGCACTGTGGTAAACCTGTTCCTTCTCAACATTTCACTCATTTACCCCTTAAAAAATCATAAAACCCTTTGATATTATTATAGAATCAGATTCTACACCACATTTTATCAATATTCACTCCCTTACATCATCCTGGATTTCCCAATGGTTTAGTAGTTATACTCATTCTTAGATTCTTGGCCACTTTTCTACATTTCTAAGTCCACAATATTACATCATAGGGTATGTTACATCATAGCTTTATTCTCCATATAGCCAATCTCCTGCAAAAATCCTTTTATATCCTAGTTTCTTGGAGCCAGCATTACTTCATATTTCATATACACTCTTTGGTCATTATACCTCACACTTTGTTCATCATGACTTCACCTCCATTCTTGATCATTGATAATACCCTCTTTTGGCCATTTGCCACATATTCCTTGGTTCATCTTTTTATTTTTTTCATCTTGTCTCTTCTCTGCTATGGCAATTCTCTAGATTCCTTCCAATTTGTTCTATCTGTTCATCTTCAGCATTTGTGGCCAAGATTGGTGCTCATAAGTATTGGTCCCTTGTATACCTCTCAGATATAAATAGTCCCCACTTATCTGTTGTATTTCCTCCTGAATTTTTCTACCACATAATACTTATATGACCATTTGGGACATTTATTACCTTTTACATTTTCATCCTCGGAAATATATCTGTCCCTTGGATATCATTGTCAGCCCTAGAGATACTACAAAGTATCCAAAGGACTGAATATTCTTCATCATTATGTAAATATTATTAAAGAAATGGACTTTTGATGCAATATTAAATAGTGTCCCTCACCAGAGATACCCTTGATTTCCTACTCCTTTTCACATTTCCTGATATCTCAGATGAAATATTAATGACATGAAATAAATCCTACTGTGGACTTGCCAACCACAAGTTAACCAAAGAAACAATTATTCAATTGGTTAGAACATTAATTAAGATCTATTCTAACAAGTCACACACTTGTAGAAAGGAATTACTTGGCTGGAAGTAAATTCTACGTACAATTCTGCTTTGAGTTGAAACATGATTTAATTGGTAATACAATACATCATGTTGTCATGAGGACGTTGTGGTGCCCCATGTGCGCTCTGATGTCAAAAAGGGATAAAAACATATTTACATAGTCAATACAGCATAGAAAGGAGGAGGATAGTTGGATATAAGGGTTTACATTTCAGTATTTGGTAAGTTGGAGGCAGGAAATAATTGAATGAGTAGGGAGAAGGGGAAGGGGGACAAAAGTGGAAGGAATAACTAGGCCCTAAAGAGCAGGAAGTTGGGAGATGTAGTGCTTGGAAACACGGTTTCCAGGCAATTGCATGCATGGAAGCACGGCTGGATAGAAGATTCTAGGAAAGATTGGTTTCCTAGTAAGCCACTACGGCGGAATGTTCTGGATCATACAAGGAAGATGAGAGGTTTCTATGGGATGTGATGTATGGATGATTGGAAGTTTTCATTGCTTTTCTGTGGCTTGTTATGTTGTTATGTATTACCATGTATGGAAGATTGGATGGTGGCTTGGTCTCTTGGTTACCTTATCAGGAGGCTGTACAGAGGAGGTTTTCCCTGCAGCAAAAATGCCTCAGATGTGATCACCTTGGGGCAAAAATGTCTCACCTTTTGCTATAAAAGGAGGCCCTCTCCCACCAATATTTTCCTTTTTCCTCATGGGAGTGTCCCATCACCAGATTGATTAGTAGTTATTAGTGTTACATGGGAGTGTCCCATCACCAAAGTAGTTAGTAGTTATTATTTAGTAGTGTTACGTGGGAGTGTCCCATTATCAGAGTTGTTAGCAGTATTAGTGTCATCAGCATTAGCATCAAGTAGTGTGGGTGCGTCTATTAAAGTGTGTGTGTCTAAGTAGAGTCATAAGAAATAAACCCCAAAAATAAGTCTGCCATAAACAGCTTATTATTCAAACCCCAAATCATTGTGCCCCAGTAGTAGTATTAGTAGCAGACAGGGAGCTCTAGTACTGATTAAACTGCCTTATCAAGAAATTGATTAAGGAAGAGATCATTAAAAAATCTAAAGACAACCCTTCCTACATAAATAATCCCACTGGATTGTTCATCCATCATATACGTTGAGCCATATCCTGAATTTCATTGATTAAGGTGATCTATGTCTGATTGAGATTACTATACCTAGTAACTCAGTCTTGAAATCAATTATATCTCTATTAAATATTGATTTTGAGATTCCGTACAAGTAGTATAGTATTTTATAAAGGGGAAGGCCATTAAACCACCCATAAATTGTTGCAGTAGCCTTTCAACCTACTCCATCAATTTACTTCCCCCAGCTGGAACTTAGTTCTTGGGCTCTTTTGATCTTATCCCTCAGCTTATTCACTCACCATACTTTACCCAGTACCTCAGTGAATATTCTCCACATACTTAAGTGTAGAGATTCCTTCCCCTTATCTTCCTCACCACTGGACTGTTAGTTATACTTTATAAACTCCTCATTTATCAGTATCTCTATCATCCTTAAAAAGTAGTAGCTGCAAGACTCCCACCTCTGGCAAAAACCAATAATTACAAATGCTTGCCTCCTACTTCCTCCCTACCTATTTTTAACACCCTGTGTTACTAGAGTGGCAATTTACATTGTCACAAAATCTCCTTTTATTACTTTTGTATATCAAAAGTACTAATCATAAAGGAGTGTGGGTTTAGCCTCTTATTCAGAGGGTGAATTGAGAGTAATCTCATTCATAAATAACTTATAAGCACAGTGCTAGTACCTCTATTTATATTCATAAAAGAGTGTTTCATACAAAAAGCTGACAATCATTCTGCCCTTTTAACCTGTGGGATTGATAAAAAGCAATCATTAGTGTTAAAGATTCTAATTCAAAGAGAAATAGCCACACCTTTTATTTTTCTGAGTGTAACTCTCTTCACAACAGCATTAACAAGAAGGCAGCCGCAACGGCACCTGTAGCACAACAAACATTATTAGTAGTGTAGTTGACTACTTCCCTTCAAAGCTCTATTCTGATTGATCAGCAGTTCCACAGTGCAGCACAAACTGATCCAGCTGCTTAAAACACCAGTTGGGAGAGATGGGGTGTCTGCTTGTGTGGTGTAAGGTTGTCCAGAGGATGGGCTCAGGGGAAGGGAACAAAGAGTTGATGCTGTTAAGCAGCCAGGTGACCCACATGCACCGCCACTCCAGCTGCTTGTGGCTCAGAGCCTTTGACACCAGCTCTGTGCTTTTTTTGTCTTTTTTCTGTGAACTCTTTTTTGTTGCCTCTGTTCCTAAAAATGTTCAGAGGATCATGTATTGTGGGCAATCATGCTGTTTGTAAATTGTTTATGAGAACAGGGACTTACCGGTGGCGGTAGAACGTCATCTGTAGATCAGTCTTGGCTCAACAGTTGTGCTGGGGGAGGCTGATTTGGTTTGGGTACAGTAGATATACCAAATATGATTGCTGTGTCAGCTTGCAGTGTGTAGCCTAACCATTCTTTACTAGTAGAGGGACACTTTATTGACTGGAGTGCTAAGCAAGCAACAAAACAGATCATTGAAAGGAGAACACTGTGGACTGAGCAGGCAGACAAGAAGGACATAGCACAAAGACAAGTGATGGCCTGGAAAAAAAGGGAGCAGGCAAAGGCAACCATGGCAGAGGTTTCTGCGGCACAACATACAGTCCAAGCGGAGTCTGGATGGCAGGCAATTGTTGAGGGTGAACAGGCGTGCATCTGCCCAACAGTGAGCTAAGTTTGACATTGGTTGGTACTTGGTAATGACCAAGGGTTGCAAGGGTCAACTTGCAGCAGATTCCAGTTTGGGTGAGCTTCAAAATATCATCACTGAATTGTGTCAACATTCAATTGCGGTGGTGGTGAAGGTGTAGGCAAAACAGTAATGTGGTTCAGCTGGTGGGGGGTGGAGGCTCAGGGTCCCTGGTTGTTTCTGGTTGCTGTCTTGAGTAATGGTTACAAGGAATGAAAGATAGAGTTGCCTGGAGTGGTGTAAGGAGCACACAGGGATCTAGTTTGAAACTGGGTGTCAAGCACCTAGGGGGGACCAGCATCAATGTGAGTATTAAAGATGGCCGGAGGTACCTGTTGGTGGGTACCTGGTACCCATTGGCGGGTACCCCCCAACTATTGGCGGGTATTCGCCTACGGGGGTGTCTGGATTCTGGGCAAACAAACACGCGGGTACCCGCCAAACACCCACAAGCACCCGCCATCTCCAACTGGCCAGATATGTACATACATATATGCACAACTGACATGCACATATGTATATACATACATATATATATATATATATATACATATATATATACATATATACATACATATATACATATATACACATATATTGACATATAAATATATTTATGTATATTTCCCGCACCGGTCAGGAGCAGTGGGCACTCCTCACAATGGCCGGTGCGGACCGGTCATTGGGAGGCACTCCTTACAATGGCCGGCGCGGACTGGTCATCCGGAGGACCTCCTCACAATGGCCGGTTGGTACGGGCAGCAATGGGCCACTGCACTACACTAACGTTATTGGACAATAACTGTTAGTGTAGCCATTTTCTTGACTCCAAAATTGATGTTATTTGTTATCTCAGATACGAGTATCTAAACTAACGATAACAGGAAATAACAGCAATAACAGGCCTTTTATTAGTACTAACAGGATAAAATAACAGTTATTGCTGTTATCTGTCACTATTTCCTGGGCAATTTCCTGTATTGTTAGCAGCACAAAAAAAGATATAACAAGAAACATTGTTATTGTTAGCTGATTTTTGCTACACTACCCTACACTAACAAATAATGTTAGTGTATTGACCCACCGTTGGTACGGGTCATCAAGAGGAATGTACTCCTCTCAATGACTGGTGCAGAATGGCCATTGGGAGGAGTGGATACTCCTCACAATGGCCGGTCTGCACCAGTCATCAAGGGGAGTGTCTACTCCTCTCAATGACCGGTACAAACCCGCCATCAATGGGAGTATGCATCCCCCTCAATGGCCGGTAGAGACCAGTCATCAAGGGGATCACGCTCTCCTCAAAATGACAAGTCTTCACTGGTCATTGAGAGGAGGGCCTTCTCCTCTTGATGACGGGTCCAGAATGGCCATCAAGGGCAGCGCATGCTCCCCATGACAACCCATCTGTACCAGCCATTGAAGGGAGTGTGTATTCCCCTTGATGGCAGGTCTCACCAGGTCAGCACCCAGCAGTCTTGCCTGACAGATGCCTGCCAGCTGAGACCAACGGTCCTGGCTTCAGGACCGGTGCCACACCCGCGGGTACCTACCACAAGTACCTGGGTACCCGCCTGGCTCCAGCCTGGCGGGTGCAGTTGTGGGTGCAGGTGCCCAGATGTCTTGATCTTTGAGGCAGGTACCCACACCTTTGGCGGGTACCTGGGTGCAACCGGCCATCTTTAGTGAATATGGTGCAAAAAAAAAGAAAAGAAAAACTTTGAAAAAAGAGGCTTTGCTCACTTGTGAACGGTACATCCCCCCCCCCCCCCTCCATGACCCTTGGAAAGAGAGGTTAGGCAGTTTGTCTCTGGTTAGGTGGCAGCCATGCTTGTGGCGTTTGTTGTCGTGGAACTACTCTTGCAGGGAGAATAGAGCTTGAGAGGGAATCAACAGTGGGCAGATACATTCTCCAAATCACCGCCAAAGGGGTTGTATTGGTTTCAAACCCCCGGCGGCTAGATCGGTGGCGGCAACTGATGTAACATTGGTCTACCAGACCAATGTTACATTGGTGGGTCCCACCAATACATTATGCCTTTGTTCTAATGTATTGTTGGGCCCGGCCAACATAAAATCGGTCTGGGCAACCAATGTAACATTGGTCGCCTCTGGCCGACGTTACCGCGGGGGGTTGTAACCAATACAACCCCTTTTGCAGTGAATGGAGAACTATGTCTTTAACGTAAATTTTTACGTTACATTATCTGCTAGTTACAGATATCTTTATTTTAGTTACAATTTCTCTTTCACCAAGAGGGCAACTTCTATGCTAGTTACGCTCCCAAGTATTTTATGCAAAACCATGTAACATTACTTTTTTACCAAATGTGGATAAATTTTGGTTAACTTCACATGTAACATGGTAACTCACAACACATGCAAACGGCAGGAACCTATGGATAAGCGTCCCCCGGTGACTTTCACCTGTCACATGCGCGCAACCAATTTTGACGTCGCTTGGTGGTTGTTGACCACTCTTGGGCGTTGCGCTTGGTCGTGGCCCGCGTGCCTGCTCATGTCACCAGAGGACGCTTTTCAAAAAGCGTCCACTGTTGGCATGTGGTGTCAGCAGATGAAACTTTGACCAGTGACTGTTTTGACAATAAGAGCAAGATGAATTGTGCTCAATTTGTCCAATCAACTGTTTGCCAAGTTGTGTGTCCCAATATAGCCAGTTCAAAATTTGACCCAGAGTGGGGGGTTGAACCCACATCCTCAACCTCACACCCCAAGGATAAGGGAGTCTTGTACCATTAACCTAGATTCACTCTGCATTCCCAAAAATTTTCAACAACACATCACATAGAAAACATAACCCCAGAATTTTATGTTATGCAAAAAAAATAAAAAATAGAAAATAGAAACGTTATGTTACATTAAATTACAGCTGAATTTAGTTATGTTAGAAAAACACCACAAGTGGATAACTAAAAACAAGTTATGCTATCCAATGACCCTAGTTTAATGTAAAGTGATGTATCTTGCCACTGTTGAGGGAATGTTGCTTGAAGAGTTGCCTCTCTTCATAGCTGGGAGAGTTATGTTGAACAAGAATAAGATTATGTTCTATTAAATAATAATGGTGGCTTGTGAGGATCCTTAGATGTATACAGGAATGAGTGGTTTATAATAATTCTGGATGATGTATAGCTAATCTTCTGTCAGATCCAGGTACCCAATTATGTACCCAGGGAGGCTGATAAAGAAAAGACATATGTGCAGACTTGAGGGTGAGAAGCCAATGGAACATTCTATGGGAGCCTATGGCTGAGGTCAGCAAAGAAAATTCTCAAGGGAGTGTTATTTAAAGGTGTGACCCGGGGTTTAGGATGGGGCATGAGGTTCATCCCAAACCCCACACCCTGATCATGCCCCTGGGGCACCCCACAACCCCTGGTAAAAATACAATTTTTGGCAGAAATTTTTCTTCCATCTGCAGTTAGTGGTGCATCCACTTCCTAACTCCGGAAATGTGCACTAAAGCTTATTAGCCTTATAATCCCACCCTGAAGCCTTCCTTCTCACATCAGAATTCACCTAGAACTCAAAATCATGAAGAGAAAAAGCATTCAGCCTCAAATCAGCCAACCCCAATCCTGCTAGTGTCCCTGATTCCAATGTTGTGATTGAAGAGAAAAAACGGTCAGCCTCAGTCTAAATCAGCCAACCCCAAACCTGCTAGTGTCCCTGATTCCAATCTAATTTTCTTCCTTCTTATCTTTATGACCTTGTACATAGTTTCCAGACCTCCAACTACACTATCAAAACCTTAAAAGTGGATTTTCAAGTGGCCTTTACGCCTCAAAAACCTCCCTCCTGAAATAATCACAATGCCCTGGGGCTTTGAGGCATTCTGAGGGACCTCCCAAAGCCCCACACCCCAGGGCCAGGCCCCGGGGCATCCAAACAGGGTACACGCTTAGTGTTATGATTACAAAAGGGTGGACTTGTGGTTGGGAGATTGGGCGTGATTGCTGAGTGAAAGTGCTGTGATTGAGATGTTGAGCTGGTAACCTGTCTGCCTACAATATATCTGGTGACTTCTCTGTGATATATCTGCCTTTCTTGTGACTCCCCCTAGACATTCCACAATTTTCCACACTTTGCAGTGCTACAATGAAAGGGTTTGGCTTACCACATTTTTTCCAAATAGCGTTGAGTAGTTTGGCTTCAGAGTTAGCCAAACAAAAGAAGGGTGGGGTTGGGGGCAGGGTCTTGGCAGGCACGTTGAATTTGATGGTTGGGGGGCAACTCTCTTCCTCCACAACGTTCTAATTTCTACATATGTGTAGATGTCAAGCCACTTTTTTTTTGAAACAGGGTCTAGGGAAACCTGTGATCTTGCTTTTTCTGTTCTGCGGAAGCGCCCTCTGCTAGGAGGGGCTACTGAAAAAGGCATAAGGTCTGACCATTTCATGGCCCTTCTCTTTTTTTCAATTTCATGTTGCGCTCAAGTCTCTCACAATTTCCTGGAGTCACATATGGATGTATTTCTTTTTTACCTTTTCAGGGAGGAGACGGGATGGGTCTTGCTCTCCTAGGGTAGCCTAGGGAGGGGATAGAGTCACCTTGTCCCTTGAGCTACCTGGGTATGGGTTGGGGGAAGAGGTCTCCCTACTGCACCGGACTGTCTCCGCCTTAGTCTGTTGAAAGGGCCCAGACAAAAAGGCCGGTCAGCTGAAGGGGAAGAAGGATAAAAAAAATCTTGCTGCCTAGGCAAGGGGGAGGGACTTCAACCCATCTCTTAAAGGCCTATGAACACTAAAAGTTCCTCACCAATTCTTCCACGCTCAACTCACGTTGTAGGACTCCTGTGGGACAAATGATAATATTTGGTAAAGATCCAGCTGGGGGAAATAAACTGGTGAGTTAGGTTGAAAGGCTAAAACAGTCAGTTTACGGGTGGTTTATTGGCCTGCCCCTTTATAAATACTATACCCTTTGTAAGGAATCTTAAAATCAATATAAAAAGAGAAATGGCTGATTTCAAGATTAAGTTTACTAAGTATAGTAATCTCAATCAGACTTAGACCTTATACGTTGTTGTATGTGAGTAGACCGCTTATAACTAATGATATGGATAATCGAACCGTGGGATTGATTATGTGAAAATGCAATAGTGTGTTGGACTATTGCAGGTGATTGTTGATGATTGTTGAGTTTGTTGATGATTGATTGATTTGTTTGTTGATTGATTGGGTTGTTTGTTGATTGATTGGGGGGTTTGAGAAATGTTTTTATTGTTGGGGTTGATAACTGATTGATTGACTTATTGACTGATAACACTGATGACTACACTTGATGACTAACTCGCTGACTGGTGAGACACACTATACTCTCTTAGTAAGTGGCTGAGGAAAAAGAAAACAACAGTGGTGGGGAAATGTCCTCCTTATATAGGAAAAGATGAGGGAATTCAGCTCCAAGGGAAGGTCCTTTGAGGGATTTATGCTGCAGGTGAACTGGTCAGCTGCACAGCCTGCTCCTTGTTGCTATGGTTTCAGCACAGCATGACATCATTGCTGCACAGCATGACATCATTTCTGCACAGCATGACTTCATGTCTGCACAGCATGACCTCATATCTGCACAGCATGATATCATTTCTGTGCCCACTCCCCCCCTGTACTGTGTGCAACACAGCCCCTTCTTCTTCCTTCTTCTATCCTTCCATCCAGGGGCTGAAACACCTTCCATCACCCCTTCTTTCTTCCAATCCTTCCAGCTTCCATCCTGTTCAGGGTCTAGGCCTCTCCTCCTCCTGGTCCTTCTTCCCCTTCTTCCCCCTGTGTCCGCTCCTTGTACTGCTACCATCGTCCGTATTTCCTGCTTGCTGTTGGTGTAACTCTTCCTTGTTGTTGATTCTGTGATGTTGGTGTATTGTGTATTCTTCCGGATTCCTTCTGTACTCCTCCCTGATATTCCTCCTCTTGTATCCTGTTCTAGTGTACATCCTGTAAGTGAACTTGTGATATATGAAATGTGCCTCTTTGGCATTGGAGCGGGAATGGAACACCACAACGTGTCTGCCGTCAAATATCTGAGTGTTGTCTCCAGCTGACCAGCATTGGTCCAAGACTTTGATCAACTCAAAGCTCTTGTGATTTTTGGCCTGGGAATAGGGCCTAATTATATAGAGCTCGTAACAGTTTGACTTCCATCTCCCAATCTTGCAGATTTCCTGGGGGCTGACACCCATGGCAAACCGGAAAGAGGATCCTCCTACTCAAAAGGAGTGGCCGGAGAGGTTTTTGAACACCCCCTTCTCCCATGCCCCGTTGAGAGTTCTTTGGAAAAGATCTTTTGTTAGGTATGTGACTCTGCCATTGAGGTCTACAAAGCTGAAGAGGGCTCTGGGAACCTGATTGCAGGCGGCCAAACGCCTTTTGATTGCCTCTACGGGACATAGCATGTTGTGCATTGGTCTCAAACTTAGCTGTTGGGTTTTGCCTGGTTGGCAAGTTTTTGCGTCTCATGAGGTGAGCGTATAGGTATTGTCTGGGCCTGGCCCATCCTGCGCGACATCACTTTCCAGGATTGACGTCCTTGAATCTAGGTTGCCTCTTGAATTTGGGGAGGTGATTTCTCCTAATCTTGCCATGCCCCAAAAGGCCACAATTGCAAGGTCAAAGACTGCTTCTTCTTTTGGCCCGGCAAAGGCCAGGTTTTCCGCTAGATGTATCAAGTGAGGAATTTGTACTGCTCTTTTTTGTTCTTTGGGGGGTTCTAAGGCGTCCGCTTTGGCTGAGGAGCAGAGGATCACCTTTACTCTTTGTTTGACAAAGTCTGGATACCTAGTGCCATGTAACAGATGCCACGCCTTGACACCAGGGAGGTAATTTTCAATAGTCTTTGCAGAGATCTTATGTTGGTTGGCCTTCCCTTTGTCCCGGCCTGCCCAGAAAAAAAAACTACAGATGTGGTCTTTGGAGACGGGGAGGATGAAAGTATTGTTTTTGTCTTGTGCATAAACTCAGTAAGCCTTTTTGCTGCCACATTGTACCCAAGGAGAATATTTCACTTGTATCCCCGTAGAAAGTGTAGGTCTTTGGGGTTCATCTCTTTTTTGACTGAACTGTTGGAGGTAAAGGCCTGAATCTTGGATAAGTCCATCTGTTTGGTACCTTGACTTGGCTCTTTACTACAGAACTGCGGATGGGTGTGTGGTGTGGCCAGGTTATGGGGGTAGCTTCTCTGGGGGTTGGGTGATTACAGGGTTTTTATTTCTAATGTGAATACCCACTTGGGATCTAGTCATACAACACTTGGAACAAAATTGGATCTAAATCCAGGGGTACATCTATTGAACATGTTTCCAATTTTTCCCTTCTAACTTGCCTTGGGAGAGCCCATTGGCTTTGTTCTCCATTCAGGTGACTTCCCTTGCTTCTATATCAATCTGAAGTTTCACCATTAGAGCTTGGATTTGTTTCCACTCTTCATTCACTGCTGCGTCTTTGGACTTCCTTTGTTGCACGACACCTTCTGTCGTAGTGTTGTTGTTCCAGACAGAAAATGTTTTCCCTTTCTTGATTCCTAACTTCTTTAGCATTAGTATCCCTAAGCGGATTGCAATTGTTTCTAGTCTTGCAATACGTTCCTTTTCTCAAGACTTGTCTCAAGTTATTTGTTGCAGCTGAAATTGCACCCATTGCCGGCCTATGAGTATGCCAATGCCAAATGACGTTAATGCGTCGCCGACCCAGCCAATTTCCGTTGGTGCGGGGTTTGGCATTAGCCTGGCTGGTTCAAAAGTGAGAAGCGTGTGTAGCCAAGCGTTGATCAGGTCCTCTTTGGTTGTTTCTGGCAGGAGCCTTTTGGCCGTGTATACGTCCCAACTTTTGACCCACCTATATATACTAAATAAGTAGCATTGCATCTGTGGAAGGATGTACAACACATGATTTAAACGGCCTTTTAGGAGCTCCACGTCCTTGTAGCTGAACTTGTCCTGTTGCAGGAAGGACTTGAGTTGAGAGACCCAGTCAAACAGCTTTCCTTTGGGGAGTTGCACTGTGAAACCGCTCAACTCACCAGGTTTCACAGATCAGTCACAACCCAGATTACATCATCACTCCCACACTATAAGATCCGCTCCTCCCCGCTCCCTCCTAGCTCAGTAGAGATTCCCTGACCTTTTATCTACTGAGCTAGGTAAGTCCCATCCCCGTTCTTCCTTCTTCTCACCTCTCTTCCTTCTCATTTGTTCCTTTCAATTCATTATGTTCTTGTAGAGCGATTCCCTGACCTTTGATTTACTGAGCTAGCAATAAATTAGACAGGCATACTTTGGTTCTAGAATCTCTCACCACGGCATCATTGCCTGTCTTTTCCCGTCCCGTTCACATCTCCTGTGAAGAACATTTAGAGCATCTCCACTGCGGGCTGTAGAACGCGGGCTTTGAATTGTTTCTTTGAGGACTGCAATAGCCAATCTACAGCCTGGATGTGGTGTTGCACACACCGGTTGTACCTAGAAGTGGTATAATTTTCCGGGTGAGAGCGGTATGTTGTGTGGTTTCACAAGGGTTTCATCCTTGTGAAAGCTGATTCAAGCGCGGGCGGATGAGTCCCTAGGGGCTCTTAGCCGTCCCTTGATGTGGGGACGCAACCAAGAAATTTGAGGTTGGCTGTAAGCTAGGGACCCGGATAGAGTCCGCGGTGGGCCAGGGATTTTCAACCACAGTCCCTAAACTGGGGAAAGGGACCCAATTTAGGGACCACGGTGGAGATGCTCTTAGTGTTCTTACATGCACTGTTTTATCTTTCCCGCTCCAGATAAAACCGATGAACTTCTTTTCATCTTGGAAGCTGGTAAATTTTCCTTTGTTGGTCTTGACTCCAAGCGTATTTGATTTTCGGACAATTGGCATCATCTCTGTTGTTGAATTGGGGTGTTTGACAAATAGATTGTCATCCACCCAGCGGAATACTTTGATCAGGTCAAAAGAGTGTTCCATTATTTTTGTCCATGCATCCACTGGTATTCCAAAGGAGCCGCACCCAGCCACCCCACCAAAGGTGGTCCTGGTGTCCAGTAGTAACTGGCCGTCAAAGTCTCTTATCATCAGGTACAGCCATTGATCTACCACCATTGGTATTTGTCAATACGCTTTGGCCCAATCATAAAGGGCTAGTTTTACTTCTTCAGTGTCAGCTTGCTACTATGTCAGAGCCAACCTGACAAAAGTAACATAAAAAGAGACATTATTACCACAGTATTAAGACCCATTAATATGACTAATAATGTATAAAAAAACTTAGTTTACTTATTTTTATTCAATAAACTTAGCAAAGTCCTAGCACCATAAAAATAAGTAATAAATTAAAATAACAACTACTTTTTACAAAAAATACTAATAACTTCTAAACCTTGAGGATAACTTAGAATATTATGTCATATTCTGAATCCTCATGCAAATTAATGTAGGGTCCCTCACTGGAAGTACCCCTGAATTCCTACTCCTTCACCTTGAAACAATTACCCGTAAGAATTGGCCACACTTATGTGTCACAGATGACATTACACACGTATGTACTTGTTATATATACATACCATATGTGAAATGACCAATTATGGACTTATAATTGAGGTGTTGTGTATAGTTTAGGAGTTAAGCCCAATTGGGGTTTAATCCTCCAACCCCGCGCGTGGATTATATAATCTAATTGGAAATTGGCCAAATGCGTGGAAATAGCTAATCCCCTAGTTACCACACGTGTACAGGTGTAACTAGGGTACTAGTAGATTCTACGTGGTTTATTTACAAGGTTTCATTAATAAAAACCTTGAATACATAAGAGTAACATAGCCAGCGTGGCCTTTGATGATTGGCCATAGCCATTTGTGGCCCATTTGCGTCATTTGTGGCCCATTTCAGATACAAATACACGTCAGTGTTGCTATGTACCTTAGTTACAATGACCAAATAGGTTATTAAGGTCATTATAAGCACTTGTGACGCTGAAATAATGATCAGCAGTGCCATTGGGATGAGCCTTGTTAGTGCCAATCTCCCAAATTGGCCACATTGCGCTGAAATATAGCAACTACACGCACACAGGCAAGAAAGGTCCTCTACTATGAGTGAAAATAGTATATATAGAGCCCTCTTTCCACGCCAAATGTGGTTCATCATCATCAATTATTATTACAGTCAATCAGTTACGCAGTGTCCTGTCCTTATTTCAGTTACTCTGCCCTGTTTGCCTGTTTTATCCTTGGTGTTCCTATTAAATCAACCATCCTACGTGTCCAGCTCCTGCGCAGAAACCATCCAATCTACCCAGCAGCTCCACTTCACCCCCCTACGTGGCTTTTTGGCTTAAAAGAAGCAATAGTGAGTACTTCTTTTATCCTTCTGTCCCCATTCTGGTTCCTTAATTGGAAAAGCACTTTGGTACCACTTCTGTTACGCAGAAAACCACTGTTTGCTTAATCAGATACCACCCTGCTTAGCAGATCTCTGATTTAGAGGGCACCTACAAACACCCCTGCGCCAGCAGGCCCCTCTATAAAAAAGAATTATATTCTTTTTATTTATTTCTTTACTACTTTTCTACGTGAAAATACCCCACTCTACCCATCATTTGCACTCTTATCACCTTGTGTAGCTAAAAGGTACTAGCCCTTGGCATCACAGAGGCTGACATTCAGGGTGGCTTCTTAAAAAAATGGCAACAACATCAAAGTCATCCCAGGTGGTTTTAAAGTCTGCACTATCCACAAACAGATTTACCAATGGTATGTCCGGGTCTCTATGGGGGAACAACAGATTGTTTGTTGGCCTGAAGGAGCCGTCACCATTGATTACGGTGCCTAACGGGTTTGATCTAAAGAAAGGAAATTTGCTGTTTACTTGTTTGTGAGAATATGGCCCAAACATTCTTCCTGCGGCAATTTCATTTGCTATGTTTTCTTCTATATTTTCTTTTGCTTGGAGGGCTGACTTATGGTTCTTAGGGGTGTAGAACAGGATTTCTTTACCTAGAGTGTGCGGTGGGATCCCCTGGCTGAAACCATCTCTGAAGCCAATTAAGACGTTGCTGTAGGTATCTTGGAGGTTGGCCTCTTGAAGTGCTTTATCCCACTCCTCTACAATCATTTTGCAACATATTTCTGTTGGCCAGTTTTTGAATATGACCAAGGCCAGGGGGCTCAATTGTTCTTTTCTTCTAATTTTGCGCGCCAGCAGTATGGCCACGTTTGGGGCAGTTTCTGGCTTGCTCATTTGGGGTGCAGTCTCACGGGTCTCAAATGTTTTTGCTCTCACTGTAGGACTAATTTGGGCCAAGAATTGGATCAGATTCCTTATTTTTATCTTACTACTAGGTCTAACTACACAAAGGCGAAGTATGACAAATGGAAAAAAAAAGTTGGGGTGGTTGGGGTGGGAAGGGTAGAAGGAGTCATAGTGGTGGTTTGCTGTCACTTGACTAATGACTTGGGCACCTACTAGGGTTGTTTCCCTCTTTCTTTATCTGCGCTTTCCAGCTCATTGTACCTGGACTGATGTTTTGGGTTGTAGTTTGAGCCGCAATAGCCACTTCCTTTGGGGGTCTTTGCCTTGGCTTTCTTGGAAATTGAGGAGGACGCTGTTGGAGGTGTTGCTGCAGTCAAGCTTGAGCTCTCTTTGGGCTGGGATTTCTTTTGGTTGCCCATGGTGGGGTCCCACAATGGTCAGAAGCCCCCTTCAGCGTACAGGTGGTCCGCATATTCTAACTCTTCAAACTTTTGGCATGTTGCATATGCTGAGTTGGCAACCTTTTGCCGGAGTACTGAGATGTTGGCCAGTGATTTTGTGCCGTTGTCAAGGGTCACACAATGCGCAAAACAATTGGTACAAATTTGAATGTTGTGATGTAGGGCGGCCATGAAGCCGTCCTCTGTTGAGATAGCGTCCGCATTAGCTTTGTGGGCCAGAAGCCATTTGGAAAATTTTTTGTAGCCGTGTTTGGTTACTAGGGTTTGGTGGAAACCTTGTTGTCCATTCCGCAAATGTCTGAGTCCGGCATTTGCTTGGGTAAGGGAATCCAGTGTATTGATTGTGGTCTGTCAACAAATCTTCCACTTTTGCCCGCTTTTCTGAGTGGTACAGTATTGCCGCATTTTTCCAGGATTTGTTGAAGATTGTCAGGGGGATGGGCCCCTTAAGTTCTTGTATGTTTTTGTCAAAATAAGGTGTGAAGCCCATTTTTTTGTGTTTTGGGATTGCCCCGGACGTGAACTTGAGATCACCAACCACTGAATCATCATCTGAGTCTGAGTCCTGGTTGGGTGTTGGACTCTTGCCACAATGTTCTTCTTTGGGATCCTCCGTGTTGCGGCCCCTCTTTCTTGGGCAATGTGGGCTATTTATTCTGGTGTGGCTGGCCTTTAACATCTTTTACATGTCGTAGAAGAGGTTGGCTTGTTCTTTCTGCCCCTTGATCTTGGCTTCCATTGCCTTTTGGACTAGTTTGCTCATCATATGCGTGGTGCCTGTGGAGCTGTTGGTTGCGTGGGCTCCTTGCAAATCTGTTGTTGCTATAACAGCAGACAGAATAGTTGGACGTGTTGAGTTAGATCATCTGACAATTGAACTGGTTTGTCCCTGTTGTTCCCCCCCCTTTTTTTAGCTTTGGACTTACGTCTTGGCTGTTCTTTCCTTTGTTTGCCGGTCACGTGTATGTTGTCAGAGGGGTGGGAGCCTGCTTGTATAAGCTTTGCAATGGCCACCTGTTCCAACTCCTTTTGGGCTGCTTGTTCTGTGGATTGGTCGCCTTGCTTTTCACCCATCTGTCCCTCTGACTCATGATTGATTGTGCTTTTGCCGCCGTCCAATAGGTCTTGGCGCCAAGCGTTGTCTTTAGAATCATTTTCTGCCTGTTGCTGATCAGAGTTTCCCAACGGGGTTCCGCTCCTTGTTGCCTTCTTGAGGTTTGCGCTTAGTGCTTGGATGTTGCTTGGCATACTGTTGAGTGGATTCTGGACAGGGGGGGAGATGAAAGAAAACAGAAAAAGGTACCAGAGAAGGCAATGGGCAAGGTCGAGTGCAAAGAAGTAAGTTGGAGTCAATTGACGGATGAACAGAGTTTGGTTGGTTTCTTGTGGTGGCGGCATTCTGGTTACTCTCCCTTTGGTAGTTAGGCTTCACGCTGGCTAGGCCGTCCTCCAAGACAATTTGACTTTGGCGCTTCTGCGCCAGCCAGTTGCCTAGTATGCTAAGGCATCTACCGCGCCACGGACCACATTACCTCACGTTGCTCTCCAGCAATAATTAATGAAAGTGTCTGTTTATTAGACTTGGATGATAAATTGCAAGTTTTATTTCTACTTAGTCAGATTGTCTCTGAGTAGGTAGCAAGCTGACATTGGGAATAAACATTCATGTCATGAGTGATCATCATTTGTTAACTCATCTCTCAAAACAACACAATTTGTCCTGAAAACAAGTACTGCGCTGGACTGAACTTCTGGCTGACTCTGACCTACAATTTGAATATGTAAAAGCAACCACATTGGGCATCAAGTTCCCGGGTATTAGAAAAACTAGCATAATGTCAGATTAAGCTAATCTTGGCCCTCTTTTGCATCAGTCAAGGATTATCTGGACTGGTCTAGCCTAATACCCAAGCCAATCCAATCAACCACATCTGTATACAACTCAGACACAATAGACAAAAACCCAATTCCATTTCCCAACAATGAAAATGATGTCAGCCAACGCCTTGCATGTGGCCAAAAGATTACTCAAGAACTTCTTGCCAAAGATGAGGTTCTCAGTTTTTGAAAAGTTACAAAGTTTGAGATGTATGGTGAGGTGGAGGTGATGACTCAGCTTAATTCATTGCTGTTTAAATATTCATTTTGACCGGTGATCCTAGGATTTACAGGGTACAGAGACGTTGTACTCTGCTTGCTCCAGAGCTGATCCTGGAACAAGGTTACACCAAGCTGATCTTGCCTGATGCAGGTGGTTGGTGGGATAAGCATTGCTAATCCGCAGGGATTTGACAACCAATGCTGTTGCTCTGAAAGGTGGAAGACAACACGTTTGCTGATGCTTTGTTGTGGAAGGATCTACTGGATAATCCAATATGAGTGAATGCAGCAAGAATTGCCTATGTGGCCTCCCTGACTGAACTGGGCTCTATTCTCTCCAACTCCCTTTGTCAACAGATTGAAGTGGGGTATGTCTTGGACCCCTTCTGTGTCTCAATCAAACATGCCATCCCTGTCTGTGATGAATGTGACTTGTTTGATGGTCTCATTGTGATTGATGGCCAACTCCTTATCCCTGATGTCAATCAACTGTGTGTCACCCTGATATTGGAAGCACATGAGCAACTGTGACATCTTGGTTATCTGAAAACAGTTGCTGAATTTTGTCAAGATTTCTTCTGGCCCAGGATGGTGGGGGGCATTGTTCTCTTTGTGAAGTCTTGCCCAATCTGCCAACACACCTGACACATTTGGTGGGAGTATGGTGTGTTTGGCAGCTCAAGCCCAGAAAAACATATTATCTTCCTTTTTTGTTCAAAAGGGTAGTCCAGTGCCTTCATATTTGTTAATTTTGGTTGTGGGTTTTTGTTGTGGGTTTTAGATTTTGTTGTGAGTTTTTGTTGTGAGTTTTGTTGTTGGGTGTTTTTGTTGTGAGTTTTTGCTGTTGGTTTTTGTTGTGAGTGCTTACTGTGAGTTTTACTGGTGGTTCTTTTTAGTTGTACTTTTCTTGAGTTTTTTTATTAATTTTCTTGTGAGTATTTTTGTGAGCTTGTTAATTTGTGGTGTTTTGTGGGTTTTCATGTTTTTTTTTTTGTGGTTTCATGTGGGTTTTTTGTGTTTTTTTGTAGATTTGAATGATTTTTTTTGTGGCTTTTCTTGGTAGGCTTGTGACTTTTGGCTACATGGAGTGCTGGGTTCCCCTGGGACATCAACTATGGCTAACTTGTCCTATTGATTTATCTGGGTCAGGTTGGTTGTGAGTGGAACAGTAGTATTGCTCCACGTAGCAGTCAGATGATACCGGGCATTTGGATGACTTTTTACATTTGTAGTAAGCCAACCGTCTGGCTGCCGCAGCCTGGCAGCCCTCTGCAGGGCAGGTACCTTTGTGGGTTTCCCACGTCAAATCAAGGGGGCCGTTGCATTGCCCCTTGTGCACTGTGGATGCCCTGAGGTCATTGGGGCTGACAGCAGCAAGCCCCCCGACCATGCACAGCAGGAAAACTGCAGGGAGGAGTGTGTTGCGCAACATGGGCAGAGTGGCAAGGTGGTGGGTCAATCAGCGGACCACGTGAGACAACAAGAGATGCAGCGGGCAAGGGTGAGCAGAAGCATTGTGCAATTGGGCTGCCGAGTTGTGTACCAGCTAACCCCATCTGTCAAGTCATATAACCTTTGCGAGCCGGGCTGCCTCTGTGATCAGAAATTGCAGGCTGCGAGCAAAGTGGCGAGTTTTCATCAATAAACAGCCCAGTTTCTACATCGTGCAATTAACGTCAGACTGGTCTACATACACACCCGATGGCATATATGGAGACAATTCACATAAGCTATCAATTTTGAGTTAGACATGTCATCTTGCGTGTAAATACATATTTATTTCCAATATGTATTTAGATCATGTTCACTATATATAGTTCTCATCTTCTTAGTTAGTACCCCCTGGGGGAATTTGGAATACATCTTCTCAATCTATATCTTGCTCTAGAGGTTATGAGCCTGCGCAGAGCTTAAACATAGAATTGTAAAAATCTTAGTTACCTTGTCTCTTTAAGCTTCCAAATCTTATTCATCTCTCTCCCTGTGTCGTCAATTCCGACTCCGACACTACCAACTTTCACCTCACCGGTTCTGACCCGGTTACTTTTGCAAGCCACTAGTTACGACCTAGCGCATATTCCGTTTGACAGTTCCAATCCGTCAGTATTAGCTTTTTGGTGGGCTTAGAGCCAACAGGAAGTGAGGCTTCCTTACGTGTGCACCAAAGAGGTGGTTGTGGCAAACTACAAGCCACATTTGTGAGCATTGGGCACCGTGTCTTACTTCCAGATACCGGACTTACCTCAAGGTACTCGATCAGGCGCTTCCTACCACACCAAACATCCGCCATTGCCACCTTGGGTCAAAGGACTACCCCCAAATCCACCACCAGCAGCAGCGCTCAAAACACCAGTCCCTTTACCTCGCTCAAAACAGAAGAGGAAGGAGAGGAAGATGGTGTCCAACCAGGAATCAAGCTCGGCGGGGGCCACCGGCAGTAACATGCCAAAGGGGCCAATCACGCCGGCGGGTACACAACCCGTCACGCTTGAAACTCTCACTCAGCTGTTTGGGTCTCTTGGTGGACGGCATGAGGAACGTGAACCCCTGGCCACGGGAATTCATTGTGCCATTGCGCTTGCAGAGGCACTGTCCAAGTATCAAAAGCTGGGGAAGGCCATTGAGCCAAAGCTTGAGGAGGATGGGAATAACTTCCCTGACTGGCGTTTGGCGTTGTCACACACGGTGTCTACGTTTTGGGAGGTGTCAGACTACTACGGGTCCAAGGAAGCCGACGACAATGGGGATTGCTTTAAACTCACTGTGATCCTGATTGAGCAGAGCATTCATCCTACGCTTGTATTGTCAATCCAAGGAAAGTGCGGTAGGGTGGCGTTCCAAATACTGCGGACGCGATTCAAGGCTGTTTTCTGGAGCTACATGCTGTCTAAGTGGATGAAGGCCACCAAGGCTATTCACCCTACCGGCCAGCTGAACGCTAAGTACTTGGAGATGGAGACTTGCCTGAATGAAATTGAGCGCCGGGCGGGAGTTTTCCACAAGGATCTTGTACTGGCGTTGATCTTTCACCAGCGGTGCCAGTTGTCCTATCAGGAGATTGCCAACGCGCTGGATGCCCGTCTTGCCGTCAACAAGGCAACCAGCATCACCTCGAAGTCGGTGCTGGAGCTTGCCAGCAGGTTTGAGTCTGGGACGCAGCCCACCGGGTCTGTGTTCGCGTATCCCTTGCAAATTAGGGCCGGTCAGCAACAGTTGGAGGGCACAAGCGGTCCATTGCCTCAGTCATCCTCACAAGGCGGAGGCGGGCGGAAGGGGGACCCAAACTCAGTGATGTGGCGGATGGACGCATGGGCTCAACGATTCCTCAACGAAACGCACCCATGCCGCTACTGCTATGAGTGGGGGCATTGGGTGGCGGACTGTCCCCTGTTCAAGGCAAAGAAGGCGCCTGTTGGTGACCCGCAACTGGCCAATCTGAACTTCAAGCTTTGCAAGTCTGCTGTTTGCCACCCAGGGTTGCTCAGGCAAGGAAAATGCCAGGCGTCCGCGGGGCAATCTCGAGCCAATGTGGCTTTGGTCCAGCAGCAAGTCGACGAACAGGACCTGGCGCTTTTGGATTCCGGCGCCACGGATAGCATAACCAATGATGTTAGTCTATTCACATCCTTGCGGCCGACGTCAATGAATCTCATTGTTGCCTCCACAGATTGGTTTCCCGTGAAACAGATCGGAGACGTTGTGCTCCCCACACCTCAAGGACCATTGCGGGTGTTGAATTTTCAGCCTCTGTGATGCCAAGGGCTAGTACCTTTTAACTACACAAGGTGATAAGAGTGCAAATGATAGGTAGAGTGGGTATTTTCACGTAGAAAAGTAGTAAAGAAAGAAATAAAAAGAATATAATTCTTTTTTATAGAGGGGCCTGCTCGCAGGGGTGTTTGTAGGTGCCCTCTAAATCAGAGATCTGCTAAGCAGGGTGGTATCTGATTAAGCAAACAATGGGTTTCTGCGTAACAGAAGGTGGTACCAAAGTGCTTTTCCAATTAAGGAACCAGAATGGGGACAGAAGGATAAAAGAAGTACTCACTATTGCTTCTTTTAAGCCAAAAAGCCACGTAGGGGGGTGAAGTGGAGCTGCTGGGTAGATTGGATGGTTTCTGCGCAGGAGCTGGACACGTAGGATGGTTGATTTAATAGGAACACCACGGATAAAAACAGGCAAACAGGGCAGAGTAACTGAAATAAGGACAGGACACGGCGTAACTGATTGACTGTAATACTAAAATGATGATCATGAACAACATTTGGCGTGGAAAGAGGGCTCTATATATACTATTTTCACTCATAGTAGAGGACCTTTCTTGCCTGTGTGCGTGTAGTTGCTATATTTCAGCGCAATGTGGCCAATTTGGGAGATTGGCACTGACAAGGCTCATCTCAATGGCATTGCTGATCATTATTTCAGCGTCACAAGTGTTTTTAATGACCTTAATAACCTATTTGGTTATTGTAACTAAGGTACATAGCAACACTGACGTGTATTTGTATCTGAAATGGGCCACAAATGACGCAAATGGGCCACAAATGGCTATGGCCAATCTTTAAAGGCCACACTGGCTATGTTAATCTTACGCATTCAAGGTTTTTATTAATGAAACCTTGTAAATAGACCACGTAGATTCTATTGGTACCCTAGTTACACTTGTACACGTGTGGTAACTAGGGGATTTGTCATTTCCACGCATTTGGCCAATTTCCAATTGGATTATATAATCCACGCGCGGGGTTGGAGGTTTAAACCCCAATTGGGCTTAACTCCTAAACTATACACAACACCTCAATTATAAGTCCATAATTGGTCATTTCACATATGGTATGTATATATAACAAGTACATACGTGTGTAATGTTATCTGTGACACATAAGTGTGGCCAATTCTTACGGGTAATTGGTTCAAGGTGAAGGAGTAGGAATTCAGGGGTACTTCCAGTGAGGGACCCTACATTAATTTGCATGAGGATTCAGAATATGACATAATACTCTCAGTTATCCTCAAGGTTTAGAAGTTATTAGTATTTTTTGTAAAAAGTAGTTGTTATTTTAATTTATTACTTATTTTTATGGTGCTAGGACTTTGCTAAGTTTATTGAATAAAAATAAGTAAGGTAAGTTTTTTTATACATTATGAGTCATATTAATGGATCTTAATACTGTGGTAATAATGTCTCTTTTTATGTTACTTTTGTCAGGTTGGCTCTGACATAGTAGCAAGCTGACATTCCCTCCCTTTAAAATGAGACTTTAGAAAACAAAATTAATCTTATAAATGTCAGGAGTGAAAAAAAAGAATCTCAATTTCTCTTGGAGGCTCCATAATTACGTAGATGTATGGGACCATCTGGAATATTATATTCAGGAATCCATTCATCTTTGTCTGCTGATTGACCTTTATACCTTACTAAGTATAGTCTAGTATCTTTCCCATTGATCCTTTCCTTTTTATCCTTCAATATTTTATGTACTTTGAAGTTAGAGGTGTCTAAAGGTTCAATTATAGGTACAGGTACATGTGTTACTACAGGGGTATCTGTGCTTCTACTAGTGTAAGGCTTGATTAAGCTAACTGGAAAAACAGGATGTTTTCTGGAAAATTCATCTGTTAAAATAACTTCCACAGCATTTTTTCCATGTAATTGCTTAATGTCAAAAGGGCCAACAAAGGAAGGTTTAAGTTTCCTGTTCCCTCCCAAATTACTAAAATTCACAGTGGACAATAGGACTTTGTCCCCAATTTGGAAGGATGGTTCTTTATGACTTTTGTCCCATCTTAACTTATTAGATTCAGCTGCATCTTGAACACATTTCTTAGCATGTTCATGTGTAATATCAAGCATCCTTTTAAAGTCTAGGGAAGTGGGATGTACATGAGGTAATTTGTTATTAATATGGTCTTTAGGCATTCTTGGTATCCATCCTCTTTCCAAAATAGAAGGGATTTCTTTGGATGAAGAATGTTTACTGCTGTTGTAAGCTATTTCTAATGCAGGGAGTAAGCTAACCCAATCATGAGTATAACCATCACTGTTTTTGAATTCTAAGCCAAAGGAACAAAATCTTCTGAGCATATCTTCTAGAGTTTGAATCATTCTTACAGCCAATCCATCAGTTTGGGGATGGTAAGCAGTAGAGAAAGCTAATTTAGTGCCTAACATATCAAGTAAATTTCTCCAAAATTCAGAAGTAAATTTGGGGTCTCTATCACTAATGATTATCTTGGGTATTCCTACGTCAGCCATAATCCTATTCCAAAATAGTAAAGCCACTTCCATAGCTGTATCATCTTTATGGTTAGGAATAAATCTGGCCCTTTTTGAATATCTGTCTACAACCACTAGTACAGAGTTGAAGGAATAAGACCCTCCAGGAGGTAAACCTGTAACAAAATCCATGTTTATGATTTCCCATCTTTTGGTGGGTTCTTGGATGGTTTGAAGTAGCCCATATCTCTTACCTGTTTGCTTATTTGATTTCTGGCAAGTTTCACAGGATTTAATATAAGTAGCTACTTCATTAGTCCAATTATTCCACCAAGCTGTAGTTCTGACTCTTTCAATAGTCCTTTCTTCAGAAAAATGTCCAGCACCAACATTATCATGGCATTCTTTCATAAGGGCTTCAATCTGAAGTTGATCACATAAGACTATTACGCTGGAATGCCTTTCTTTAAAGTACAATATTCCATCTAATAGAGAGAACTTACCTGAAGAGTAAGGTTTGGATAACCAGGGAGGTAGACTAGCAATTAATTCATGGGAACTATTCCCATTGCTAAGTATATCTATTAGTTTGACAAATTCAGGATTAGACTGGTAACTATCTTTTATAAGACTGTAGTAGACTTCATCCAAATCACAGACATGTATTCCTAAAATTGGGAATATATCTTCATCTTCAGGATCCCAGGCAGGGTTATCTGGAGTATTTGGTAAAGCCCATCTGCTTATGCCATCAGCATTACTATGCTTTTTCCCAGCCTTATGAACAATAGTCATATGTCCTCTGTATTGTTGAATAGCAATTTGCCATCTTAACATATGCCTATTAGGGGTCTGCATATTCATAAGGGTTTTAACAGCTGTGCAATCAGTAACTACAACAATTCTACTACCTTCAAGATAATAATGTAATTTTTCTAAGGACCATAAAAGAGCTAGACATTCCATCTGACTGGCTCCATACCTTTTCTCTGTTGGTTTAATTTGTCTTGAAATAAACAGAACTGGTTTTCCTCCCATTTTATCTTCAACAAGGAATTCTTGATGTAAGGCAGCACCTAAGCCATCTAAAGAAGCATCTATGTACAAAATAAATGGTAAGTTATAATCTGGTTGAGCTAGCACAGGAGCAGTAGTAAGGGCTAGCTTCAATTGTTCATAATCCAGTACTCTAGGGTGAGTCATTTCATAAATGGTTTCTTTACTACATAACTCATATAATGACTTGGCTAAAATAGCAAATTTCTCAATATGTTTCCTATAATATCCACAGAATCCAAGGAAAGATTGCATTTCAGTGATATTCTGAGGCATAGGTTTGAGCATTACAGCTGCTACTTTATTTTGGTCAATGGCTAGGGATAGACCAGAAACAATATGTCCTAAAGCTTTAAGTTCACCATATCCAAAATTGCACTTTTCAATAGACATTTTTAGACCAGCTTTAATAGAAGTTTCTAATACTATTTGTATCTTTTCTATATGTGTTTCCCAGTCATCTGAATAAATGATTATATCATCAATATATATCATCATCCAACACTGGCGGATAAAAGATCCAAAGATAGATTCCATCATTCTTTGGAAATGAGAAGGTGCATTCTTGATTCCAAAGGGCATTCTGAGATATTCAAAAACACCAAGATGGCAGATAATTCTCATAAATTGGCGGCTATTAAATTCAATAGGTATCTGGTGAAAACCTTTAAGAACATCCATACAGGTTATGTACTTAGCTTTTGATAAGTTATGAAGAGAGTGGTCAATTCTTGGAATGGGATAATTATCAGCTTTAGTGTAATTATTTAAAGCTCTAAAGTCTCCAACCATTCTAGACTTATCATTATGCCAGGCAATAATAACTGGGGTAGTTATTTCCACTTGTTCATTATGGCCCACTTTTCTAAGTACACGTAAATCTATAAGCTCTTTAATGTGTGTTTCTCAGTCTATCCTAGATTTAGGGCTAGAAGGGTAGGCTGCTTTTCTTAGAGAAGGTGGATAAGGAGGTTCACAAGTTAATTCTAATTTAAAATCATGTCCTGTGACATTGCCAATAGGTTCTTCAGTGGTACAGAAGGCTTCTTTATTCTTGTGGCACACTTTAAGAACATCTAATATTTGAGCATTGGTTAGTATGTCACTTATAGCAGCTTGGGACATATATTCTTGATTAAAATCTTCTAATTCCTTGGGGTCAGGTTCCTCAGAAATAGGCGCAATAATCTCAGAATGGATGTTGCAAATTTGGTATTTCCTTTTCCAATCTCCTCCAATGGTAAAATATCTATCTTTGGACTGAAAAATGTCAATTCCATACATGCAGAAGATATCATTACCTAGTATAAGGTAGTCACAAATAGCATCAGAAAGTACTACAAATTCTACACTTAATCTGAGGGATCCCTTAGTGTGGGGAAATATTAAGGGTAAATTGACAACACCAATAGGTTTCATGGTAGAGTTACAACTGCTAAATGTAGCCTTGGGGACAGGTAATAAATGTTTGCGCCATTCAGGGTATATTTGTTGCAAAAATGTAGCACTGGCACAAGAACAAAAGGCTCCTATATCTAATAGTGTCTTGACTGCTAAGTTTCTAAAAATAACCTTAGTGTAACTGGTTTTTCCTAGAGTGTAACACCTTCCTTCCTCAGGTTTGTTAGTTAATAGCTTAGCATCAGATATATGGCCAATATCCATATTGTCTTCCCATTTCTGGGGTAAGTGGGATTCACCATGAATGGCATTAATGCTGAAGTCATTGCCAATGTTAGCATTTATTACTACAACAGCATGGCTACCAGATTCAGAGTCATCATCATCTTGACCATAATGTGTATTAGAGGGTTCTTGTTGTATGATATCAAAGGTACTTTCAGAATCTGAATCAGGGCTTGCATTCACATTATTGATTTTCCTCCTAGGTTTGGTAAATTCAGTACTCCTGTGGCCAGTTTCTCCACAATTCCAACAAGTAGGAGTCTTTTCTTTTCTAATGGGTTCAGCTGGTTTAGATTCTAAATTTTTAGGAGGATCTGTTCTAGGAGTGTAATCCTTTTTGTCAGAGGGAGTATGCTTTTTGTTAATTCCTGTCATTTCTACTACTTCTTCCATAACACCTATAAGTGCAAATAAGTCACAATCCATGTCATTGATTCAACATCTGACATTATGTTCTAGACTGCCTTTAGTTTGGATAAGTATTAAATCATTTATTTGTTCTTGATTTAATTTAGGGTAGATACATTCAATCCTTTTCTTTTGGTTCAGGCACCATTGATGAGGATTATGCTTAACAGGATCAAAGTAATCATTTTCAAATGCTCTGCGCATTTTCTTTTCCCATAGTCTAGTGCCAAATTGTTGTTTGATCAGTTCTTTCCAAGCTGGCCAAGATTGTTGCCCCTTGGTAGCTTGTTTACTAATGAACCAATCAAAGGCTACTCCTTTAAATAATCTGGGCAACCTAGTAAGGATGGCATCATCAGGAGCTCTATATATTGTTAGTATGTGATCAATATATTTGATGAAATTAATATGGTCATAATCTCCTTCTCCTGAAAATTCAGTCCATTATTTAATTGGTGGCAACAATTTATTCAGAAGAGAGGGATCCATGAAGTTGTTACTAATATTGTTATTTGCATTGTTGCGTGAAGGAGCATGACTCCATTGACTCCCATTATTATGGTTGTTATAATTAGGTGAATTATTAGGAGGGTTTATTAAGGGGCATTGGTGAACTATTATTGTATTTACAATTAGATTGATTTTTATGAGGATAGTTGTCATTATTCCCTCTCTTATCTTCAGGTATTGTTTCCATGTAAGGATTGTTATATTTGGGCGTAGTGTTATTAACAGGCACAGTTCTGGAAGGTATTTCTTTAATTAAATCTGTTAATTCAAATTTTACATCTAACAGATTTTTTAATACTAAATTTCCATTAACATTCTTGTTGTTTTGGTCAGATATTAAAGCTACTTGAGCTTGTAATTCAACCATCATTTTTTTTTAAATCCATTTGTTCAAGTTCTAATTTCACATTTTGGGCGTGTAAAGTGCTAATAGCATTTTTATTAATTCTATTAATTATATGCTCAGTATTAGCATGGAACATGTCTTCTAATCTGTTGATTTTATCCGCCAAATCATAATTAGAATACTTGGAATGTTCTTCTTCAAGTTCTTCTAATTTTTTGGGCACATTAGGAATCTTTGGCTCAGAATTTTTGGCGTAAAAATCAGATTCATTATGAGTGAAGACAGACTTAGGTGAGTTAAGAAATTTAGACAATTGATTTAAAATGAGAGAAGAGCTAGACAATTAGTTTTCTACGGATTCAGGTGGAGGAGGAGCTTTATTTAAAAATTCTAAAACAGTTTTGTGGTGTGTTTTAGCATTTTTATCTAACAAAAGAATGTTGTTATGCGCAATTGTAAGAGAATTATCTATGACAGAAAAACCTACTCTAAGCTGTTGTAGAAGCTGGTTATAGCGCTGCTGATGTTGGTTAATTTCTTCCACTTCTGGGGATTGTTGTAATGACGGTTGTTCATAGAAAGACTGCTCATATTCTTTCCCTTGTTCTTGTTGGCTGTGTGGGGAAACAATACTCTCTTTTCCTCCCAAGGGTTCCATCCCTTCGTGTATTCCTCCACTTCTTTTTTGGAGATAAGTTTCTGTAGTTCTTTCTGACTCTTCTGGGCTAGTCCTAAAAGATTCAGCATCATCTCCTGGGTGGCCTTGGATTTCTGGGCTTCCACAAATTTCTAATGGTTGGCCACGTGTATTTTGACCAATTTGGCTATCTTGTCCTCCTTGGACGTGCTCACCACCTGAATTTCCAAGTCCTCTTCCTCCGTCTGGGGTTTCTGGATACTGGCCAAGGAGGTGGAAGGGGTTGGTTCCACGTCCACGTCCATGGCTTGAGGATTGGGGAGACTGGGGGTGGTCTTCTTGAAGGCCAAGTTCCGTGGCAACTTCTCTGCTCCTAGGTTGTCTAGTGGGCGGGGGTAAGGGGCCGTGGAGATCAGGCTTGTGAGCCCTGGTAGACTTCCTGACAGGACTATCACCGCCAAAGGGGTTGTATCGGTTACAACCCCCCGCGGCTAGATCGGTGGCGGCAACCGATGTAACATCGGTCTTATAGACCGATGTTACATCGGCGGGTCCCACCGATACATTATTCCTTTGTTCTAATGTATCGGTGGGCCCGGCCGACATAAAATTGGTCTGGGCGACCGATGTAACATCGGTCGCCTCTGGCCGACGTTACCGCGGGGGGTTGTAACCGATACAACCCCTTTTGCAGTGTATTTTCACGGGACATGTTAGTGAAAAGGGCCACAAAAATTTAATTAAAGGTAAATAATAAACTTACTGGTTGGTGGAGCCGTAAGTGGAGTAATAGAATTGGCCACAGAGGTAGCTGGGGCCGTGGTGGAAGAAGTAGAAGTGTTGGAATTGCTTGGAGAGGTAGTGGAAGACACTAGATAAATTTCAGGCGTAAAAATAAGTATTTTTTAGTGATTTTAATAGTTTTATTTAGAGATAAAGAATAATTAAACTGAATATTGTAAAAATTTTGTTTATATTCCAGAGTTCTTTGAAAATCTGAGCGCCTCTTGTTCTCTTGATTCCTCCTGTTGATGGAGTTGAGTTTGATGAGAAGTTCTGTGTCCTGTTGAGCACATTGGTGAGAGTGGAAAAGAGCAAGTTGGAACTGTTCTGTAGGCGTAAGTTTTTCCCAATCAGAAGGTTGATAGTTAGCTATTTCCTCTTCTTTGCGCAATCTGAGGACTTTAAGATAATGTTTGATTAATTCAAAGTGGGCAATTTGGTCAAAAGCTGGATGAACAAATTCAGGCGTGGAAATGAGAGTTTTAGTGTATTGGTTCACTAAAAGAATGCGTAGAAAATAAAGTAGAAAGATAATTTTTAGTGGTTTTATTTTATAAATGATTTTTAGTGGTTTGGTAATTTTTTGCGTGAGTGAAAAGCAAAAGTAAAAAAGAGTAAGTACCAGGAGTAAATTACCACGAGTGGATATTGGTAATTTCCCGGCCAGACCCCCAATTGTCAGCCTCTGTGATGCCAAGAGCTAGTACCTTTTAGCTACACAAGGTGATAAGAGTGCAAATGATAGGTAGAGTGGGTATTTTCACGTAGAAAAGTAGTAAAGAAAGAAATAAAAAGAATATAATTCTTTTTTATAGAGGGGCCTGCTCGCAGGGGTGTTTGTAGGTGCCCTCTAAATCAGAGATCTGCTAAGCAGGGTGGTATCTGATTAAGCAAACAGTGGTTTTCTGCGTAACAGAAGGTGGTACCAAAGTGCTTTTCCAATTAAGGAACCAGAATGGGGACAGAAGGATAAAAGAAGTACTCACTATTGCTTCTTTTAAGCCAAAAAGCCACGTAGGGGGGTGAAGTGGAGCTGCTGGGTAGATTGGATGGTTTCTGCGCAGGAGCTGGACACGTAGGATGGTTGATTTAATAGGAACACCACGGATAAAAACAGGCAAACAGGGCAGAGTAACTGAAATAAGGACAGGACACGGCGTAACTGATTGACTGTAATACTAAAATGATGATCATGAACAACATTTGGCGTGGAAAGAGGGCTCTATATATACTATTTTCACTCATAGTAGAGGACCTTTCTTGCCTGTGTGCGTGTAGTTGCTATATTTCAGCGCAATGTGGCCAATTTGGGAGATTGGCACTGACAAGGCTCATCTCAATGGCATTGCTGATCATTATTTCAGCGTCACAAGTGTTTTTAATGACCTTAATAACCTATTTGGTTATTGTAACTAAGGTACATAGCAACACTGACGTGTATTTGTATCTGAAATGGGCCACAAATGACGCAAATGGGCCACAAATGGCTATGGCCAATCTTTAAAGGCCACACTGGCTATGTTAATCTTACGCATTCAAGGTTTTTATTAATGAAACCTTGTAAATAGACCACGTAGATTCTATTGGTACCCTAGTTACACTTGTACACGTGTGGTAACTAGGGGATTTGTCATTTCCACGCATTTGGCCAATTTCCAATTGGATTATATAATCCACGCGCGGGGTTGGAGGTTTAAACCCCAATTGGGCTTAACTCCTAAACTATACACAACACCTCAATTATAAGTCCATAATTGGTCATTTCACATATGGTATGTATATATAACAAGTACATACGTGTGTAATGTTATCTGTGACACATAAGTGTGGCCAATTCTTACGGGTAATTGGTTCAAGGTGAAGGAGTAGGAATTCAGGGGTACTTCCAGTGAGGGACCCTACATTAATTTGCATGAGGATTCAGAATATGACATAATACTCTCAGTTATCCTCAAGGTTTAGAAGTTATTAGTATTTTTTGTAAAAAGTAGTTGTTATTTTAATTTATTACTTATTTTTATGGTGCTAGGACTTTGCTAAGTTTATTGAATAAAAATAAGTAAGGTAAGTTTTTTTATACATTATGAGTCATATTAATGGATCTTAATACTGTGGTAATAATGTCTCTTTTTATGTTACTTTTGTCAGGTTGGCTCTGACATAGTAGCAAGCTGACATTCCCTCCCTTTAAAATGAGACTTTAGAAAACAAAATTAATCTTATAAATGTCAGGAGTGAAAAAAAAGAATCTCAATTTCTCTTGGAGGCTCCATAATTACGTAGATGTATGGGACCATCTGGAATATTATATTCAGGAATCCATTCATCTTTGTCTGCTGATTGACCTTTATACCTTACTAAGTATAGTCTAGTATCTTTCCCATTGATCCTTTCCTTTTTATCCTTCAATATTTTATGTACTTTGAAGTTAGAGGTGTCTAAAGGTTCAATTATAGGTACAGGTACATGTGTTACTACAGGGGTATCTGTGCTTCTACTAGTGTAAGGCTTGATTAAGCTAACTGGAAAAACAGGATGTTTTCTGGAAAATTCATCTGTTAAAATAACTTCCACAGCATTTTTTCCATGTAATTGCTTAATGTCAAAAGGGCCAACAAAGGAAGGTTTAAGTTTCCTGTTCCCTCCCAAATTACTAAAATTCACAGTGGACAATAGGACTTTGTCCCCAATTTGGAAGGATGGTTCTTTATGACTTTTGTCCCATCTTAACTTATTAGATTCAGCTGCATCTTGAACACATTTCTTAGCATGTTCATGTGTAATATCAAGCATCCTTTTAAAGTCTAGGGAAGTGGGATGTACATGAGGTAATTTGTTATTAATATGGTCTTTAGGCATTCTTGGTATCCATCCTCTTTCCAAAATAGAAGGGATTTCTTTGGATGAAGAATGTTTACTGCTGTTGTAAGCTATTTCTAATGCAGGGAGTAAGCTAACCCAATCATGAGTATAACCATCACTGTTTTTGAATTCTAAGCCAAAGGAACAAAATCTTCTGAGCATATCTTCTAGAGTTTGAATCATTCTTACAGCCAATCCATCAGTTTGGGGATGGTAAGCAGTAGAGAAAGCTAATTTAGTGCCTAACATATCAAGTAAATTTCTCCAAAATTCAGAAGTAAATTTGGGGTCTCTATCACTAATGATTATCTTGGGTATTCCTACGTCAGCCATAATCCTATTCCAAAATAGTAAAGCCACTTCCATAGCTGTATCATCTTTATGGTTAGGAATAAATCTGGCCCTTTTTGAATATCTGTCTACAACCACTAGTACAGAGTTGAAGGAATAAGACCCTCCAGGAGGTAAACCTGTAACAAAATCCATGTTTATGATTTCCCATCTTTTGGTGGGTTCTTGGATGGTTTGAAGTAGCCCATATCTCTTACCTGTTTGCTTATTTGATTTCTGGCAAGTTTCACAGGATTTAATATAAGTAGCTACTTCATTAGTCCAATTATTCCACCAAGCTGTAGTTCTGACTCTTTCAATAGTCCTTTCTTCAGAAAAATGTCCAGCACCAACATTATCATGGCATTCTTTCATAAGGGCTTCAATCTGAAGTTGATCACATAAGACTATTACGCTGGAATGCCTTTCTTTAAAGTACAATATTCCATCTAATAGAGAGAACTTACCTGAAGAGTAAGGTTTGGATAACCAGGGAGGTAGACTAGCAATTAATTCATGGGAACTATTCCCATTGCTAAGTATATCTATTAGTTTGACAAATTCAGGATTAGACTGGTAACTATCTTTTATAAGACTGTAGTAGACTTCATCCAAATCACAGACATGTATTCCTAAAATTGGGAATATATCTTCATCTTCAGGATCCCAGGCAGGGTTATCTGGAGTATTTGGTAAAGCCCATCTGCTTATGCCATCAGCATTACTATGCTTTTTCCCAGCCTTATGAACAATAGTCATATGTCCTCTGTATTGTTGAATAGCAATTTGCCATCTTAACATATGCCTATTAGGGGTCTGCATATTCATAAGGGTTTTAACAGCTGTGCAATCAGTAACTACAACAATTCTACTACCTTCAAGATAATAATGTAATTTTTCTAAGGACCATAAAAGAGCTAGACATTCCATCTGACTGGCTCCATACCTTTTCTCTGTTGGTTTAATTTGTCTTGAAATAAACAGAACTGGTTTTCCTCCCATTTTATCTTCAACAAGGAATTCTTGATGTAAGGCAGCACCTAAGCCATCTAAAGAAGCATCTATGTACAAAATAAATGGTAAGTTATAATCTGGTTGAGCTAGCACAGGAGCAGTAGTAAGGGCTAGCTTCAATTGTTCATAATCCAGTACTCTAGGGTGAGTCATTTCATAAATGGTTTCTTTACTACATAACTCATATAATGACTTGGCTAAAATAGCAAATTTCTCAATATGTTTCCTATAATATCCACAGAATCCAAGGAAAGATTGCATTTCAGTGATATTCTGAGGCATAGGTTTGAGCATTACAGCTGCTACTTTATTTTGGTCAATGGCTAGGGATAGACCAGAAACAATATGTCCTAAAGCTTTAAGTTCACCATATCCAAAATTGCACTTTTCAATAGACATTTTTAGACCAGCTTTAATAGAAGTTTCTAATACTATTTGTATCTTTTCTATATGTGTTTCCCAGTCATCTGAATAAATGATTATATCATCAATATATATCATCATCCAACACTGGCGGATAAAAGATCCAAAGATAGATTCCATCATTCTTTGGAAATGAGAAGGTGCATTCTTGATTCCAAAGGGCATTCTGAGATATTCAAAAACACCAAGATGGCAGATAATTCTCATAAATTGGCGGCTATTAAATTCAATAGGTATCTGGTGAAAACCTTTAAGAACATCCATACAGGTTATGTACTTAGCTTTTGATAAGTTATGAAGAGAGTGGTCAATTCTTGGAATGGGATAATTATCAGCTTTAGTGTAATTATTTAAAGCTCTAAAGTCTCCAACCATTCTAGACTTATCATTATGCCAGGCAATAATAACTGGGGTAGTTATTTCCACTTGTTCATTATGGCCCACTTTTCTAAGTACACGTAAATCTATAAGCTCTTTAATGTGTGTTTCTCAGTCTATCCTAGATTTAGGGCTAGAAGGGTAGGCTGCTTTTCTTAGAGAAGGTGGATAAGGAGGTTCACAAGTTAATTCTAATTTAAAATCATGTCCTGTGACATTGCCAATAGGTTCTTCAGTGGTACAGAAGGCTTCTTTATTCTTGTGGCACACTTTAAGAACATCTAATATTTGAGCATTGGTTAGTATGTCACTTATAGCAGCTTGGGACATATATTCTTGATTAAAATCTTCTAATTCCTTGGGGTCAGGTTCCTCAGAAATAGGCGCAATAATCTCAGAATGGATGTTGCAAATTTGGTATTTCCTTTTCCAATCTCCTCCAATGGTAAAATATCTATCTTTGGACTGAAAAATGTCAATTCCATACATGCAGAAGATATCATTACCTAGTATAAGGTAGTCACAAATAGCATCAGAAAGTACTACAAATTCTACACTTAATCTGAGGGATCCCTTAGTGTGGGGAAATATTAAGGGTAAATTGACAACACCAATAGGTTTCATGGTAGAGTTACAACTGCTAAATGTAGCCTTGGGGACAGGTAATAAATGTTTGCGCCATTCAGGGTATATTTGTTGCAAAAATGTAGCACTGGCACAAGAACAAAAGGCTCCTATATCTAATAGTGTCTTGACTGCTAAGTTTCTAAAAATAACCTTAGTGTAACTGGTTTTTCCTAGAGTGTAACACCTTCCTTCCTCAGGTTTGTTAGTTAATAGCTTAGCATCAGATATATGGCCAATATCCATATTGTCTTCCCATTTCTGGGGTAAGTGGGATTCACCATGAATGGCATTAATGCTGAAGTCATTGCCAATGTTAGCATTTATTACTACAACAGCATGGCTACCAGATTCAGAGTCATCATCATCTTGACCATAATGTGTATTAGAGGGTTCTTGTTGTATGATATCAAAGGTACTTTCAGAATCTGAATCAGGGCTTGCATTCACATTATTGATTTTCCTCCTAGGTTTGGTAAATTCAGTACTCCTGTGGCCAGTTTCTCCACAATTCCAACAAGTAGGAGTCTTTTCTTTTCTAATGGGTTCAGCTGGTTTAGATTCTAAATTTTTAGGAGGATCTGTTCTAGGAGTGTAATCCTTTTTGTCAGAGGGAGTATGCTTTTTGTTAATTCCTGTCATTTCTACTACTTCTTCCATAACACCTATAAGTGCAAATAAGTCACAATCCATGTCATTGATTCAACATCTGACATTATGTTCTAGACTGCCTTTAGTTTGGATAAGTATTAAATCATTTATTTGTTCTTGATTTAATTTAGGGTAGATACATTCAATCCTTTTCTTTTGGTTCAGGCACCATTGATGAGGATTATGCTTAACAGGATCAAAGTAATCATTTTCAAATGCTCTGCGCATTTTCTTTTCCCATAGTCTAGTGCCAAATTGTTGTTTGATCAGTTCTTTCCAAGCTGGCCAAGATTGTTGCCCCTTGGTAGCTTGTTTACTAATGAACCAATCAAAGGCTACTCCTTTAAATAATCTGGGCAACCTAGTAAGGATGGCATCATCAGGAGCTCTATATATTGTTAGTATGTGATCAATATATTTGATGAAATTAATATGGTCATAATCTCCTTCTCCTGAAAATTCAGTCCATTATTTAATTGGTGGCAACAATTTATTCAGAAGAGAGGGATCCATGAAGTTGTTACTAATATTGTTATTTGCATTGTTGCGTGAAGGAGCATGACTCCATTGACTCCCATTATTATGGTTGTTATAATTAGGTGAATTATTAGGAGGGTTTATTAAGGGGCATTGGTGAACTATTATTGTATTTACAATTAGATTGATTTTTATGAGGATAGTTGTCATTATTCCCTCCCTTATCTTCAGGTATTGTTTCCATGTAAGGATTGTTATATTTGGGCGTAGTGTTATTAACAGGCACAGTTCTGGAAGGTATTTCTTTAATTAAATCTGTTAATTCAAATTTTACATCTAACAGATGTTTTAATACTAAATTTCCATTAACATTCTTGTTGTTTTGGTCAGATATTAAAGCTACTTGAGCTTGTAATTCAACCATCATTTTTTTTTAAATCCATTTGTTCAAGTTCTAATTTCACATTTTGGGCGTGTAAAGTGCTAATAGCATTTTTATTAATTCTATTAATTATATGCTCAGTATTAGCATGGAACATGTCTTCTAATCTGTTGATTTTATCCGCCAAATCATAATTAGAATACTTGGAATGTTCTTCTTCAAGTTCTTCTAATTTTTTGGGCACATTAGGAATCTTTGGCTCAGAATTTTTGGCGTAAAAATCAGATTCATTATGAGTGAAGACAGACTTAGGTGAGTTAAGAAATTTAGACAATTGATTTAAAATGAGAGAAGAGCTAGACAATTAGTTTTCTACGGATTCAGGTGGAGGAGGAGCTCTATTTAAAAATTCTAAAACAGTTTTGTGGTGTGTTTTAGCATTTTTATCTAACAAAAGAATGTTGTTATGCGCAATTGTAAGAGAATTATCTATGACAGAAAAACCTACTCTAAGCTGTTGTAGAAGCTGGTTATAGCGCTGCTGATGTTGGTTAATTTCTTCCACTTCTGGGGATTGTTGTAATGACGGTTGTTCATAGAAAGACTGCTCATATTCTTTCCCTTGTTCTTGTTGGCTGTGTGGGGAAACAATACTCTCTTTTCCTCCCAAGGGTTCCATCCCTTCGTGTATTCCTCCACTTCTTTTTTGGAGATAAGTTTCTGTAGTTCTTTCTGACTCTTCTGGGCTAGTCCTAAAAGATTCAGCATCATCTCCTGGGTGGCCTTGGATTTCTGGGCTTCCACAAATTTCTGATGGTTGGCCACGTGTATTTTGACCAATTTGGCTATCTTGTCCTCCTTGGACGTGCTCACCACCTGAATTTCCAAGTCCTCTTCCTCCGTCTGGGGTTTCTGGATACTGGCCAAGGAGGTGGAAGGGGTTGGTTCCACGTCCACGTCCATGGCTTGAGGATTGGGGAGACTGGGGGTGGTCTTCTTGAAGGCCAAGTTCCGTGGCAACTTCTCTGCTCCTAGGTTGTCTAGTGGGCGGGGGTAAGGGGCCGTGGAGATCAGGCTTGTGAGCCCTGGTAGACTTCCTGACAGGACTATCACCGCCAAAGGGGTTGTATCGGTTACAACCCCCCGCGGCTAGATCGGTGGCGGCAACCGATGTAACATCGGTCTTATAGACCGATGTTACATCGGCGGGTCCCACCGATACATTATTCCTTTGTTCTAATGTATCGGTGGGCCCGGCCGACATAAAATCGGTCTGGGCGACCGATGTAACATCGGTCGCCTCTGGCCGACGTTACCGCGGGGGTTGTAACCGATACAACCCTTTTGCAGTGTATTTTCACGGGACATGTTAGTGAAAAGGGCCACAAAAATTCAATTAAAGGTAAATAATAAACTTACTGGTTGGTGGAGCCGTAAGTGGAGTAATAGAATTGGCCAGAGAGGTAGCTGGGGCCGTGGTAGAAGAAGTAGAAGTGTTGGAATTGCTTGGAGAGGTAGTGGAAGACACTAGATAAATTTCAGGCGTAAAAATAAGTATTTTTTAGTGATTTTAATAGTTTTATTTAGAGATAAAGAATAATTAAACTGAATATTGTAAAAATTTTGTTTATATTCCAGAGTTCTTTGAAAATCTGCGCGCCTCTTGTTCTCTTGATTCCTCCTGTTGATGGAGTTGAGTTTGATGAGAAGTTCTGTGTCCTGTTGAGCACATTGGTGAGAGTGGAAAAGAGCAAGTTGGAACTGTTCTGTAGGCGTAAGTTTTTCCCAATCAGAAGGTTGATAGTTAGCTATTTCCTCTTCTTTGCGCAATCTGAGGACTTTAAGATAATGTTTGATTAATTCAAAGTGGGCAATTTGGTCAAAAGGTGGATGAACAAATTCAGGCGTGGAAATGAGAGTTTTAGTGTATTGGTTCACTAAAAGAATGCGTAGAAAATAAAGTAGAAAGATAATTTTTAGTGGTTTTATTTTATAAATGATTTTTAGTGGTTTGGTAATTTTTTGCGTGAGTGAAAAGCAAAAGTAAAAAGAGTAAGTACCAGGAGTAAATTACCATGAGTGGATATTGGTAATTTCCCGGCCAGACCCCCAATTGTCAGCCTCTGTGATGCCAAGGCTAGTACCTTTTAGCTACACAAGGTGATAAGAGTGCAAAGGATGGGTAGAGTGGGGTATTTTCACGTAGAAAAGTAGTAAAGAGAGAAATAAAAAGAATATAATTCTTTTTTATAGAGGGGCCTGCTGGCGCAGGGGTGTTTGTAGGTGCCCTCTAAATCAGAGATCTGCTAAGCAGGGTGGTATCTGATTAAGCAAACAATGGGTTTCTGCGTAACAGAAGGTGGTACCAAAGTGCTTTTCCAATTAAGGAACCAGAATGGGGACAGAAGGATAAAAGAAGTACTCACTATTGCTTCTTTTAAGCCAAAAAGCCACGTAGGGGGGTGAAGTAGAGCTGCTGGGTAGATTGGATGGTTTCTGCGCAGGAGCTGGTCACGTAGGATGGTTGATTTAATAAGAACACCAAGGATAAAACAGGCAAACAGGGCAGAGTAACTGAAATAAGGACAGGACACGGCGTAACTGATTGACTGTAATAATAATTGATGATTCTTCACAACATTTGGCGTGGAAAGAGGGCTCTATATATACTATTTTCACTCATAGTAGAGGACCTTTCTTGCCTGTGTGCGTGTAGTTGCTATATTTCAGCGCAATGTGGCCAATTTGGGAGATTGGCACTAACAAGGCTCATCCCAATGGCACTGCTGATCATTATTTCAGCGTCACAAGTGTTTATAATGACCTTAATAACCTATTTGGTCATTGTAACTAAGGTACATAGCAACACTGACGTGTATTTGTATCTGAAATGGGCCACAAATGACGCAAATGGGCCACAAATGGCTATGGCCAATCATCAAAGGCCACGCTAGCTATGTTACTCTTATGTATTCAAGGTTTTTATTAATGAAACCTTGTAAATAACCACGTAGAATCTACTAGTACCCTAGTTACACCTGTACACGTGTGGTAACTAGGGGATTAGCTATTTCCACGCATTTGGCCAATTTCCAATTAGATTATATAATCCACGCGCGGGTTGGAGGATTTAAACCCCAATTGGGCCTAACTCCCAAACTATACACAACACCTCAATTATAAGTCCATAATTGGTCATTTCACATATGGTATGTATATATAACAAGTACATACGTGTGTAATGTCATCTGTGACACATAAGTGTGGCCAATTCTTACGGGTAATTGGTTCAAGGTGAAGGAGTAGGAATTCAGGGGTACTTCCAGTGAGGGACCCTACATTAATTTGCATGAGGATTCAGAATATGACATAATATTCTAAGTTATCCTCAAGGTTTAGAAGTTATTAGTATTTTTGTAAAAAGTAGTTATTATTTTAATTTATTACTTATTTTTATGGTGCCAGGACTTTGCTAAGCTGAGTTTTTTTGTACATTATTAGTCATATAAATGGGTCTTAATATTGTGGTAATACTGTCTCTTTTTATGTTACTTTTGTCAGGTTGGCTCTGACATAGTAGCAAGCTGACATTCCCTCCCTTTAAAATGAGACTTTAGAAAACAAAATTAATCTTATAAATGTCAGGAGTGAAAAAAAAGAATCTCAATTTCTCTTGGAGGCTCCATAATTACGTAGATGTATGGGACCATCTGGAATATTATATTCAGGAATCCATTCATCTTTGTCTGCTGATTGACCTTTATACCTTACTAAGTATAGTCTAGTATCTTTCCCATTGATCCTTTCCTTTTTATCCTTCAATATTTTATGTACTTTGAAGTTAGAGGTGTCTAAAGGTTCAATTATAGGTACAGGTACATGTGTTACTACAGGGGTATCTGTGCTTCTACTAGTGTAAGGCTTGATTAAGCTAACTGGAAAAACAGGATGTTTTCTGGAAAATTCATCTGTTAAAATAACTTCCACAGCATTTTTTCCATGTAATTGCTTAATGTCAAAAGGGCCAACAAAGGAAGGTTTAAGTTTCCTGTTCCCTCCCAAATTACTAAAATTCACAGTGGACAATAGGACTTTGTCCCCAATTTGGAAGGATGGTTCTTTATGACTTTTGTCCCATCTTAACTTATTAGATTCAGCTGCATCTTGAACACATTTCTTAGCATGTTCATGTGTAATATCAAGCATCCTTTTAAAGTCTAGGGAAGTGGGATGTACATGAGGTAATTTGTTATTAATATGGTCTTTAGGCATTCTTGGTATCCATCCTCTTTCCAAAATAGAAGGGATTTCTTTGGATGAAGAATGTTTACTGCTGTTGTAAGCTATTTCTAATGCAGGGAGTAAGCTAACCCAATCATGAGTATAACCATCACTGTTTTTGAATTCTAAGCCAAAGGAACAAAATCTTCTGAGCATATCTTCTAGAGTTTGAATCATTCTTACAGCCAATCCATCAGTTTGGGGATGGTAAGCAGTAGAGAAAGCTAATTTAGTGCCTAACATATCAAGTAAATTTCTCCAAAATTCAGAAGTAAATTTGGGGTCTCTATCACTAATGATTATCTTGGGTATTCCTACGTCAGCCATAATCCTATTCCAAAATAGTAAAGCCACTTCCATAGCTGTATCATCTTTATGGTTAGGAATAAATCTGGCCCTTTTTGAATATCTGTCTACAACCACTAGTACAGAGTTGAAGGAATAAGACCCTCCAGGAGGTAAACCTGTAACAAAATCCATGTTTATGATTTCCCATCTTTTGGTGGGTTCTTGGATGGTTTGAAGTAGCCCATATCTCTTACCTGTTTGCTTATTTGATTTCTGGCAAGTTTCACAGGATTTAATATAAGTAGCTACTTCATTAGTCCAATTATTCCACCAAGCTGTAGTTCTGACTCTTTCAATAGTCCTTTCTTCAGAAAAATGTCCAGCACCAACATTATCATGGCATTCTTTCATAAGGGCTTCAATCTGAAGTTGATCACATAAGACTATTACGCTGGAATGCCTTTCTTTAAAGTACAATATTCCATCTAATAGAGAGAACTTACCTGAAGAGTAAGGTTTGGATAACCAGGGAGGTAGACTAGCAATTAATTCATGGGAACTATTCCCATTGCTAAGTATATCTATTAGTTTGACAAATTCAGGATTAGACTGGTAACTATCTTTTATAAGACTGTAGTAGACTTCATCCAAATCACAGACATGTATTCCTAAAATTGGGAATATATCTTCATCTTCAGGATCCCAGGCAGGGTTATCTGGAGTATTTGGTAAAGCCCATCTGCTTATGCCATCAGCATTACTATGCTTTTTCCCAGCCTTATGAACAATAGTCATATGTCCTCTGTATTGTTGAATAGCAATTTGCCATCTTAACATATGCCTATTAGGGGTCTGCATATTCATAAGGGTTTTAACAGCTGTGCAATCAGTAACTACAACAATTCTACTACCTTCAAGATAATAATGTAATTTTTCTAAGGACCATAAAAGAGCTAGACATTCCATCTGACTGGCTCCATACCTTTTCTCTGTTGGTTTAATTTGTCTTGAAATAAACAGAACTGGTTTTCCTCCCATTTTATCTTCAACAAGGAATTCTTGATGTAAGGCAGCACCTAAGCCATCTAAAGAAGCATCTATGTACAAAATAAATGGTAAGTTATAATCTGGTTGAGCTAGCACAGGAGCAGTAGTAAGGGCTAGCTTCAATTGTTCATAATCCAGTACTCTAGGGTGAGTCATTTCATAAATGGTTTCTTTACTACATAACTCATATAATGACTTGGCTAAAATAGCAAATTTCTCAATATGTTTCCTATAATATCCACAGAATCCAAGGAAAGATTGCATTTCAGTGATATTCTGAGGCATAGGTTTGAGCATTACAGCTGCTACTTTATTTTGGTCAATGGCTAGGGATAGACCAGAAACAATATGTCCTAAAGCTTTAAGTTCACCATATCCAAAATTGCACTTTTCAATAGACATTTTTAGACCAGCTTTAATAGAAGTTTCTAATACTATTTGTATCTTTTCTATATGTGTTTCCCAGTCATCTGAATAAATGATTATATCATCAATATATATCATCATCCAACACTGGCGGATAAAAGATCCAAAGATAGATTCCATCATTCTTTGGAAATGAGAAGGTGCATTCTTGATTCCAAAGGGCATTCTGAGATATTCAAAAACACCAAGATGGCAGATAATTCTCATAAATTGGCGGCTATTAAATTCAATAGGTATCTGGTGAAAACCTTTAAGAACATCCATACAGGTTATGTACTTAGCTTTTGATAAGTTATGAAGAGAGTGGTCAATTCTTGGAATGGGATAATTATCAGCTTTAGTGTAATTATTTAAAGCTCTAAAGTCTCCAACCATTCTAGACTTATCATTATGCCAGGCAATAATAACTGGGGTAGTTATTTCCACTTGTTCATTATGGCCCACTTTTCTAAGTACACGTAAATCTATAAGCTCTTTAATGTGTGTTTCTCAGTCTATCCTAGATTTAGGGCTAGAAGGGTAGGCTGCTTTTCTTAGAGAAGGTGGATAAGGAGGTTCACAAGTTAATTCTAATTTAAAATCATGTCCTGTGACATTGCCAATAGGTTCTTCAGTGGTACAGAAGGCTTCTTTATTCTTGTGGCACACTTTAAGAACATCTAATATTTGAGCATTGGTTAGTATGTCACTTATAGCAGCTTGGGACATATATTCTTGATTAAAATCTTCTAATTCCTTGGGGTCAGGTTCCTCAGAAATAGGCGCAATAATCTCAGAATGGATGTTGCAAATTTGGTATTTCCTTTTCCAATCTCCTCCAATGGTAAAATATCTATCTTTGGACTGAAAAATGTCAATTCCATACATGCAGAAGATATCATTACCTAGTATAAGGTAGTCACAAATAGCATCAGAAAGTACTACAAATTCTACACTTAATCTGAGGGATCCCTTAGTGTGGGGAAATATTAAGGGTAAATTGACAACACCAATAGGTTTCATGGTAGAGTTACAACTGCTAAATGTAGCCTTGGGGACAGGTAATAAATGTTTGCGCCATTCAGGGTATATTTGTTGCAAAAATGTAGCACTGGCACAAGAACAAAAGGCTCCTATATCTAATAGTGTCTTGACTGCTAAGTTTCTAAAAATAACCTTAGTGTAACTGGTTTTTCCTAGAGTGTAACACCTTCCTTCCTCAGGTTTGTTAGTTAATAGCTTAGCATCAGATATATGGCCAATATCCATATTGTCTTCCCATTTCTGGGGTAAGTGGGATTCACCATGAATGGCATTAATGCTGAAGTCATTGCCAATGTTAGCATTTATTACTACAACAGCATGGCTACCAGATTCAGAGTCATCATCATCTTGACCATAATGTGTATTAGAGGGTTCTTGTTGTATGATATCAAAGGTACTTTCAGAATCTGAATCAGGGCTTGCATTCACATTATTGATTTTCCTCCTAGGTTTGGTAAATTCAGTACTCCTGTGGCCAGTTTCTCCACAATTCCAACAAGTAGGAGTCTTTTCTTTTCTAATGGGTTCAGCTGGTTTAGATTCTAAATTTTTAGGAGGATCTGTTCTAGGAGTGTAATCCTTTTTGTCAGAGGGAGTATGCTTTTTGTTAATTCCTGTCATTTCTACTACTTCTTCCATAACACCTATAAGTGCAAATAAGTCACAATCCATGTCATTGATTCAACATCTGACATTATGTTCTAGACTGCCTTTAGTTTGGATAAGTATTAAATCATTTATTTGTTCTTGATTTAATTTAGGGTAGATACATTCAATCCTTTTCTTTTGGTTCAGGCACCATTGATGAGGATTATGCTTAACAGGATCAAAGTAATCATTTTCAAATGCTCTGCGCATTTTCTTTTCCCATAGTCTAGTGCCAAATTGTTGTTTGATCAGTTCTTTCCAAGCTGGCCAAGATTGTTGCCCCTTGGTAGCTTGTTTACTAATGAACCAATCAAAGGCTACTCCTTTAAATAATCTGGGCAACCTAGTAAGGATGGCATCATCAGGAGCTCTATATATTGTTAGTATGTGATCAATATATTTGATGAAATTAATATGGTCATAATCTCCTTCTCCTGAAAATTCAGTCCATTATTTAATTGGTGGCAACAATTTATTCAGAAGAGAGGGATCCATGAAGTTGTTACTAATATTGTTATTTGCATTGTTGCGTGAAGGAGCATGACTCCATTGACTCCCATTATTATGGTTGTTATAATTAGGTGAATTATTAGGAGGGTTTATTAAGGGGCATTGGTGAACTATTATTGTATTTACAATTAGATTGATTTTTATGAGGATAGTTGTCATTATTCCCTCTCTTATCTTCAGGTATTGTTTCCATGTAAGGATTGTTATATTTGGGCGTAGTGTTATTAACAGGCACAGTTCTGGAAGGTATTTCTTTAATTAAATCTGTTAATTCAAATTTTACATCTAACAGATTTTTTAATACTAAATTTCCATTAACATTCTTGTTGTTTTGGTCAGATATTAAAGCTACTTGAGCTTGTAATTCAACCATCATTTTTTTTTAAATCCATTTGTTCAAGTTCTAATTTCACATTTTGGGCGTGTAAAGTGCTAATAGCATTTTTATTAATTCTATTAATTATATGCTCAGTATTAGCATGGAACATGTCTTCTAATCTGTTGATTTTATCCGCCAAATCATAATTAGAATACTTGGAATGTTCTTCTTCAAGTTCTTCTAATTTTTTGGGCACATTAGGAATCTTTGGCTCAGAATTTTTGGCGTAAAAATCAGATTCATTATGAGTGAAGACAGACTTAGGTGAGTTAAGAAATTTAGACAATTGATTTAAAATGAGAGAAGAGCTAGACAATTAGTTTTCTACGGATTCAGGTGGAGGAGGAGCTTTATTTAAAAATTCTAAAACAGTTTTGTGGTGTGTTTTAGCATTTTTATCTAACAAAAGAATGTTGTTATGCGCAATTGTAAGAGAATTATCTATGACAGAAAAACCTACTCTAAGCTGTTGTAGAAGCTGGTTATAGCGCTGCTGATGTTGGTTAATTTCTTCCACTTCTGGGGATTGTTGTAATGACGGTTGTTCATAGAAAGACTGCTCATATTCTTTCCCTTGTTCTTGTTGGCTGTGTGGGGAAACAATACTCTCTTTTCCTCCCAAGGGTTCCATCCCTTCGTGTATTCCTCCACTTCTTTTTTGGAGATAAGTTTCTGTAGTTCTTTCTGACTCTTCTGGGCTAGTCCTAAAAGATTCAGCATCATCTCCTGGGTGGCCTTGGATTTCTGGGCTTCCACAAATTTCTAATGGTTGGCCACGTGTATTTTGACCAATTTGGCTATCTTGTCCTCCTTGGACGTGCTCACCACCTGAATTTCCAAGTCCTCTTCCTCCGTCTGGGGTTTCTGGATACTGGCCAAGGAGGTGGAAGGGGTTGGTTCCACGTCCACGTCCATGGCTTGAGGATTGGGGAGACTGGGGGTGGTCTTCTTGAAGGCCAAGTTCCGTGGCAACTTCTCTGCTCCTAGGTTGTCTAGTGGGCGGGGGTAAGGGGCCGTGGAGATCAGGCTTGTGAGCCCTGGTAGACTTCCTGACAGGACTATCACCGCCAAAGGGGTTGTATCGGTTACAACCCCCCGCGGCTAGATCGGTGGCGGCAACCGATGTAACATCGGTCTTATAGACCGATGTTACATCGGCGGGTCCCACCGATACATTATTCCTTTGTTCTAATGTATCGGTGGGCCCGGCCGACATAAAATTGGTCTGGGCGACCGATGTAACATCGGTCGCCTCTGGCCGACGTTACCGCGGGGGGTTGTAACCGATACAACCCCTTTTGCAGTGTATTTTCACGGGACATGTTAGTGAAAAGGGCCACAAAAATTTAATTAAAGGTAAATAATAAACTTACTGGTTGGTGGAGCCGTAAGTGGAGTAATAGAATTGGCCACAGAGGTAGCTGGGGCCGTGGTGGAAGAAGTAGAAGTGTTGGAATTGCTTGGAGAGGTAGTGGAAGACACTAGATAAATTTCAGGCGTAAAAATAAGTATTTTTTAGTGATTTTAATAGTTTTATTTAGAGATAAAGAATAATTAAACTGAATATTGTAAAAATTTTGTTTATATTCCAGAGTTCTTTGAAAATCTGAGCGCCTCTTGTTCTCTTGATTCCTCCTGTTGATGGAGTTGAGTTTGATGAGAAGTTCTGTGTCCTGTTGAGCACATTGGTGAGAGTGGAAAAGAGCAAGTTGGAACTGTTCTGTAGGCGTAAGTTTTTCCCAATCAGAAGGTTGATAGTTAGCTATTTCCTCTTCTTTGCGCAATCTGAGGACTTTAAGATAATGTTTGATTAATTCAAAGTGGGCAATTTGGTCAAAAGCTGGATGAACAAATTCAGGCGTGGAAATGAGAGTTTTAGTGTATTGGTTCACTAAAAGAATGCGTAGAAAATAAAGTAGAAAGATAATTTTTAGTGGTTTTATTTTATAAATGATTTTTAGTGGTTTGGTAATTTTTTGCGTGAGTGAAAAGCAAAAGTAAAAAAGAGTAAGTACCAGGAGTAAATTACCACGAGTGGATATTGGTAATTTCCCGGCCAGACCCCCAATTGTCAGCCTCTGTGATGCCAAGAGCTAGTACCTTTTAGCTACACAAGGTGATAAGAGTGCAAATGATAGGTAGAGTGGGTATTTTCACGTAGAAAAGTAGTAAAGAAAGAAATAAAAAGAATATAATTCTTTTTTATAGAGGGGCCTGCTCGCAGGGGTGTTTGTAGGTGCCCTCTAAATCAGAGATCTGCTAAGCAGGGTGGTATCTGATTAAGCAAACAGTGGTTTTCTGCGTAACAGAAGGTGGTACCAAAGTGCTTTTCCAATTAAGGAACCAGAATGGGGACAGAAGGATAAAAGAAGTACTCACTATTGCTTCTTTTAAGCCAAAAAGCCACGTAGGGGGGTGAAGTGGAGCTGCTGGGTAGATTGGATGGTTTCTGCGCAGGAGCTGGACACGTAGGATGGTTGATTTAATAGGAACACCAAGGATAAAACAGGCAAACAGGGCAGAGTAACTGAAATAAGGACAGGACACGGCGTAACTGATTGACTGTAATACTAAAATGATGATCATGAACAACATTTGGCGTGGAAAGAGGGCTCTATATATACTATTTTCACTCATAGTAGAGGACCTTTCTTGCCTGTGTGCGTGTAGTTGCTATATTTCAGCGCAATGTGGCCAATTTGGGAGATTGGCAATGACAAGGCTCATCTCAATGGCATTGCTGATCATTATTTCAGCGTCACAAGTGTTTTTAATGACCTTAATAACCTATTTGATTATTGTAACTAAGGTACATAGCAACACTGATGTGTATTTGTATCTGAAATGGGCCACAAATGGCTATGGCCAATCTTTAAAGGCCACACTGGCTATGTTAATCTTATGTATTCAAGGTTTTTATTAATGAAACCTTGTAAATAGACCACGTAGATTCTATTGGTACCCTAGTTACACTTGTACACGTGTGGTAACTAGGGGATTTGTCATTTCCACGCATTTGGCCAATTTCCAATTGGATTATATAATCCACGCGCGGGGTTGGAGGTTTAAACCCCAATTGGGCCTAACTCTTAAACTATACACAACACCTCAATTATAAGTCCATAATTGGTCATTTCACATATGGTATGTATATATAACAAGTACATACGTGTGTAATGTTATCTGTGACACATAAGTGTGGCCAATTCTTACGGGTAATTGGTTCAAGGTGAAGGAGTAGGAATTCAGGGGTACTTCCAGTGAGGGACCCTACATTAATTTGCATGAGGATTCAGAATATGACATAATACTCTCAGTTATCCTCAAGGTTTAGAAGTTATTAGTATTTTATGTAAAAAGTAGTTGTTATTTTAATTTATTACTTATTTTTATGGTGCTAGGACTTTGCTAAGTTTATTGAATAAAAATAAGTAAACTAAGTTTTTTATACATTATGAGTCATATTAATGGGTCTTAATACTGTGGTAATAATGTCTCTTTTTATGTTACTTTTGTCAGGTTGGCTCTGACATAGTAGCAAGCTGACATGAATGTGCTCTTCTGCCCAAACATCAGGGGCAGAATCATCTCGGTGGGGAGGTTTAAGTCGTTGGATGGGAAGGTGGACTGGGACGGAGACAAATACGTGTTGGTGCAGGATGGGGTTTTGTTTGAATCTGTGGAGTCTCAAAACCGTTGTTTCATACCTTTATTGCGTGCAAAATCCCAAGTTAGTGCTGTTGTATTGGAACCAAGATTACTGCATGAGCGTGTCGGGCACTTCTCGTTGAGGATGCTGCACCGTACCATCAAGGCGGGCACCATTAGGGACCCACCAAATCTGAGTACGTTTCATTTGAAGGCCTGCTGTGACACGTGCCCCATGATGAAATCAACCCACACTCCTATCAAACTGCCATCAAGGGACATCTGTAAGGAGCCGGGAGACGTGATAGCGGCGGACTTGGTGGGACTGTACAAGGCCGCCATTGATGGAAGCCAGTACATCTTGACGGTGCAGGACTTGGCCTTGGGACTTGTGTTGGCAATTCCGCTGAAGACCAAAGGGGACGCTACACAGGAGCTCATCAGGTGGCTTGGACAATTCATCAATTTTTCGAAGTGGGCGGTTAAGCAGATCCAAACCAACAACGCGTTGGAGTTTGCCGCCAGCAAGGAGCTGGCCGAGTTTGTAACTAGGCTTGGGATAGTGCACAAGAAATCAGCACCGTATGAGCACCACCAGAATGGCGCAGTTGAGCGCACAAATCAAACACTCACCAAGATGTGTTGAGCGCTGGTCCACACGTGGGGGCTGCCACCAACACTGTGGTTGTATGCCGTGAGGCATGCGGCCTACATTTTCAACTGTCTGTTGCACGTTGGGAAAGCGGCCACCGCGCTGGAAGCCGTGCTTGGAATTTGCCCAATGCTGGATATGCTCTGGGTCTCTGGTTGTGTGGCATACGCATATGATCACAACCATCTCAAGCAGATTGTGCCGTACGCCAGAAAGTTTTGACATGTGGGCATATCGACCAACTCCAAAGGTTGGCTTCTCTGGAATGAAGAAACGGGAAAGGTGGTCACTGCGGCTTTGGTGCGGTTTGAGGAAGGGCCAATTCTGGAGCCGGTTTATGGGATATCGGTGGATGAGGAGACGGAGGCGGTTATCTCGGCAATCGAGTGCCACACGCTGGGAGACTTCCGACTCAGCAACGCGCTTGATGAGCAAGACGCCGTGGTGGCTATGCTGGAGAGTCGTGACCCTTACGGTGCCGATTTGCCCACATATGCCAAGGCGATTAAGTCACCAGACGCATTGGCGTGGGGGGCCGCCATGCAGGAGGAAATGGACTCACTTACAGAGCTCGAGGTTCATGTTGAAGACGGTCCGCCGGTGGACAGAAAGAAGCTGCTGAAATTGCGCTGGCTTCTGGGGACCAAGCAAACCATGACGGGCAAGATCAAGCATTGGAAGGCGTGCATTATTGTTGGCAAAGCAGTTGCAAGGCGTCAATTACCAGGACACCTTTGCTCCGACTCCAACGTTTGCGTCCTTGAGGGCTGCGTTGACTATCGCTGCAAAGAACAACTGGCCGACTGCCTTGTTTGACGTCAAGACGGCCTATTTGCATAGCAAGATCAACGGCAACGTCTGGGTGCAACCTCCACCAGGCCATCCAATAACGCCTGGAAAGGTGTGGAAGCTCCGCAAGGCCCTGTACGGAACAAAGCAGGCGGGCAGATGCTGGTAGTTGCACCTGCAAGATGCATTAGCTGGCGCTGGTTTCCAGTCAGGATTGGAAGATATGAGCACGTATGTTTACCGGGTTGGGTCGGATGTTGCCTTCTTGTGGATCCATGTGGATGATGGGTTGCTTGTTTGCAACTTGGATGGCTTAATGGAGACACCGAAGGCGGCATTGTCCACCCTGGTGACCGTGAAGTGGGATGAGGAGTTGTCCTCGCTGGTAGGCATCCGTATCCGGAAGTTACCCAAGGGATACACCCTGCAGCAGCCGGCACTCATCAGCAAGCTTCTGTGCATGGATGACTCAGCAACAACCTCAAGTGTACCGTTGGCAGACACTTCCCTGGTCTCTAACCCTTTGACCACGCCGGACCGGAACTACCTCTTGATCATTGGCGTTCTCCTGTACCTCGCGCAAGGATCTCAACCCAACATATTGTTTGCCACTCACTACCTAGCGAGGTTCTCTTTAAATCCGGACAAATTGCACTGGGCAGCGGTCAAGAAGCTCGTTGAGTACGTGCGGGCAACCAGACACTTTGAGTTGCAGATTGTGCCAAAGGAAACCAGGGCTTCGCTGGAAGTGTACGTGGACGCCAGCTGGATGAGCAAAGGTGCCCGATTGCATCACGGCTTTGTGGCTACTCTATGGGGGATTCCCATCGCGTGGTTGGCAAGGAGACAAGTTGCACCGGCGCGCTTGACTTGCCAGGCGGAATATATTGCCTTGTTGGCGGCGTCGGTCCAAGCAATCTGGCTGTCAGAAATGCTGGGGGGCTTCTTGGGCCGATCAAGCCGATCATGTATTGCGACAACCGGGTGGCCGTGAAGATCGCAACAAACAAAGCGAGTGTCGTGAAGGCCAAGAATATCAACCGGGAATTTCACTACACAAACGAACTCATCCGGCAGGGGCGCATGGACCTGGAATGGATAGCCGGGGTGGACCAGATGGCTGATGTATTCACCAAAGCTCTGGGGCCATGCCTGATGGGTAAATTTACCGGGGCTGTTTTTGGGTAATACCCTGAACAGGGTGACATGAGTTCTTTTCCTTAACTATGCACTTCCGACTTGTGGGCGTGCTGGAGTTGCAGTTTCACCCTGCCACTCCAGTGAGCATTGTATGGGCGTTGTTTTTTTCATTTTTGCACTCAGGACCGGCGCTGGCAATAACTCTTATGGGAACGGCTGCAACCGCGTTTGAAAGAAGGCTCAAAGGCAAATGGTCTTGTTTTATTGGTTGAACACCCCGTTCCATTGCAAGGTTCAAACACTTGTTTCATGGGATCAAGATCCCGTTTCATTGGTTCAAGACCTTGTTTGATTGGAATTTTTGCTTTCTTGTCTTTCTTTTATGACTGTTTACCTTTTTTTTGTTTTTGTTTTTTTTTGTTCAACATTTAATATTTCTGGTATATCTCCCTCTGTAACACGAGGTTTGAGGCGTTTTTTTTTTTCTATCTTTTCTCTCTCTTCATGAAAAGAGATGGAGGCGTATTCATTTTTTCATTTATCTAGTCTTCTTATAACACTCCATTTTTCACATTTTTTTTCAGGCTCGTTGCCATGGGGGGGAATGTTGAGTTAGACATGTTGCATCTCGCGTGTAAATACATATTTATTTCCAATATGTATTTAGATCATGTTCACTATATATAGTTCTCATCTTCTTAGTTTGTACCCCCTGGGGGAATTTGGAATACATCTTCTCGATCTATATCTCGCTCTAGAATCAATAAAGGAAAAGGAGACTGAAGATCCTTTTGAAATACATAGACTAGTCTGGGCCTGGCAGTGGTTGTGAGAAACAGCCTGGTGGTCGACTGTCGTTGGGAAGTTTCCTGGATATTTTGTTCTCATTCTGTCGGCACTTTTTACTGTACATATGTACATAGCGGGTGAACAACGGCGACCTGCGGAATCGATGCGCCAAGAACGTTATCTTTTGTGTGTGAACTGGCTGGGGTGCGCGGATGGTCTTTAATATGCAGTCCCGGCGGACACGGTGCCGCCGTGACCAGCCGGGAGACTATTAGTTCGTGCCCGTGACCGAACCGCTGTTCCGGACAGGGACCAAACTGCCGGGTCGGGCCCCTGTCAGAAACGTCCCCGTGACCGTCTCATCAGCGCATGAGTTGACGACACTGAGACTGACCGTCAACCACCACCAACACCACCGGCGATTTCTCTTTTTCACACTGACAGCACCCAGAAAGAACAGAACAGAACAGACGCACATTTTCACCGTCAACTTATGGCCCCACCAAACGAAGACAACCGCACAGAGGACACATTCCGGTCGAATCTATCGGGCTTCAAATGGGCACGAGGTGTGAGTGATTCCGCATGCTTTCTGGAGACTGCAGCCATACAAAGAAAAAGAGGAGAAAACTTAGCACCTCTTGTTTTGTTGTTGTTGCTGTTGTTGTTTTTGGTGGTGTCTCGTCTTCCACATTTTCCCAACTTGCACAGGCTGCCGCATCAGCTTCCTCATCCGCTCCCGCCGCCCCACCCGTATCCGCTTCCACCCCCTTCTCTAGATTCACAAACTCCATTTCGGGATACGTGCCGCTGAGGAGTAACGAGCGAAGTAACGAGGAAGAAGCGTCCGTCTCCACCCATCTCTCTCTCTCTCTTTCTTCCTGCCCCCTCCCCCCTTCCCGATCCTCTCGTCAATACTAATCCCCCTTTGTATATATCTATTTTTCAATATATATATATATATATATATATGTAGGTATTATGCTCTTTCCAGATGGGAACGCACAATAGGCTTTCTGATTTGCATAGCAGGGTCCATGATCTGTTTCTTAATATCCTTTTTCACATTATCCATCCTAATCGTCTTAAGTCGTTTCTTTGTTGTTGTTTTTTTTTTCTCCTCACTTTTTTTGACATCTATGTATTCGTGACGTACTGACAATTCTGTCTCTCTCTTTTTTTTTCTACGACTTTGAAAAAATACGCCCATCCGCAGATCAAGCCGCGCAAATTTGCTGTCTCATTCTCTCTCGGATCCATCCTATTTATGACGGGCTTCATGGTTCTGCAAGGACCTGTCCAACACATCCAACACATCTTCTCAACGCCAAGACTCCCGTTCACACTGTCGTATTTCATAAGTCTCGTTTCAACCCTGTACTTTTCTATTGCTGTAAGTCTTGCCCATCTCTCTCTCTCTCTCTCCCCTCTCTCTTTTTTATGTGGAAATTCTGATTGACTTTCCTCTCATCCCTTGATGCGTGCTTGATTTTGAAATCGTGATACTTGAACGAAATAGCTTCATTCCTACCTAGGAACCTTAATCTCAGGCCTCATTCAAGTGATCGTGCTCGTCGTCTACTTCATGGCATACTTCGTACGTGTCCCATCCATGCCAATCTGACCCCGCTCAAAAAAACACACACACACACACACACACACGCAATTCTCAAAGTTCAATTCTGAAAACTCTTTTTTGGTCGCATGGCTTCGACTCTCTAGCCCGGCGGCTTGACTACTCTGAGGTTCATGGGGAACATAGGCATGAGGGGCGCCTCGAGTTATCTACCAGTCTAAACTTACACACGCACCTAAACACATGCAAAAATACTTGAGATTCATCCGCATCCTTCAAGGCCCAAAACTGTAACATGTAATTAATAACACAAGACATTACAAATTGCTTACATATTATTATTGTTGCCTCTTGTTCAAAATTACATTTTCATTTTTTTTTCTCTTCAAAAAAAGGAGGAATCTTGTTTGATCAAAGACACAGGCTGGCATCGCACAACGAGTAGTGGGAGCTCAGAGAGACTATATTGTCCGTAAAGGAAGCCACTCAAGGGGTCTCATCTTAGACCGATTTGAACTTGTGTGTGAGTGCAAGCATCACAATCTATGTTCTAGTTGACGAACGTTGGACGAGTTGACAGCGATCATAAAATTGAAACAACATAAGAGATGCGACATCTCCAACACCCTGGGTTTCTAAGGTCTGAGTGGAGACGAAGACACAGGAGAGCCATTAGCAGAAGCGGCAGCAGAGCCCTTATTTTTCGTCTTGGGTTTCTCCATCAAGAATCTCTTGAGAGTGGACATGGGGAACTTAGTGCGACACGTGGAACACACCGGCGTGGGATTACAAAAGACTTTGCGATCCAAAACCAACCAAAATAATAAATTAACTCTCCCTCCTTTTATTTTGATTCAAGAGTCGATCTTAAAAGAGAGAGAGAGGGGGGGGGACTGACTCGAAAGACACACTGAGCACACATACCCCACGTCGATAATCTCGCGATGGCAGAAACACGCCGCACGGAGATCAACTTCTTGGTGTCTGGGCAAATTCAAGAACTGGCGCGCTGCCAAGCCGGGCAAAAAGATCATCTGGGTGGGCAAAACACAATCGATCACATAAGTGTTGAGAGTCAGGTCCACAATCTTGGGTTTTTTTTAGAAAGAGGAGAGGAGAGGGTGAGGACACGAACGGTTAAGTATTGAAGAATGGCTTTGGGCTTCTCCACTTGGTAGTAGATGCCCTCGGTCAAATGAGCGGCCTGCTGCATGAAGACGGCCTTCTCTGACGAGATTTTACAGACATCGATAGGGACCGCCTTTCGGTCCAAAAGAAAGTACATGGTGTCAGGGGCGCCGAGTAGATGAAGAAGAAGAAGAAAAAGAAGAAGAAAAAAGAGAGACGAAGAAAGACATACGGATTTCTGCGCCGAGAAGATGCAGTTCATCATGGGGATATACTGGCCGGGCTGGTCGCACGACAAGCTGATCATGAGGATGCGCGGCCTGAGCGCGTCCTTCTGGGTTTCCTTCTCGCGCTTGACCCGGTTAATTACTAGCTCCTAATTGCAAATGCGAGCAGCAACATGAGAAAAAGTGTGTGCGTATGTGCAAGCGGAGAGATGCCTAGATCAACTTCTTACGACAGAGAGCCTTCGCAAGCGCCTTGACGATCCCGGGCTGTTCTGTTCCCCCGAAATATATATATATATATATATGTATATATATATTAGTGTGGGTTGGTTTTTGAATGCACCCTCGACAACAAGACAGGAACTACTCTTACTGGAGCTGTTCTCGGAAGATTGCTCAGCAGCGAGACTGGTCAGCCGCTGGACGCCGCTCGTCACCGCGTCGTTGAGGACTCGGAAGCTTTGGTACGTGTTGGCGTCCCGCGAATTGGCGGGAGCTTGGGCCGCCGCCGACCACGACGAGGAGGAGGAGGAGGAGGTGCCAATGATGGGCTTTGCTTCGAGCGAGGAATAAAGCAATTCACTTGAAATATTTGCATAGATATGAAAAAATCATAATCCATTTTTTATCCACTTTTCTCTTCATGTTCTGATCCAAGACCAGTGACTCAACGCACCTAGACGCCAGCCCCGCGCCATAAACGGCGATTGCATTCTCGTGCTTGAGCGCCAGATGCGAGTTTGCGAATATGAGCAAGCTTTCGATGACGGACACCAGACTGGTGGTATGCTCTGGAGCTGCCTGTCCTGTTTCGAGATCGTACCATGCGATCGCGTTCAGGTCGAGCTGCACATGGATGATATCAGATCAACTGCAGTCAGCTCCCTTTTTTCGTGTATGATATCTTGGGGGAATGACTTACGATCACGATGAGCAGGTCTGCTGCTTCCTGGCTCATTTTCTTTCTCTATGTAGAGAAAATGTTTTATTTTTTTTTTGGGTTTTTCGATTATTTTTTTATGAACCGAAAGTTCAGGAGGCCGTTTCGGGGGTAGGGGGTCCCCCGGACACCCCTCGGGGGGGGCAAGACGTGGTCGTGCGTCATATTGTTGCAGCGAGTGGTTTCCTCTCATAGATATTAGAAACAACACTGCACAGATACCTCTCAAGCAACCACACACATTTACCATCACCAGAACAAGAACCAGAAGACAACATGGCGGTAAGCAGCACCTCCTTATCCACATGGCCCTCCTTTTGATCCCGGAAAGCAGGCTTGATATTTACCCCTTTCTCTCACCATCTCGCATGACACATATTGCAACAGCTCTACAACTGGATGGTCTTTTCTCTGCTCATCATCGAGATCGTTACTTTCATCGTACTCGTTGTAAGTCTCATCATCTTTCTCTCGCTCAGGAAAGGGGTCCTCTTTTTTTTTTTTTTTGACGTTATGTGGTAACCTTTTTTTTTTGCAGATGCCTTTACCCTTCACCTGGCGCAGAGTGCTCTTCCGATTCCTTGCCACGTCGCCATTGGTTGCCAAGCTCCAATACGCCTTGAAAATCCTCTTTATCTTTGTCACTGTGAGCTTGATCATTTCACAAGGTGTTCTATTGTAGAATTGGAAATACTGATGATCAAATGGAAATGTCCAGGTACTCTTTGTGGATTCGGTTCAAAGGATGATGAAGATTCACCATGAGGGTGAGGCTGCTCGAGAACAAGGTGGGGGCGTTGGAAGAGATCTACGAAGCGAAACGGACTGGAGGAGTCGGAAGTTTTTGAGGTGAGCTTAGTCTACCTTCCAAAAAAAGCAGTAGTGAGGGAGAAATTGATTGGCGATTTGATTGTTGGCTATCAGCGAGAGGGATATGTACATGAGAGGATTCACCCTTTTCTTATCTCTGATCCTGTCTCGCACATTCACTTTGATCTTGGACCTGATCAAAGCGCAAGAAGATCTCGCCACGCTAAAGAAACAAGTTGAGTTCCTTCTTTTTTGCTTCTCTCTCCTCCTACATGTGCTGCGCTCTGACGAAAACTGAGAACGCAACGAAATACCATGACACAGAGCGCTGGACAATCTCGCGAGAAGGGGTTAGCGAGCGAGGTGGAGAAGAAATACAAGCAACAGATCCAGGATCTTCAGGGAGAACTAGACGTAAGCCCCAGATCCCGCTATCTCCTCCTTCTCCCAAGCCATATATGACACTCATGACATATGTCCTGGCACTCTATCACAGGTCTTGGCCAAACGAGTGGATGGGCCGGGCGCCAACAAAAAGACGAGTTAATGGTCGTAATCCGGTTTTTTTTTTCATTTTCATAGCATGTAAATCAAGCAGTGTGTACTGGGATCGGTTTACACATCATGTTGTGGCTAAAATACTTTCAAAAAAAACAAAAAGAATGCACTGTACACACACGCCCAGCTGCCCATTTGTTACCCTCGGTTGTATCAGAAAAAGACTGCAATCTTTTCAAATGTTGCCTCTGTTGACCCGCCATGCCCATGACCAGATAGCAGTGTAGCAGCGATAGATGAAACAAACCGCGAAAACTCCAATTGGGACCCATAAAACCTAGGCAACGGCCCGCGGAAAAAAACAAAAACGTGTATGTAATAAATTGCGGTAGAAACCGAGGGACATCAGCTTCTGGTATTGCCTGTTATCATCTGCAGGTGCTGCTTGACCTTTGACCGAAGGAAGCAATGTTGAGTAAGGACAAGGGATGGAAGCAAAAGTCAAGCCTGCACAAGAAAGAGTTGAGCTGAGTTGAGATCTTCAGCCTTTAAGGGAGCTCATGCAATCAATGTTCCATCCCCCCATTGGCTATCACGCAACTGCCGGGGACTGGCATAGCTCACAAGCGTTCAAGTGATTTGCCCTCCTCAAGGGGAGTGGCGACTTTCTGCCTCCAGACACTGTTTAAGGGTATGGACCCTCACCCAATCTGGCAGGATCTACACTCTCCGGGGGACTCTTGGGAGTCCGGTTGCATGAGAAATTATGCAACAAACGTTTTTCGTTCATTTCTCGTTTTGGGTTTACGCGTGATGAGGGATATGGCGCCGGAGAGATGGTAGGAAGGAAAGAGAATGATATTTCCACGTGTTCCTCTCCTTGAGTCTGCTCAGGAGAGGATATATAGGGACTGCGGCGAGTCCTCAGGTGCGGAGCCCCTGTGGGTCACAACAACGCGGGCCGTTTCAGTCGCGCCCAGACTACATTAGTGAAGTAAGCCATGAGCTGAGCAGTGACGTCACTCCAGTGATGAGTGAATGACGTCATGCTAAGCCAGAAGAACCACTGGCACTGGGCAGTCATGAGTTTCGCTGTTGACCGTGTTCATACATTGCTCATCTCCGCCCACTTCTCTCCAAAACAACCACTCCAGAAACTATTTACATAAATACTTGCACTCACAGAAACCATGCTCAGTCTCGCCGCCCGCACCAGAAGCGCACCCCTCAAGAACATACTAGTCTATGCGAACCGCTCCTTCCATGCCGGCCCCGCGGTCCGCTCTCCCACTGGCCAACACATGGCTGCCGACGGCGAAGGTATGTATTTACATACACTCTCGACTCTCTGCCCTCTTGATAAGTAATATGTTGCGCGAGTCCACACTCACTCACTTTTTTTTCTTTCCCTACCACTCATGTGGGATTGTTAGAATTGAAATCTGAGAGCGATAAGAGCCACAAGAGTGGACACAAAGATTGGAACGAAAAGGTAAAAGAAACACAGAAACACCTTCTAGCTTTATTCTTTTAACTCCCAGCTGTACAATCTATTAAACAAGGATAAAAAAAAAACGGAAGGCTGATGCAACGGTACATATGCATCTTGAATAGTTGGCCACCCACTCGGAGGCTGGCATCCGCGCCGAAAAGGACACCCGCTCCGCCCGGGATATGCAGGAGGATACGCTCAAGAACGACTTCCCCTCCCACGGGAACTCGGGAGCGAAAAACTAATCAGAAAACTCGTATCGTTCCACTGACGTATAATTTTGTACCCCATAGACAGAACTGGCTTGTTACTTTCCTCCTCGCTCCAGTTTACTCACTGTAGTCAACTTAAATGTGTAAAACAAAGAACAAAGCAAAAAAAAAAAAAAAAAAAACAGCCGATCATGTATTACAATCCAGCCATTATTTTTATCGCGCACAGTTTGTTGATTGCTTTTCGTAGTGTATATTTTATATAAATATGTTTCGCTTCAATGAAGCCTGACTGCAGACGCATGTAAAAGAAATATTATTTAGCCATCTGATGGCAAGGTTCCAACAATGAAATCTACTCAGCAGCGTGGCACTAGACACGTTGATTCATGTACAACACTCCAAATGCCAAAGGCTTGTGGTGAAAAACCCCCTTTGCTATGTATGTACTCTTTCATGTTGACAGGATGCATGTAGGGGTTGTTTCATACATTTCCCTGCTCATTATTTTATGAGGATGTCTCAGAGTTTTACAATCCTGCTCAGAGAGTCACACACACGAATCCCATCTCATAGAGTAAGCGCGACTTGAATTATCATAGAGGAGATGAGATGAACACATTTATTACAACAACTCCAAAGATATAAATTAAGAAAAAGAAATTGTATATCACTTTTGTATAACATGTGTACAGTGCCTCACCAACAAGATCTGGCGCCCTGTGTCAGTACCCCGATCACCCCACGCCAGATCGTTTTGGCGAAGCACTGTACATAGTGGGAGATAGATTATTCAGTCATGCCTAAGCGGCTAACTTGCTGAGTCAGAGAGCTACTCTTAGCTGGACGAGAGAAGGAGCGATGAGAGGAGCGAGAAAGGGGACGGGCAGAGCCGAGCGCTGGATTCCCCGAGTGGTTCAGGAGGAGATTCGCAGAGCCAGGAGGGACGGCGGGAGACGGGGTGCTGAGAAGGTAGCGTAAGCTAGCTTCCGAATCCAGCCCCTCGTCTTCATCCTCCCCCATCCACAGCTCTCGCGGGGGCTGCGTGGGATGAACCTCCCTTTCATCATCCGCCATGTGCGTCCGGACCAGCGTCAGCGGGTTGAACTCTCTCTCGAGGTACGCGTCGTGCATTTCTTGCCACATCCCTCCCCCGTTCTCCAGTCCCTCCTGGTTCGTGCTGCTACTGCCTGTCATGCTCGTCGACGTGGGTAAGAAAGACGGAGGGGGAGGATATCGCCATCTGGTACCCACACAGAAAAGGAATCCACATATATATGTTTAGGAATAGGCTTGTTTACTGGAGAATTATAGAATTACTCAACTGATCTTCAGAAAGATTATTGACGATCGCAACCAGGTTTTTTTTGATCGAGGTAACCAGTTTTTCTTCCTCGGCAGGATCGGAGGGGGGAGAGAAGAGCACCTCCCTGTCGAGGCGGCGGATCCAGTGAGGGGCGAGTGCGGAGCGGGGGTCGCACGGCTTGCTGTTGTTGAGCGAGGAGGGCGTGGATGTAGCGGACAGGCCAGGGCGGAGGTCGGTGGCGCCGGGCTTGATCCAGAGCGACTGGACGAGCAGGTCTTGTTCCGCCGAGAGCGGGAGCACGCGGCCGTCTATGTCCAGGCCGAGGACGTCGAGCGCTTTCTGGAGCACCTCCGACTCCGTCGCCGACGCAAGGCTATCGCCGTCTTCTGAGATGTCTTCCGTCTCTCCCTCTTCCGATCCCATGCCTTCCTCCGATACTTCACCCACACCTGCAACTCTGTGGTCATGCCCACCGTTCTCCCCGCTCGTCTCTTCTCCCACTACACCCACGCGCTCACTGAATCGCAGATACGATCGCGACCGTCCGCCTTCTTCTTCTTCCAGTCGAGATCTCATCTCACTATCGCCTTCCTCTTGCTGCTGCTGTTCGTCTGAGTCTTCAACATACGACCCTTCGTCGTGTTCATAGTTCATCATCGCACCTTCGAACGATCTAATGGATGTGCCAGTCGTCCACGTGCTTCCTGTGTTTCTCTGGGTTGTTTATCTTGTCGATATCTTGGGTTGAGTCGTGTTGCGGATTAGACTATGTAGTTGGTTGTTACAAAAAAAGTGTGGTTCACTGATGGAAACTTGAAAAGTGTGTGGAACAAAAACACGCTTCAAATTTGCCGGGCTCGCGGGCTGTGGAGGCCCGGTCTGGCCCTGAGGGCCGTATGACGTTGCTGACGGGGACCCGATAGTGCCCCCGGAAGTTGATCCCTGTCCGGAACCGGCCTCTGCCAGCACAATCCGAGCCTGGCAGCCGTTCCGCGTTTGTCTCCGGCAAGCAGTGCCAATGACCCCGGCTGGTCACGACGGCATCATGGTCGGCAGGACTGAGATTGTTCACCGCGGCCAGTAGTCGCTGTTTTGTTAGCGAGTTCGATGTACATCATACACACAGCTGGGGCGTCACTTGATCGCAATGGTACTTACACGGCGGGACGATTCCGAAAGTTCGGAATACACCCCTTGGGCGTTCCAGCCACTCAGGGGTCGCACGACCAGTTCTGGCCCCCCCGTGACCGCACCGAAGTATCTGTCATCGTTGCGACCCTGACCTAGTCAGGGGGGCGACGCCAGTCCTATCGGCGTCCCCCGGTGGCCCTAATGACGGCCACTTCTGGCATTGAGGTCATCGCGACCCCGGTAGCCTACAACACCACTCCGGCAAGGTCGCGGGGTCGCTGCCGGCCCCATCGGCAGCCCTAAGCGGTCATTGCGACCTGGTAACTCAACAATTTTGTTCATGACAAACTTTGTCAGACATGATTGTTTGACGTGAGTCACCTGAAAAGGTGATTCATTTTTTTTTTTTTTTTCAAAAAAAATAACTTCAGTGAAAAAGAGTCATCCGAGTGTAGTAAGCTGTGGTGGACATCGGTGTGATATGCCGTTTCACCCAGGAATGTTATAGTGTGCTTCTTGTCCTAATGGTCATGGCTGATCAATGACAATGACAGTGCAATTGCATGAGGTCGGTGCGCTGTGAGAGTTCGACTCTCTGTGCAGCCCACTTTTAGGGGCTGCAGACCCTGCCTCCCTGCACTTACCGATTCGGTAAACCATGCTCGTTGTCACAATGACGCATTAAGCATGACCGATAGTGACCGGTAGGGACATAGCAGTGAACGCCAAGGGGGCGGTCACAGGGGTCGCGCTCGTGACCGTTGTTTGCATTGCGTCGATTGTGACGTTACCGATTTGCTGGGTCACCGGCCCACGGGAGGGGCGTCACTTTGACGAGCCATTTGTCCCGCCGTGTAGACGATGTCGCATGGATTCTGAGCGCCTTAGGTATTCTGGAATTTCTGGAACCATTCTTCGCATCAACCGGACACAATTTGATACAATGAAGTGTGATGCGCGGCCCGGGCACTGATTGCCCATCAAGTGCGTGGACCAAAAAGAGTTTTATTTAATTTAAATATTGCATTTCTCAAAAAAGCTTGGACACTTTAAAGTGCTGGAAAATGATTTTTACTCAAGCTTTTACTAGTCATAGTTATGGGGCATTGGGAAACCTAGTGGATTGACAGGCCAAGATTTCAATGGTTGTGACCATTTTCCAGTCCTCCAAATATAAAAACTTGGCTTTGAGAGCAAAAGAACAAGTCCATTGATGTCCAACATATTTGAGAAACATAATATATAACTCCCCGATGCATCAATACTGGAGAATCTCAGTCATCATCGTGCATTCTGCTTTCTTGAACAGTTATATCTTTCATCTTCGCAAGCTCTGCTTTTAAGCCTTTTCAGTCATTTCTGTAGGTAATACTCCCATGTCTGGGTAAGATTAAAAAAAGACGCAAGCACAAATCGCTGCTGTCATTTGAACAAGGTGATGCTTAAGAAGACATCAAAGTGATATACATATAAATGAAAGCGACTATGGAATGGCCTTTAAAAATGGAATGGTGAGTAATAAATGTGGTTAATTTCTAATCTGAAACAACGTGAAAGTAAATTGTTTGTAGTGGTGATACTTTCACTCTTTGATCACATGAGACTCTGCCCAAGCTAAGAATTCATCCATCGGGTCAACTGAATCATCGCTATCGAGTTCATCGATATCCGCCTCTCTTTCTGGCTCGACTCGATCCTTGCGATCATCAGTTGGAAGGCATGTTTCAGAAAGCCGACGGTCTGCCGTTTCTCGCGCGTCTTTTTGATTATGGGCGCCCGTCCAATATCTACTTGATTCTGCTCCAGCCGTGTATTTCTCGCTTTCTCTTGATGGTTCTTGGGTCTTATCCCAGTCTTCCATCTGAACTGCCTTGACCCTTTTGGGGCTCGGGCCTGATGGCTTCCGGTCTAGTTGATCGACGTGTCTCTTCGACCCAGACTCTTCCGCCTCCTTCGCTCCCGGAGCTAGGTATCCTTCAAATATTTTGATATCCCAATCTTCATCCAGCTCGTCAACTTCGTCTTCGTCTCTAGAAACCGGTGGCATCTCTGCATCATTATGCATGTCTTCAGCACGTTGAATCGTAATTTCTGGAGAGAGGGACCGAACCGTAATTTCTGGAGAAAGGGCCTGAACCGTAATTTCCGGAGAGAGGGAGAGAGATTCTGAATTTTTGGGTGCTAGCTCCGTGCGCTCGGGGCCCGCTGGGACTTTGACTTGTGGCCGAGCATTGGGTTCTTTTCGCTGACGGAAGATTCCGCGCTCGTCGAAATCCTCTATAGTCGTCTTCAGGTTGCGGAATTTTTCTATACCGACGGGTTCCTTTTCCTTCTGAGTCTGGAGCTCACTTTTTTCTGGTAAGTGGGAACCATTGAAAGGTCTGATTTGGAGCGAGCAAGCCGCCATCGAAGAGTTTCCTTTGACTTCATCCTCGTGCTGAGATCGGCTTTCCTTCTTGCTTTCACTCGATGTCTCTTCCAGCTCCTTCAGAGATGGCAAGTCATTGTGCTGATCAAATCTTGGACGGTTGGGAACTTTTCTTATAGGCTTAAGTCTGCCGAGGGGTTGAGGCTTATTGACTTGCGAGGAGGATCCTGGTACTGCCTGTTGAATTTTTCTCCAATCTTCAGGAGTTCTGGTGATGTTTGTGGTCCTGATTGGATTCAACGGAAGGGAATTTTTGCTTGCCGAGTATTGAGAACTGGTGGAGTTCGCAGAAGACGTGCTAGGGGGTTCACGAATTTTTGGTGGCTTGACGACCCCATCCCGACAGCTAAAAAGAGAATCAGAAGATCATTTTTGCGACCTTTATAAGTATGGGCATTCTGAATTCCTTTTATTGGATCGTGCTCCCCCACTTACCAAACGTGATGACATGATCCTTTGCACCTATGAGCACACTTGTACCGCCCATTTTCTTAACAACCGAATAACTAATTGAGCATCACCACTTCAACAAACCGATTGTTTCAAGAGGTATGACTCACCCATTCTTTCTCCCGCTTCACCTGTAGCTCTTTTCTTTGCATTTGTGTCTGTACTAGTAGAAGGGTTTGACCTGTGAATAACCATTTCCGGTTTTCGCACTGGAAGCGGTAATTGTGTGTTTGATTTTGCCTTAGTCTTCGACTTTCTGTCTGGCAGCTCGCATTCGCGATCGGAGTCAGTGTTCGACATCGCCAGATCTTTCGTATTCAATCCCTCCAACACCTCAAGTGTCGCAGCCTCGCCCTCGGTGATAGTTTTTGGTGTAGGGTAATGTTCTCTCGGAGTGCGGGGTTTCCAGCGAGCGCTTGAGCCGATTCCAGCCAGCTGGTTACATGCCACCTGAGTTACAATCATTTGCGACGGCTTTACCAAGATATATTCCACGCTGAATTTCTTTGTCTCTCGAAGCAATTTTACTCTGCAATGATTAAGGTCGAAGTATCTCAATTCAGACGTTCTCCACTCAGGAGGACTTATTAAAGGGCTGAAATCAACACCTACTGAATTGTTCTGAACTCAATCCATTCCTGATCATTCGTCATAACCAGGACGGTGGCCATCATGATGTAGTTTTTCCACCTCCAAACAGGGGGTTCGCCGGTGTCGGTCAATCCCACAGTAATCTCAACGCAGACGTGAACGCCTTCTCGAACAACAGCCTCCGATATTGTTTCCATCTTGCAAAAGAATTTGGGCATAGAGCATGCTTGGCGGACGATTCTGGTCCCGAAAGGGGGATTTCGGTCGAGTATCTACCAGAATTGAAATCAATTTGGAAACTCTCGAAGGGTTGATCTAAAGATAGGAAAAACTGACTAATTCGATACGGTGATTAGAAGTATTTTGTAATTGGTCAATTGTTGAGATCCCACTATCCACCAAGCGCTTGACTGATTTCTCGCCAATTTGATCAAGCTGGCGCAACACCCAGGGTGAATCATCCCAAGCTTTGGCTGCCACAGATCTCAAACTTGGAGATTAAAAAAGCATCATTCAAATTCAATCGTAAAAGACATGACACCTTCAACGAAATGACGTACAATTCTAAGCAATACTTAATAGCAGGTTCGTGCCGCGCAATAGCCAGTGACACCAAACCTTTTTTATGAATGCGCTACGTTAGCCCATCTAATCGAAGAGGAAGTTGAGGGTGAGTCTCACATTTGCAAATCCGGGGCAAATGCTGCCAAATCATGTTGACCTCCATCACCGGATTGGCGTTCTCAACCTTGACATCGGCCAAAGGTATACCACAAAGGACCGCCTGATTCGCAATGATGCCCGATTAGCATTTAACCTTTCTGTTCTCTAAATTCTGGCTCACCTGAATCAAAAGCATCACCTGGAAAACGTGAAATAAGCAGTCTTTCTTTCACATATAGCAATATGCCTTGCGTCTGCTCACTTTGTGCCATGTTTGAGTAACTTTGCCAATGATAGGACACTTCATTTCCGGATGCGAATTGAGAACTTTATACGCCACTGCTTCGCCTGTTTCAAGTTCAAAAAATAAGCTCAAGCAACATTGAAGTATTAATAATGCGGGGCGAAAAAGAAGGATTGACCACTCCTAAATCTTAAAGTCGAATACTCATCAGCGCCAGAAACAATTTCTAAGATGTTCCTCATCGTAGCATTTGACTTCATTTGGGTGAGGTTGAGAAAGGTTTTGTGCCGCAGACATGATTTCGACAATATTTCACCCAGGTCTGTTGGGCGAATTACGTGATCTTTATCCTCCTCGATCAATCCATCTTTTACTAAAACATCTAACGCAGTTTCTGACAATTTTTCTAGTTGCTTTTCAGGTGCCACTTGGTCGTCACTTATCGAGTAATGTTTTGGGTTTTCTGAATCAAATTAATCCTCCGCGTCAATCACCAGTCAAAATCTAGCATAAAGCAGAACTATACGTGAGAGAGAACTGACTTTTAATCCGGACGGAAAGAAATGAATTTTCAAGCCAATCAAGGGACGATCTTCGACTTATGATGGTTCCCATGTAAATCTCAGAGTTGATGTGTTCAGTAAGAGTCTGTACCCAAAGTTGTTCAGTACTATGCGAAAAATTATGATCATCGTCATGAAAGAACTCACCAAATGAAGGCTTCAGTCGTCCATGAAAAATTGACCGCAATCCACGCGAAGAAAAAAATAAATTACATAGACATTGTGCATGACTAGAAAATCAAAAGCGGACAAACCAGGATTCTAATGTAGTTTCAGACTTGACCAGTTTTTCGATTCGCATCTTGTCGCGTTGTGAAGTCATGACCACCGCGACGCCTTCATCGTCAAACTGGGGCCTTCCTGCTCTTCCCATCATTTGTATCAAGTCCAATTCACTATAATCCTCGAATCCATCTCTGCTAGTCGTGCCACCTCGGTAAGTTTTTGTGCCACGGATAATGACACACCTTGCTGGAAGATTAACGCCGACTGAAAGTGTTGACGTGGTGCCTAATATTGACATCACCATGTTTATAAACCTACAGTCAAAGCTCAAATGAGAAGCCAGGCTCACTCAAGACAGAAATTTTGCTTGATATGAATAGCTTTTCGATTTGTCGGCGATCGGATTGGTCAAGACCAGCGTGATGAATTCCAATTCCTTGGGATCCAAGTTCGGTCAACTTCTTGTCATCAAATGCACCAATACTAGAGGAACGAAAAATCGAGTCAATTCTAACTTTCACGCTCTTCTTCAGTCTCCTTAACCTCTTCCTTTCAATTCGCTGACTTTTTTGGTGCTTCCCACGGAAGTTTCTCCCCTTTTTCTAACATCTTTTGATAAGCCTTTGACAGGGCCTCGGCTGCTTGCAAGGAGCTTTTACGTGTGCCGCAAAACACCAGAGTTCTAATTTATCACGGAAAGTGTGGGGTTAGATTCATCAAGAGAAGAGAAAGAAAGGGGGGGAAATTACGGTCTTCCAGAGGAGTGAGAAATGATGTGATCCATCAACCTAAATTTGGCGAAATCAAAACTTCGCGTCATCGGAACCAATAAAAACAGGCACCACAAATCATGTGACACTTGCTTACTTGTAATTCAACAAACTCATAAACTGGTATTCAGAATGCTCCGGGTGCCGAGTATAGCCGTATACGAACTTGGACAGCTTCACTGGTCTGTATTCTTCGCCAAAGCTTAAAGGGGGAAGCAATATGGGAAGTAAGTATGAGTCGCCAATCCACTCCTTCCTAATTCTAAACACACATGAAGGTCTTAGCAGGGGCTTGGCCTGTCGGCGCCTTTTCAGTTTGGTCCGCGACTCCCCCGTCACCCAGCCACTCAGCAACATCAGATATGTTGGGCACTGTCGCGCTCAGAGCGATCATTCTTATATCTTTCCATGAAATAAAGTGATTTTAATGAGAGAAAAATCCCATAGCTTCTTCCCATGACGAATGATACTTTTGACTCACTGGTTCCAAGAGTTTTCATGCGTGCAACGATAACTTCGAGAACGCTCCCTCGCTCTTCGTTGAGCATATGGACCTCATCAATGCACACCAACCTCATTTTGGCCAGGAGCCCGGTGAATTCATACCTGCAGAAAAATGTCATGCCATGATTAACTTCAAGATTCCTTGGAAAGCTCGACTCTAAATTTGATCCGCGGAAAATATTTCTGACCATCTTCGGGTCATACTGTCCCACTTTTCAGGTGTGGTAATGATGATGTTTGCAAGCTTAGCATCAGCCAAGCTAGCGTTTTCGCTATCACCGGTCAACTCCACACATTTTATGTCGAGCGAACTAAACCTTCCGCTCCAATCTCGGAATCTTTCCGCGCAGAGTGATTTAGTAGGAGCCATGTAGACTGCTTTGTGAAGTGGATTGCGCTCTAGAATTCTTAGGATCGCCAGTTCGAAGATGACGGTTTTACCACTTCCCGTTGGAGCGCTTGTCAGAACATTGTGATTGGTTTTATAAACCTTATATGGACGTTTGAGAATCGATCAATTTTCTACGCTCTCGAAAGATTTTTACAGGAACTCCGGAAGAATTATTGCTTACTATGGGGAAGCACTCGCTCTGTACACTGTTGAAGTGACTGAAGCCAAAAAAATTGCGATAAGCCTCGTCTAAGGAGACGATAGCCAGAGAGCATGCAGAATATGAAAGCAAAATAAAGACCTATCCAAATGTGATGATCCGATGAACCTACTGCTACGTACGCATGACTGAAATGGGAATTAAATTAGGAAAGGCTTGGCTCGAAGAATGTTCTTGATGAGAGCCGCTTGGGTGGCGAAAGTTATCTTGATAAGTTGGATCAGCAGCGGCGTCCTCTGAATCCAGGACATAAAATAAGTTTTCTTAAACTTCTTTTTATTGTTACAAAATTCACACGGCGCGTGTATCGTGTAGCAGACTGGAGGGAACACAAGATGAAGGGATTCTCACCTGGATAAGCAGGAATATTATCGTGTTCGTCTTGGAATTCAGTAGATGAACTTGGATTAAACAACGGGGTGCTCCTCGCCTGAGGGACGGGGGAATAAGACCTGTCGGATGGAGTGGAAATCTGTTGATCGTTTCTTCCCAAGGGCGAGGTTTCCTGATACGATGGATAACGTCGATGGCGATGATGGTTATCAAGCAATCTGTCGAGACTTCCGTTGTCCAAACCCTCATTAAAGTCGTCACTCGCACTCCTAGAGGAACTTGAGGAATCAGAAGGTGGGTATTCTTCCGGGAGGCTAAAAGGCAGGGTATATTGGGACAGGTGGTACTGAACATCCAAGCTGTCAGGACCGATTGTTCAACAGAATCACTTACACGTGGGGGTGAGGGGAATACTTCATCGTAAGATGATTGTCAACGTTAAATGTGGTCGCTGGGTAAGCTCAGGACGAGGATCTGTGTCCCTTTTTGGCAAACGAAGGTTTGATATAACCCCGAAGGAAGCACCGTTCTCTGAGAAGGGAAAGAGAAAAGAAGAAGATTTTGGGAGAGAAGCTGGGGTGGTTCTTAATTCTTTTCTTCTGCTTTTTTATGCGAACGTCGAACGGTCAAGTGGTTGTAGACGGTCAGGAGGCAGCCGCCGAGAGAAAAGTGATGGTCAAGAGGTGAAACAGAATGCCCAAGCCAGAATTTGTGATCACGTGAGCTGAAGGATCTTATCTACTTCGTTCTCATATTCGAGGTGAACGCCTTCTGTTGCAAACCATTCGAAAAATAGCACCCAAAATCTGACCGAGTGAGATATAGAATTTAACGTGTAGTAATGTCTCAGGTTTTTTCGTCACTCGGCAAATCAACGAGAGGTCAACCTCCCTATGGTGGACATAATGTATCAATTCTCTTGATTGCGCCTTGTTGACCATTCTTGTCAATGACGAGTCATTTGACAAAAAAACAGTCCTTGATGGTCAACAGCGCACTGGCATTGGGAAACATAAGTTTAACGCAGTCGGACAGTAGACTCACGATATCGACCGCACCGATAGAACAAAGAAGGAACTTCAGGCGTCGATGGTGAGCGACGAACACAATGAAGGCTCGTATGTCGAAGAAGACCACGGGCAAGCGCCAGAGGCCGGACGATAGTTGCATGAGATCTGGATTAGAATAACAAGAAGACTGGTCACGGCCATGTCTGCGATTCGTTGAACGTGAACGAGTGCTCCACATTTCATATTTAATATGTACGCCTAGACATGGTAGACATCGTTCTCCTTATCTCAGATCTCAGAGGAGCTGGTTCTGTGGACAAGACTCGGCGCTCTGCGATCCTCGCTCGGCTCTCTCGCGCCCCAATGAATTCGCCATTTCGGTCACGCCGTCCTCTTTTTCCCATTCCTTCTTTTAAGATTATTTGTCGTTCAATCCACTTCGATAAGCATGGTCGGAGGAGCGTGGCTCAAGACACACGACACATGGAGAAAGAGTTCAACCTGTTAACTGGAGTTGGAAGGCACATAATGAATGCAGAAGTGGATGTCCATCTCAAGCTGCTGAATCGGTTGACAATCGTACAAGCCTTGCCATGATATTGTCATGGGCAACTACATAAACATGTTTAAGACCGCATTGAGGTATGATTAAAGCTACCAACTATAAGGGTTCAGATAGATAAGCATCCCCCCTTTTCGTTGCTGTCTTCTTGCAGCTCAGAATAGGCGCAGAACGCTACAAGAGAGCTATGTAAGGTACACACTCTCCTTTCAAAGGGAACATCTGAATGCATGTTGATATATCATTGCCATGGCATTTGCTATGAAGTGCAAATAAAAAAGAAGTTATGGCTACCCAAAAAAGAGGATAAATTATCCGTCAATCACCGGACCGGTGAACCTGAAACAACAAGGGAAAAATGGGCAAATACACACACAAAATCCAACAATAAAACCCGGGAACAATTAGTAAAAAAAAATAAACAAACAAAAAAGGGTGTGATGTAAAGAGTTTTTGTTTTTGTGTTGAAATAATCTTAAGTGGAATCATAGCAGCAAGCGCATCACTAAGGGACAAATGAAGAATTTCGAACTCCTCCGGAAGACATGGTACCTATACGATGTACGTTTTTTGTTTAAAACAATAATGAGGTGGGTCAGAATCTGAGCAGCGGGACAGTATAGGCGTGAAAGTGAACGAGCAAAAAAAAAAAAAAAAAAAACGAACCGGAGAGTGGAAGCCTTGCCTGAGCAGATGCTGTCCTTCGCATTGTCGAAGTCCCGTCAGAGTCAAGAATCTCTTGGCCTTGGGAGGGGCCACGGGGACTTCGAGGGTTCGACGGGTGGCGTTTGAGAGGGCGCTTCTGCTGATCAGAGAAGTGGCGGTCAAGATGATGGCGGGGGGAGAGAGGCAGATGCTGGTTGAGGTCCAGCTGTTTCTTGCGTCGTCCGTAGGGATTTGTCGACAATGATGGGTTCCGTTTGAGTGTCAATGGGGGTGACGATGCTGGCTGCTTGGGGGGGTGCTGAAAAGAATTCTCAGAGGGCCGGGTTCCGTAACTTCCGGATCTCGATCGGGTATCCTGTGAGGAGGATGTAGCCCTCGAGGTGTCAGATGTACGTTTCGTCCCAGTAGATTCGGACCATTGTGAATTGACGGTGTGAGAGCGAAGACGATTCCCATGGCTTGGTGTTCGACTTATCGAGGCTTGAGGTAATCGCCTCGGGAGTGCAACTTTTTCCGTGTCAAACGAACTTGCTTGTGGGGAATTCCAACCACGCGGTTTGGTGGGCGTGAACGGAATCTGGTTAGCTGCCGGCATGTGAGAGTAGTCCTCATCATCTTCCTCGAAAATCACTGAAAAGGGCTTGCAAAACTGATCTCCATTTTCCGAGGGGTTGTGATTGCGTAGAGAGGGTTGGGCGTCTCCGTCTCTATGGGTGATGGGGAGGGGCTCGGTGAGTGATTCGAGGTCGCAAATATTTTGTGCCGATGGGGCCAGTTGATGCTGTGCCTCTTGGCTCGCCGAGGCTAGGTTCCCGTTCGACGAAGTTCGACGTAGAAAGCCCATTACGGAGCCGGACCAACGACCCGTAAAAGGGGACACGGCACCCGATCGGGAGGAGCTATTCGCGGAGACAGCACTGTCAGGACACGCATATCCTTGCGGCATGGGAGACGGGGTGCCGGCCCGGGAAGAAGCATAGTGTGCCAACACATCATCATGAGACACATCGTTTTTCTGAAAAGGGGATGGAGCAGATGCTCGGGCCAATGCATAGTTCGCGACCGCAGTATCAGGAGACATTTCACTTTGCGGTATGCCAAATGGGGTACCCGCTCGGGAAGAATCGCGTCGTGCAAACGCATCATCAAGAGAGAAATCGTTTTTCTGAAAAGGAGATGGAGCAGATGCTCGGGCCAATGCATAATTTGCGACTGCAGTGTCAGGAGACATCTCGCTTTGCGGCATGCCAAACGGGGTACCCGCCCGGGAAGAATCGCGTCGTGCAAACGCATCATCAAAAGAGATATCGTTTTTCTGAAAAGGAGATGGAGCACATGCTCGGGCTAAGGCATAATTCGCGACCGCAGTGTCAGGGGACATTTCGCTCTGCGGCATGCCGAACGGGGTGCCTGCCCGAGAGGAGGCATACTGCGCGACCGCATCGTCAGGAGAGACATCGTTTTCCGGAAATGGGGATGGAGCAGCTGCTCGGGCAGAGGTGTAAATCGCGGCGGCATCATCGGGAGTGCTACGATTCACGTGGGCCGCCATAGTTGCTTGTGTATCGGAGGTTTCATCAGAGGGCTCGGACCAACCATCGGCGTGGCTGCGCAGAGAAGTGTTGCGTTGAAGTGAAGTCAATTCTTTGCCTGAGTGGGTTCCTAGCTTGGCAGACGCTTCAGCACCTCGGGACGTCGAGCGCTCCAACATCTTGTGGGACAGAGTGGCATCATCATCAATCACGAGTAAATCCTTGCCATCGAATAATGTCACAAATGTGAGGTCGTTGCTTTCGTTGAGAAGAGGATCAATCAATCAGTCACATGAGCCAGGCAATTCTAAGGGAGGTTGAAAAACAATCGGCACTCACAAGCTTGATAGGCTCTCACTAGGATTTAGTGTCTCCATGGCGAATTCAGTTGGTAACTTCGGCACAGGTGGGATAAATCTGCTTGGCTGGACAGAGTGATCTTCTAACCTCACATCTGGGCCGTGAGTAGCTTCAATGTGTCTGAGGGCTCTTGAATTGGAGGGCCTTGAAAGGATGTCTTTCGGTGGGTGATAGTGGAAGCTTTGCTCGCTAAGTTCTTCTGCGGCGGTTTCCATCATTGTGAAACGATTGGAGCGCCGTGCTCCCATTCTGGGAACGATGGACGAGAGGCTAGCGGCCGAGATAGCCTTAGACTTTCTAGCGGCGAGATCCCACAGTCCTTCCCGCCTCATTTGCCGGCTTTTTTGTTTCAACGTGTATGGAAGAGCAAAAATCAAGATTTGTCAAAAAGGCCGATCTCGCCGTGCTTTCGTTGGAGGAAGCATCACCATTCTTAGAACGTAGAGATGTCAAATAAATCTTACGAAAATTCCGCAAATGAATCATCACCAGTGAAGCTTCCACATGGAGCAATTTCAGCCACCAAAATACTTTCCCTTGGAGGACGATCAAACACGTTACGAGGCCTCAGGCCACCGGAATTATCAATGTCATAGGTGGGATTGGGAAGGTTGCGCACTCGAGCAGAATTTGTGTTGAGAATCATGATGGATTTTCTGGTGAACGATTTGAATTCTTTCCTTGTCATCGGGACTTTGCATTCTGAGGCTCCTTGTTCAGCTTCACTCTGAGCCTTGCGCTGCTCCTCTACTCGCATTCTAAATTCTTTCCGGGCTTGGTAACTTAAAATAAATCCAGCAATTGTCAACTAGGAGCGCAAGAAGGACAACAATTAGAAAAATTCATGGCATGAGCTTCTTTCAAGGACATTTCCAGATAAGAAGTTACTGGACGTACCCCTATGAAAATTAAGATGAAGGACCACACAACTAGAGCAAGCCAGGGAGGGACAATGAAGTGCCGGCCGGGCAGTTGAGCAACAGAAGTCCCGGTTGCACCAGCATTAGAATCAATCTTGACCGGCGTCGCGTGACGGAAAACATCTCGTGTTTGCAACCTAAAAGAAATGAGAAGTGCATCCATGGTAAATAAGTTATAACTGTACTGACGACTGTCGATACCATGAAGTTACTGACAAAGACTCGCTAGATATAGACTCAGACTGTGTGGTGGTTGTTGGGTATTGAGAAGAAGAATGCTTGTGGGCCTGACCGTGCGCATGACGGGAATGCGTAATTCTGCCTTCGCGCTGAGCTTCCTCCGACATATTTACTTTGATGGATGGCGCGATCGGACTTTGATGTGGGAGAAACAGGGTAAAGCGAGAATTGCTGGCCGTAAGACTGGCGAGGGTTGTTTGGGCGTATAAATTTGGAATACCCAGAGGGCGGGCCAGCTGCAACCAGAGCGGGAGAAAAGACTTCTCAATGATCCGGTATGAGTTGATCCAGTCGAACTAGGGCGATAATCTGAAGACAGGAGAAAATAAAGTTAGCCTTGAAAGGGCAATCGCGTGAGGGTGAGGCAGCAAGTCACCGTTGCAGCAAGTGAAAGAGTGTATATGGATGTGTATTAACGAATGTCAGTCAACGAGAGGTTCAAGCCAAGGTTGAGGATATGTATCAAAGACAAAGGATGCGTGGAGAATGGGAGGAGATGAGGGAGGAATGATACAAGCAATCAGACCAATTCATGAATTGAAAATGTTGTTCGGCTGGAAATTCGCTCAGGGGTGTGGGACAAGTGCTCGAGTTCACTGAGAGTTGTGTCTTATGTGCGTCAAGATGGTGTGAATAAATGCAGTTACCTGTAAAAATGGACCACACTAAGTTACAATACTTGTGTCAGTATGTGATATCGTGTTAGAATGATTGACGAATCGGCAGAAAGCGCGCGAGAGAGCTTCAAAGGGAAGAGTTGAGGCAAAGTGAGGCAAGTGGCCAGTGGTGAGAGATCGAGATAGTCGTCAGTGGTCACCTTGGAGAACAGGCGATGAGCGAAAGGAACGTACAACTTGAGCCGCCCGAGAAACAAAGAGCGAAATCGACTGCAAGTGCCGGCAATGGTATATCCTGATGTTAAACAGAGGCAACAACTTTCTTGGGGCAGCTGTTTTGTCTTGTTCTTTTCCTTTTCCCTTTCTGATTCACTTGAGGGCCATGAGGTTCAGAGGCCAGTGCAGAATGACACACAGACCCTCGCAGAGGACCTCGGGATACCTTTGCAGACCTCTGCCCATCTCCGCTCTCCATCTCGGTTGATTGTGGTGTGCCACGACGGTCCATGCCCACTACAGATCGGACCAACTGGGTCCTGGGCTAGAGACGGCCTTTTTGATATCACCGTGTTGGAAGAATCCTGAAGAATCACTTCATGTTCTCCAACGCTTCGTTGGTGCTGGTTCGCGTTCACAATCTCATTCCCACTCTCAGCGCTAAACGGATGTTGGGTGTCCCGAAGTCAGCACGACATGAACTCATGTAGTAATATGCAAGAATTTTTTTTTTTTTTTCGTCAACTACCTTCCCATCGAGCAAGGCAAAGGGCCCGGTGGTGGGTGGAGCACGACGAGTTGAGGTCTGAATTTCTGCACACATAAATATTATTAGCAGAGCAAACTAACAGCTGGGAATGCGTACTTATTCTTACTTCCCAGCATCATGGAAGAACTTCAATAGAAAGAGGGGAAATGAACGAGACAACAATTTGATCCCCGAAATTCGAGACGGTACTGCTGGCACTAGCTTAACTTATAAGCCTCCCGATGGGATCAGGACCCGGAGGGCCCGCATGCGAAGCATCCCCCCATTCCCGAACTCCTTGGGAGGTCGCCACTTCGCGCCCGCCCAGGCCCTCTGAGTCGAGGGACTTGTTAAGTTAGCTGCTGGCAGTTGATCAAGTTTTTTTTTTTGCAGTGAACAGTACATCTTATGCCTGTGGCTGGGGTGGAATCAAACATTCACAACAACCACAAGGATGGATTCATCTTTCTCATAGGTTCTTTCGGCTATGTAGCAGGTCGAACCAACCTAGAGTAATTAACCAGTGCACTTTCGTGTGCAGCAGCGGTACAACATCTCACCAAAAAACTCCTTCTACACTGCCCTCCTGGGGTCTAGACTGATGTTGAGTTAGCAATAACTGCGTTCCAAGAAGAAAAAACTCTATGACATAGGAGGTGATGAATTGAGACTGATGGCATTCTGGGTCACCAGGTTCTTGAACGTCAAGGTGTCTGGAGCTCGGATAGGGGCTCGATGGGACTGGCAAGTCATAGATTCCCATTATCGGCGTCCCACCTGAGTCCCTGTTCCGAGCCATCCCAAGCCGTATGTTTGATGGCCCAAGAAATCCTTTGGTCACATGAAGAGAGAAAGCTATATGTATTTACATAACACTGTGCACCAAGGAACGACGTCAATGTACTCGTTCTACATCACTTTCCAATCAGGTGCTGCCAGCTGACTCCGGCAGTCCTGGACCTGTCCTGGACGTTACGACGTATCTTCCCACTGCACGCCCAGCTGGCAGCGGGGAAAGACTTCCGCCGAGCTGGTTTCTGATAGTCTCGCTGATCAGTTGAAGTTCATGTTGGATGTGTTGAGAAGGGATGCATCGAATGACCGAATGATCAACCATGTACATACATATACATCAACATGTACGCATCTTTGTTTGATCGTTGGGCATGGGAGGAACCTTCGTTAAGAGCTGCTTCACTGAGCCACACCCCGACCATCTTTTATGAGAATGGCTCCCCGGCGCTGGCTGCCCAAGTGAGCAAGCAGTGCTACCTAATTTACATCATTGCGCAGAGGATCTATCTAATGATCCGCACTCATGATCTGCTTGATGTTGCCGACTGGATAGCGCAAGGCTTCTAGTGGGAATGAGTATAGGCCCTTGCATTGACTCTTGCCTATAAATATACCGCCATCCTCATGCCGGTTACCCACCACCAACCAAGCAGCCCAATCGACACGGAAACAAGCAGCTCAGCCGATTGTATTCAACGACGCTCAAGAAGAACTTGCGATCCAAGAAAATGCCTAGCTTTGCGTACCTGCTCGCCGTTTTCTCCCTGCTGGCATCAGTAGCGTTTGCCGAAGATGTAAGCAATGTCAAGCCGGAGAACGTGGACGGGAAGTGGATCTACGGGAACTCTGTGTACGGCGGATTCAACGTGCCATACTACGGGAGCGCCTACCGGGTTCCCTCCATTTACAACTGGGTGGGCGGCTATGGGCCCTTCAGCGCCTGTGGCATCATCGCCGGCGGCTACCCACGTTACTGGTTTAAGAATGTGGACGCGGCAACGAGTACTGCCCGTCGCTCGCTCAGCTTGGTCTCCGAGAAACTCGCCCCTCGGGCTGACTCCGGCACTGTCCAATGCAAAGACAGCGCTAATCACGTTGATACCTTGAATGTTGCTGACTGCATGAAGTCAGTACATACCCTCTCACTACCCAACCCCTCATTCTCGTGTGTTCCCAAAATATTTATAAACAATATCAAACCAATTTTCTGTTTTCCTTTTTCCAGAGCTGTGGAGTTCTTGGTGACGAAGAAAGTCGCATCCTCCAGTTGCCGCCAATGTACCGTAAGTCCCTAAAAATGTCTTAAAGTGTCTCGAGTCAAGCCACCCTCGAAGACTGACGAGCAGCTCTTCACTGTCCACAGGTTAAGATGTTGACACCAGATGGTCCGGTCGTACCAGCCCACGCGTGAGTTGTTGACTAAGTCTGGTCTTGTTCACCTACTCTTCAACAGTGGATTACTCATATGCCGTGCCGTGTTTCATGCTCTCAGTCCAATCCCGGAACTCCAAAAACTGGCGTCTCAAACATTGCAGGCATGCACTCAAGCCCCGCCAACCGTGAGTACATAGCCGGACATAACCGGCTTCCCGCTTCCTTGACCAAGCTCTCGGCCATCGCACATCTCTTACACCATGTTATCTTCTTCTTTTCTTTTTCTCCTCCAGCATACGCGTCGCACGCCTGCCGATGCTCCTGCAGGGGGAGCCAAACAAGTAGCCATGGTATTCGAAGAAGGGACTGGTGATGCGTGTTAGAACTGTACTCGCGCTCATTATGTAACGACTTCAATATTGGCATTTTTCTATACTGTCTAGTCTATCAATGTAACCCAATGATCATCTTTGTACCACATCCCTTTCCTTTTCTTGGTCAGATTGCGTGCCGTCCAAATGTTTGTTTATATGGTGGTCGTTTTGTTGAGTCTCCTGCTCAATCCACCACCGGGTCACCGGTGGATTTCACTTACATATACGCTGATGGAGTGCGTTGCACTGGCATCAGACTATGTAAAAAGGACTTGCGAACCAAAGACGCCCATCGCTAGACATACAACATGCTTCTGTTGCCAACTTGCCGGAACATGCAGGAAATGGGGAGAATAAATGCCAAGTTTTTTTCGGCTTGAAGCTGATACATCGCTGAATTGACAACTTGCTGAAGAAGTTAAAAAGAGCCAGTCGAAGAAAAACCAACTGCTTTTATAATTTACTGTTTACAACACCCTAAAATGAGTCAAAAGGATAATATTTTCACGCTATCCGGGTCAAGATTGGAGTGAAATACACGGTAGAGACAAATCAACTTCCGGGACGATATTTTTGGAAAGCCGCTTTGACGTCCTCAACGGTAAACTCGAATTTGGTGGGACCGCCTTTGTCGTTGCCGCCAGCTGCGCCGGCTTCACCAGCAGGATTACCGTAACATTTGGTTAGAAGAGCCTGCCAGTCGCCGATCAATCGAATCAGTTCCTTCTCGCAGGCACTCCAGACGGTCGCCATCACCACCGAATTCTCGGCAGACGGGTTGGCTAGGTCTGAGAAGTGCTTGTCGACTCGTTTGCTCAACGTTTCAATCGACTTCTTGATGTCCTTCTTATCTTGCGTCGAGATTACTCGCTTTAGTGAAGCTCTTGTATATTGACTGTGCTGCGGAATTTGGCTAGGTTCGGTCGTGCGTAATAGTTCATCTATCCCCTGAAAATAATCCTGTTGCCGAAAACAAATCAAACGGTCAGAAGATCTGCCAAATTTTAATCACACGTAAACGCTCTGCTTCAAAAAAAGATACTGACAATAAATCGAGCCAGTGGGCGGCGAAGAACCAGCCCGATATATAAGGCCAAATTGTGATCATACTGCTCCTTGGCTTTTTCCAACGAGACTTTCAAGGCTGGTGCATTGATCTTAGATACGGTGGTCACGAAGTGATGCATGTTTTCTGAAAGGTAAAACCAAAATGTTTAGAAAAAAAGTAGAACAAGAAAGTGGCGTTATATTGCCTTACCTATGATCAGTGTGTGATAATTGAGTCGATCCTTGTCACGATCGTCTTGACTAGCACCGCCAGAATTCGCTGCAGGATCTCCCTCACTCTTGGCCATCGTTTGGAGAGCCTCGAACATCGATTGACTGATTTGTTCATATAGCTGGTTGACCAACTTCCGTGTCGGACAATCAGCTGTTTCTCCGAATTCCATCTGACGTTCCACCCTCAGCACGAAATCGGGAAAAGTGGATATGAAGGAAACGACCCCCTTCCGTTTCTTGACTGTCAACCGCGTGGTTTCGATCGCTTTCAACTGTTCTTTGATGTTCTTTTCGAAAATATTCAACGACCGTTTTTGCTGAGCTTCCAATATTTTGTTGAGAAATTCGCTCCGTACGAGTGTATCTGACTTTATAATCAAATCTAGCGCCAACATCACACCAATAATCTGCCTGGACAATGGCATCGGTGGGTCAGTTTGCAAGAGAATAAAAAATTGAATCGGTTATTCTATAAGCTCACATGGGATCCACTGCAACCATTGCCTCGACCCATTCTTTCATCTCACCGGGAAGAAATCCAAAGATTAAATCCATGACGCTTAATATATCGTTGAATTTATTGTTGGCCATCGCCTTCTGTAAATGGTTGACTGCCGCGCGCTTGAAATAGCCTTCCAAGCCTGAATAGCCTGCGTAAGTAATCAGTCCATCTCCATCTTCCAATCCAGAATGGATGTGCAAGAAATCGATGACGAAATTTTGTTCTCGCTGAACGTGGGGTATTAGCTGAGTTAAAAACTTCTGTAGCGCTTCGCCGGCCGTTAAAATATCCGTCGAACTGTTCACATCTTTCTTATCTCGCTTCTCAAACTTGGAAAGAGGGTTTCGGGGGACCATCATTTTAGCCGTCGTTGGTGAAAGCTGGGCTGCGAAAGCTAAAAAAAAAAGTACAAAATAAGGTTTAAAGACAATAATACGCAATCATGGTACGTTGCCCAATCGACTATTTTCATCACTTACTAGCTTCTAGCTCCTCTTCGTTAGGTTTCCTAACTTTGTTACGGAACATCGACATGATTTCCAATATTTCCGTTTTGTGAAGTTCACTCACTGTGGTAAAGTAAGACTGCGGCGTACTTATTATTGTCAGTGTACAACACTCTGGATCGAAAAGCTCCTCAGGTGCCAAGCAGAAACCAGCCACTCAACTGCGCATAGTTGCTGGTACCTCACCGCATCGATCTCTTTAGTGAACAGGGTCAAGCCACAATAGCGCTCCAAATATTTCTCCATAGATGAATGTGAAGGTAGTTTAAACTCATTTTTCAACTTGACACTATTTTTATCATTCAAGATTAATCCAGCCTAGAAATATCGCAATCAAAACATGTCAGATCATGAAAAGAGAAAAGAAGTTGTAAAGACATAATAGCTGACCTGATATTTGAACATCACAATGAGGAACTCATAAACACGTTTGCAGAACTGCTGAGCATTTCTTTTGTATTGCTCTACTTTGTCATCCGAAGCAGCAGCCACAGCCGCGACATTGTTCATGTCCCTGACAGACAAAATGGCCTTATAAAGACTGGTCGCGGCTTTTTCGAGCTGGTCGATCCCTTTCTGGCTATCAAGAGGTTCTTGTGTAAGTGCATCAAGCGCAATGTCAGGGATTCGGATAGTTTGCTAATGACACGCGATAACATAGATAAGTCAATCAGGTGATAAGCTATCTTCTGAAGGCTGTGTACCAACCATTAAATCCTCGATCTCCTCCAGAAGTCCTCGTTGGTTGGATATCTGGACTTGTAAACCCCGGTTTTGACTTTCAATGTGAATGACATCCTCGTCGACCATCTTCGATCGAGCAAAAACATAGGAAGGGAGAAAGGAAGCTGGTGTCAACGGAGAGTGGTGGAGTGCGATTGATTAATGAATCAAAACGTACATTTAATTGAGTCCGATAGAGACTCAACAGTGCCTCTATCTTGTCTAACTCAGCCAAGCTCTCGTCGAGATGTGTGACAATCGTTCCAACCCGATTATCGTTTTCAATAATAGCATGGATTTCGGCTAGTTCCAGAGCTTTCAGTTCTGTCATAAGCTGTTCCTCGATTTGACTGACAGACTCAGCAGTACCGTTTAGAGAGATTTGACGCCATTGGAATCCCTCGAGAATCTCCTCCACGTTAGATAGAACGTCAGGTATGTCAAAATCCATATCACCAGGTTGTTTCGAAATCTTTGATGGTTCGGATGTTACAGCCGGCGTAAGATTTTTGTCGTCTATGAAAGAATCGCGAGAGCGAAATGCACTCTTGGAAGGTAGAGCTCGGGCTGGTTTTGAAATGGCTGTTGAGGATGTCAGGTCCTGCTCTTCATCACCAAGGGATTGCCGAACAGGTTCCAATGTTTCAGCAGTTGTGGGCCGTTGTTCCCTGGACGGATACCTGTCCTGGTTGGGTCTTAAAGGCGAGCTAATGATTCGATTGGTCATGGGACTTTCTGGGACTGTGGGGGTGTTGCGAGAGTGGGAGCGATGATTCAGCGCCAAGCCAGCCATCGAAATTTTCGGGCGGGGAGCCTTGCGAGGTGAGCCAGGTGAGGCAACAAAGCGTGTCTCTTCCTCGGCTGAGGTTCGAGACTGTGACAGAGAAAGCTTGGGGCTGGTAAGAGGCGATTCCATTCCGACGGGGAGTTGAGGGGCGTGTGGTGCCCGACGTGATGATTCATGATTGGAGATGGGAGCGGCGCTACTAGGATTGGTGAAGTGTGTGGCAATGGATGGGGCTGGGGTAGCAAAAGACGGACCAACACGAGAAGAGGCAGGGGTAGAAGAGGGCGAGGTAGACCAAGAGGGGGCTTGAGGGAGGGGTGAGGGACGGTTTGTTGAAGATTTGAGAGGGTTGGGTGAAGTAAGAGGGTTGGCTAGTCGCGCCCTACCACCAGTAGAGCTGGATGATTGGAAAGAAGTAGTGGGTGACAAGGGTATCGAATAGGCAGGTGAGACTGAAGTCAAACGATCAGATAGGAACGTGTCAGCCGACCGAGAGAATGGGTATTGAAACGATCAGGGGTACTAACCATAGTCATCATTGGGTGGTAGGCCAATCAGATCGGGCAGTTCACCCTTAGAGTATTGTTTGAAAGATCTAACGAGCACGTTGACAAACTGATTTCGTTCATGGGCATGTTCCGCAAGCCACGTGTAAGACCTCTGACCGATAACCAAACGGAACGCGGATTCCTATTAAAATAATTCCAATAGTCAGCTCTCCATGCGATGAGACAGAGCAGCGGATGATGGAAGAATTGAGCGATCACTGCATAGACTAACATCGATCAACTCCACGCTTCGAAGATCAATGATATCCCAGGTTTTTCCGATTGAGAATGATCCATTGGTGTTGCGTTTTGATTTGTGGAGGTAAACCCGAGCAGTGGCAGCGACTAAGCAGTTAAGCCGAGATTAGATACATCACCACAGACTAGAAAGCAAAAGGAGACGAGGCAAATGCCGTGTGAGTCGAGAAGACAGGTCACCAACCAGCCAACAAGATATACCTCGGCTTTCGTTCGCCAGTAGCTGACACGTCCTCCCAGGTCTTGCAATGAGAGATATACGTCTGCCCGGCTGGAAATAAACAAGATGAAAACCACCTGATGGTTAGGCTTTTCCTTTATCCTGATCTGGTGAGACGATCAAAAACTGATCGATGAGGTGACTTACTTTGTCCAGCACTGCCCTTGGAGTGGGGCGAGAAGAGCGACGAGATGATGGAGGAGCGGATGAGATCGAAGTCGGCCATGGAGACGAGTGTGAGTGGAGTGTGAGTGGGAGTGGAGTGTGAGTGGGAGTGGGAGCGAAGAAGTTGGAGAGAAGTTGGAAGTGGGAACGGAGGCTGCTGTTGACCGACACGAGCGCATACACCCACTTATGACATCATCAAAAATCACTAGACACTCACAGTGACACCACACAGAGTGATCAGAGCCAGTCAGCTAGCTGACAGAGCGGAAGGAGCCCATCATCACGGCTCGAATGCTCTATGTAAGGGATGAGGCTTTTTTTTTTTTTCATCCAGGGAATGTCAACTACCAGCATGAAGAAATTACTTTGGTGAAGACAGGCACTGATTTTAGAATTCCTCCAGATGTCAAAAACTTTTGACCAATTTTTCATTTAACAGTCACTGTTCACTTTGCACAGTGACTCAGATTGAATGAAATGAATCTAAAATGAAAAAAAAAATCAATTTAAAACACAAAACCTTTTCATTTTCAGTGGAGGAATTGCCATGAGGGTTCACAAGCATCTATTAATTTGCAAGTTCTCAATCCAGCTTTTTGATCAGAATGTCAATGATAAACCCCATGAGTTTTAAAATCACAGCTTCTTTTTTGGATAGTTTTATTCAGAATTTGGAATGGCAGTTACAGCCCTTTAAATGGCAACCAAAAGTACTTCACTTGGATACATAATTATAAGAGCCATTAAAAGGTGATGGATGCGCCTATTTCTGAATGATTATGAGTTGTGAATGCCCCACTCAAGCCTGCTGTCAAATGGCTTGGCCTGGGACTCAGAGCCATTGTTTCACTCAAGATCCTTTTTCACACATCTCAATCTATTCATGCTATCAAATTTTCTCTTTTTTTTTTTTTTTTGTCAAAAAACGTTAAGAAAAATAATGCCAAACAGGATGTTGATGAATGGACAAACAATGGCAATTTGATACTGGTAAGATACAGAGAATTTTTATCAAGTCCAAAATCATACTGTTGAAGCAGGTTATATGAATTTGTAAACTTTTTGCCCATGGGTACTCTTGAAACTGGCAACATGGGGTGTACAAAACATGATGACGCTGATTTGACAAAATGCCAACAAAAAAACATGCATTCCAAGTGTGCTAGAATGGGCAGATGCAATTTGGGTGACTGGGTAGTTCATTGGACATCACTACAACTGCCCTCATTTCCTGTCAATATTAGTCTTCTGGTCATGATTACTACTGATGGTATGTGAGCTCGATTGCATAACCCATGATTGTATCCACGAAGCTGGAAAGAGAGAGAAAAAAAATCCCATCACATCTACACAGCCAAGGGCTGCAATAAATGGCAGAGTGGTCCACGTGCACAGAATGTGCAAGAAACGAGCACTATAAGAGCTTAAAAGAATATGTATGCATAACAGAAAGAAATGAAGAGAAAAAACAAGACACCTAAAACATATCAAGCCAGATAGAGGTCTAGTGTAGGCATTGTTTGCATGCTGAAAAAAGAAGTGGGGGAAATTGAGGGATAGTAAGGCATGTTCGCGCGGGGAGATCGCGAGGGATGATTAGAGCTGGTTGCACTCTCTCTGTGTTCCTGACTGCTAGAGTCACGATCTGAAGCCGGTCCAGCAGATCATTATTGTAACAAAGGATCGCGATCTGAAAGGCGACCGAGACACCCATCAGCAAACAAAAGAAAGGGGGGGGGGGGGGGGGGGGGGGAAGAAGAGAGAGAGACGGACAATGTTTCTGGTTGTTGCCGCTTGTGCAGGCGACCCTAGTTTGGAAGAGCTGGCGCTTGTGGACGTCCTTGAAGGTGCGGATATGGTGTCCGGCCATCTTGGCCTCTCCGGGGTTGCGGGCCTTGATGACGAGGTCCTGGGGGCTGGCCTTGGAGTCTCTGGCGTTGAAGTTGATGCCACCGCCGCGGCTGGGGATGAGGGAGGCGCTGTGTAGGGATGAGGCGAGGGTGGAGCGGGGGCGCGCGGCAAGGGTGGGGGCGAGCACGGCGGCGGACGACGAGAGGGTGGAAACGCCGCCGCCGGCCGCGGGGGACGCAAGCACGGCCATCCGCGTGAGCAGGTTGATGTTGCGGTTGCCCGCAGGTGTCGACTGTGCGCCCACCGCATACGGCAGCAGGTTCTGCTTGTAGATGTAGCGTAGCGACCGGTGCCCCACGCGTGCCCCGTTTGGCAGTACCAGCTCGAAGCCCGTGTCGCCAAGCACCGCCTGTCTCCTGTCCTCCTGCCTGAGTATCTCATCCTCTTCCATCGACACGTCCGATCCCGAACTCGCTACATCTTCCCATTCATCCTCCTCCACCATACCCGATATCCTGCTAGCCTTAACTTTGCTCTTCAGTGACTTGTGGTTCTTGTACGACGCGCGGTAGTCGAAGAAGTCGGAATACTCCAGCCTTTGCTCTTCAGTATCCCAGGCCAACTTGCAATGATTCTGAGACAGTCCGAACAAAAGCGAGGATGAATAAAAAAAAGACTTGTGAAGGTGGTGAATCTCCAAGCTAGAAAGAACGTACTTTGTCGCACATGTGTTTGCGGACGCTTTCAAGGCCCTTTCGAGTTAAAGAGGCATGGTCATGCGGGGCATGTTCGGGTACGATTTTTCCGCCGAAGCCGGTGCCGCAGTAGAGACAGACGTTCCAGACGGCTACGGTTTCCGCGAGGTACTGGAGGAGGGCGGGTCTGTCGACGAGGTACTCCTGGTCGGGCAGGAAGAAGCCGTGGGCGTGCAGCATGTGTTTGAGGGCTTCGTCGGGGGTGGCGAAGCGGAGCGAGCTTGAACGGGGACAGAAGAGACATTCGTTGGACTCAATGCGTGGGGCCTGCTGGATGCGCTGCTCGACCAGGCGTTCCAAATCGGCTTTCTTCTGGGTGGGGTCCAGCTCGATTTTTTCATCAGATAACGCCAGGCTGTCGATTTGGTCGATGGTGTTCTGTACAGGAGGCTGCTCGCTCAGTTTGGCGACCTGTTTCGGCATGCTGGGGGGCTGTTGCTTGGCCAGTTGGCTGTGATGCTTCTTGCTGGCAAGATGGTTGTTCTGTGCGGCCAGCGTGCTGAACGACTTCCCGCATGGCTCGCAGGCGTAGGACTGCTGCTGCTGCTGGGTGTCTTGGTGCTGCTGGGGGCTGGTAGTACTGAACTTCTGGGTGAATGTGGTGAGGTCGACGGGAGTGAGTCCCGCGACGGCTCGCTTGGAGTTATATCGGTGGAGGTCGGTGGCGTAGTGTGTGCGCTGGGTCTGCGCAGTGCTGAATGCGAGTGAGCAGGCTAGACAGGTGTATGGATGTGTGAGCTCAGTCATTGTCGTTGGTTGGTTGGTTGGTTGGTTGTTTGTTTTTCTGAACTGGCTGATCAAATCTTTTTCTGGTTTTCAGCTGGCCGGATATGCATACACCCAGCTGATCACAATATTGCATATTAAACCCCAAACCACTTTATGTACATAAATAGTTGCCAGCACGAACGAACGACTCGAAGGGGCACATTTTCAAGAGGAATCAACAATCCCACCTTCAGATGAAGCCTTGCATCGAAAATCGAATATTTGATACGAGGCAGAGGTACAGACTGCACATCGCATCCTCATCCATCCGAGCTCCATTTCATAGGACAAAGTTTTTGACAAGACATCACATTCTCCTGCGTTGTTCTCTTGCTTCATCCTCCGTAGCCATTCGTTATCTTGAGCTTGCTGGACTTTCGCAGGAAGATCATTCTGGGCAGTTACCACGAGTGATACACTAGTCATTAGTACAGAAATGTTGCGATCATAGAACTCGCTAAGAATCTGACATTTTCTCCCTCTCTGCTTCATGTTTTACGAGACCCTTTGCAAACCATCCATTTTTCACCCTCTGTAGCAAAGAAGAGTTGCATTACTTCCTGATTGCCGTTGATGAATAGCTTTTTGCAGTCTGCAGGCACTAAATTTCACCCAAAACTGTTCAGCCGGCGCTTTGCGATGTAGGGTCCGGTAGACAGCTCTCGGACGGAGCGTCCCGGCAGGCTACAGCGATTGTGAGACGCGTCTAGCTGGTACATAAGTACCAAATGTATCGAAACCAACGTACGGTGTCTTTTCAACGTGGACGCTTTCTTCTCGAACGCGTCCGAATCACGGGGACGGTTGCTGCAAAATCGCCCTTATATGGTGTACGGATCTTACAAGTGTCTTGTGTGAAGTAAAACAAAGCAGTATGAGGAACTTGTCACGGAAGGTCTCGGACTCTCGTCCCACTGGGCAAGAATGAAATTTGGAGAAAAGATTGGCTCAGCGGCAACTCGCACCTCCATTAATTCAAGTCTATTCTAGAAACTCTAATAAATCCGACAATGCGACTACTTGTGGTAAGATTCTTCTCTTCCCCTGAGCTGAGAAGGTTAATGGTTGGTCTTCTCCTTTGCTCAAAGCTTCTCTCAGTGGCAACTTTGATAAGTGCGATTCCAATGGAGCGTCGGCCACCCCGATCAATGAGAAATAAGTTGAAGGGCTCTCAACCAGCTCCAACTTCCACATCAGCACCATTAAACGACCAGATAGAAAGCTCTATGGGATCCCATCAAAGCTTACAAGATACATCCGAACAGGTCAGTCGTCAAAAATCAGCTATTTACATCCATAATGTACCAGGAGGCGTGTGCAGATTATCCAAGACACTAGTTTATTTTATTTTTTTCTAAAAAAATGTGCGTGGGTCTAACAAAAAGTGCCTGATTTGTCTGTCTGATTTGGAAAGAGATCAAGATATAAGACCATTTCCAAAATGCAGCGATCACAGATTTCACAAACCTTGCTTACAGCGATGGATTGATAAATATGAACATTATAAATACATGTCCCACCTGCAGGGCCGAGGACCCGGTTAGTCAAGCACAAATTCAAGCAAATTTCGATAGACAATTGAAGCAGCTCAATCCGCCTCGGCATTTAACTCGGTTCAACATATTCGAAACGGTGGCTCGATACCATGAAGATTGGTTAGGCAGGTTAGAAGAACAGCATCGGAACACTGGAGGATTAACAAGCCCTGTAGAATACTCGGATGGGCTCATTAGAGCTCCGTTCACCCGTTTAGAACGACAGCTTGAGCGCCATGAAGAACAGTTACGACGTTTGACTGTGGGTTTGGATAGGCCCCAAGACAATTGGAACTCCAGAGTACCGACTCTGAAGACCCGTCTGCTTGGTTAGACAGCTTGGAGGAACTGCTCAAGGACCATGGAAAATGGATAGACCATTTGCAATATGGATCCTCAGTTCACAGATAACCCTTTGTTTAGTAGATTTTTGACTAAAATTCATAAACATGTTTCCCAATATTCCAATAATGCTATCACGTCCAATACATTTTGCTTTAACAAATTTCCCCCTGATTCAAGACATTGATAAATCAATGGCCAGCCACACTTGAGGGTATCCTTTATTGAGAGTAAATTTTATGCTCAGTTGCAGCTTACCGCAATTCAATCTTGATGCACTTGGATTGCTTACCTCTACTCTAGTGGTTAATGTGTATCATCACCTCCAAGTCTTTTCTATGGATTGTGTGATCTTGAGCTCACACCTCAGGCAAACAGCAGGAATTTTTGAAAATCTTCCTCTGGTGACATGAGCTGGCTCGTGGGCCACAGCCATGGATGACATACCATCCTGATTGACCACCATTCATGAGCAAAATCAAACTCAAATTTCATGGCTGAGTTAGGTGAAGTCACAGCTGGCACTTAATTTGAAAACAGCTGGCACTTGAGATGACAATTTGGATTCGGAAACAGCTGGCACTCATGCTGAAAATGCGGGAAAAGCTGGCACTTGATCAGCTGCCAATTAGGAAACAGCTGGCACTTGAACTGACAAGTAGGAAACAGATTGCACTTGAGCTGCCAATTACAACAATTGGGAGATGGCTGAAAGACCATGGGGAATGGTGCAACTTGGAGGAAGTGTTTGCGGAGAGGACTGGTTTGAAGCACGCTAAGAGAGCTTCAAATAGTTTCAAGGAAGGCAATAAGCCAATTGATTCCTAAGTCACTACCACTTTCGCTCACTTGTAATAGTATAAAACCTCTGTTGGTCTTGCAGAGGAGGGCTGTTGTGATGTACTGTTTGGGCGCGACTTCAAATCCCAAAATTGTGGAAATTGGTACTGTTGCGCGCGGCATTCCGCTGTACGGAGCCGCCTGCAAAACTTGTTCTGGGTACGCGGGGGAAAACCCCGTTGTCATTGGGGGTCCAGCACTCAAGCTGACCACATTTTAGAGCTTTGAGAGTCTGCAGATTCTAAAAATATGAGGGGCAACCTGTTTGGTCCAGCCATTTTTTTATTTTTTTATTTTTACACTTGACTATTGGGACCCGGAGCCTAAATCAAGGCTTGAGTACATGAAATTAGGTCAATATATTGCCCTAAATACATACCAAAGCCTCAAACAGAATACTAAATGCTTCCATATGGGCTTAGAGAACATTTAAATGATGTCTCAGCCCCTCAAAAGCCATAAAAATTTTGGGTTTTTTGCATTTTCTTGAGCCAACATTTGGGACCTCACCAAAACCTCTGTACAGCGCAATGCCGCGCGCAACTGTATTTTCAAGGATTCCTGGCAGACGGGCGCGACTGAAACGGCCCGTGTAAACCCAAATGAAGAAATGAACAAAAACATTTGTTGCATAATTTCTCATGCAACCGCACTCCCGGAGAGTGTAGATCCTGCCAGATTGGGTGAGGGCCATACCCTTAAACCGTGTCTGGAGGCAGATTTGATGACCTGGTGCTCTCCAACCCTCCAAACAATTCCAAGTCGCCACTCCCCTTGAGGAGGGCAAATCACTTGAACACTTATGGGCTATGCCAGTCCCCGGCAGTTGTGTGATAGCCAATGGGGGGATGGAACATTGATTGCATGAGCTCCCTTAAAGGCTGAAGATCTCAACTCAGCTCAACTCTTTTTTGTGTAGACTTGACTTTTACTTCCATCCCTTGTCCTTACTTGGCATTGCTTCCTTTGGTCAAAGGTCAAGAAGCACCTGCAGATGATAACAGGCAATACCAGAAGGATGAGCATCCATACTGATGTCCCTCAGTTTCTACCGCAATTTATTACATAATACATACACATTTTTGTTTTTTTTTTGCGGGCTGTTGCCTAGGTTTTATGGGTCCCAATTGGGGTTTTCGCAGTTTGTTTCATCTATCGGCAGACGGCCACAACTCTTTTGGCAGAAGATAGATTTGGAGGTATTGGTGCCAAATATCCTCAATGACCCAAGATACTTTGTGCCAACATCAATTCAGCTGCTGATTGACCATCAATTCCTACCTAGCACAACTCCCATCTCCAGTCTCTTGTGCCACACCTACAGATATTGATGCCGAGCTCTGCAAGCCGCGCTCGCTGAAGGAGGCATAATTTTACCATCAAACCGTTGAGCTCACCCGTTCACTCTGCTGGTGGGTTGGTTTTTAATTACCACAACAATTCATACAGACGTAGACGTGACAAATCCCAAACCGATAGGATTTTAGACCTTTGGGACTTTTCAAGTTACAGATGTGGTAGGAAGAAGAGTAAAGAATTGGTAGAACTAAAGTTTATTTCTTGAGTCAGATAATAGATACATGATAAGAATAATATAGAAAATAATGGTTATTACCTAAGGAGATACTAAGGTTGTTAGGCTGGATAGTAGATAAAATAGATAAAGAAATAGTTGTTGCGCTATTGAATGGGCTTGTGAAAGGGTAGTTATCTAATAATGGTAATAGCCTGAGATGTGATATACGAGCGCTGCTTTGAAGATATACGTTGAAGAAGAGAAGGTTGTCTGTTGCGAAAGATAAAGGTTGTAAGCTCCAAGAGAAAGGAAAGGAACAAAAGAAATCTCATGAGTATCTTACAAAGAAGATGAAGAGAGTTCTTGTCTGTTGTTAGTGACGTTCTTGTTCAAAGTGGAATCTAATTTGTTGATCTGAAAAGAAGATCTAAATAGTGATGGAGATAACCTTTAGCAAGAGGTTTGATTTGTTTAATGAGAGGATTGTAGGACAGCTTGTACTTACAAGCTGCTACAATGATTGTTCTTTGTGCAATCAATATGATCGTAAGACTTTATGCGAGGATCAATGATATTGTTGATAGTGACAATTGATCTTAAGAGCAGAATGAATATAAAAGAAGTCAATTTATAAGGGAGAATTGACTGAAGGTGGGAAGAATCGTACTTACAAATCATCCTTGTCTTTGTTATTGTTACGATAGCTGTGAGTTGAGTGGCTATTGGAATAGCTGTGGATGAAGTGGTGATCTTGCTGTGAGAGCTTTGATCTCTTAACGTCATCAGGATAGCAGATGGCTATTTGGCAGAAATCAAATAAGTATTTTATTTGGTTTAAACTTTTTGCAAGATAAAACTCACTAGGCTGTGGTCTCTTTACAGAGCTGCTGGCTAGAGGAATCACATTCCAACAAGAGTGCATCAAGGTACAAGAAGTGATTGCTTACCAGAAGGATTGCGGCGGCCAGGGATCTCCAACGCACCTTTAGACGGAGCACAAAACGTGGACATATACTTGTCAGGAACAGAGGATTGGCCGGTAGCGTGTATATCTCATGTAGGCATCCAGAGCTACATCATGGCCCAAGTCAATGTTCTGACAATGGAGCCTGGGTAGGTTGACCAAACGTTGTGTTGCTCCTTGCAGAGCAACATTTGTAACCACATGTTGTTGGGGTCCTAGGTACATTGAGGGAACGGTTACAGACATGGCAAGCCAACGTCCTGAAGCCAATCCCTCAAACCTGGGAATGTTGACAGACCGTTCAGGTCATCCAGTCCACAGCGTTCACAGGTAGTTGCTAGAACATTGTAGGCAGAGGGTTGGCATGATGAAAACAAGAGTGTAAAAGTAAGCCACCTATCATGAAAGAATTCAGAATACTAAAGTTTATTACATATGAGCAAACTGATCTATTTAAATGCAAAAACAACAATAAAGCCTTTTATGGAGAAGAGATACATCTATACCTAAAGGCAGATAATGGTCTATTGGACAGTTTATAGAGATGAAAGCTACGACTGGAATCAACGCCAGACTAATGTGACAAAGATAATTTTCCTATTCAGATGTAATCAGAATCAAGCATCGTAGTCAGTATCTTTATTTGAGCCTGTAGACCTTTGTCTTTCTGGTTAATTACTTTACAGTCATTTTTCTGGCAATGATCACGCTCAACTATTCTATTTGATCGATAAGACGCTTGAAGTCAGCTCAAAGATGATGTTAGAAGGACCAACAAAGCCGGGAGGAGGAACAGCCGTCACTTTGTCTTCTAAGGGACACGTGAGAAACGCGCTCTTCACATCCAATTGATAAATCTTGAGGTTGTTGTTGACCGCAAATGAGATCAGCAAACGTAAGGAGCACGGTTTTCCAGTCGGCGCATATTTCAAAAAATAATGGAGCCCAAAGGTTTGTTGAAAGCCCTGAACACAGATTCTGGCCTTGTATTCCGTGACTTCATTGTTTGCGCCCAGTTTCTTCCTGTACACCCACGTCAACGGAATAGGATGGTCCTTGTCCGTCTTAACCCTAGCTACCCAAGCGTTATGGTTCTTCATGTTCTCGTATTCCTTTTCTTTGGCTTCCCTCCACGCAGCCGTTTCATCTCCTTTCATTGCCTGATGATGATTTTTTGGAGTGGTGGAGACTAACGCGGTCCTGTGTCCATAGTTTAAGATGTTCGCGGAGTCAATGTCAGAATTGATTATCTTTGATTGGTTTACGTCTCCTCATTCACCGGTCAGATGTTGCTCCTCAAGAGAAACAACGTCTGCATTCGCCATCCCAGTGCCTTCTTCAGCTGGAAGGTCAATCTCTTCAAATGGCAGCACTCGATCTGCAAAGATCGGCAAGTCGTTTGACATGTTGAGGTTATTGAGACTCTTATGAATAGCGGAGCAGATCGGAAAGTTGTGTTCATCAAAATATGCATGCTTGACCGACGGCATGATTTCTTTGGTGTCCAGCCTTACTACTTTGTATGACAAGTAGTCATTCGCATAGCCAACGAGTACGCCTTCCCAGGACAAATATTCAAACTTCGTCTTATGGCGAACACCCGGCTTAAGACACCACACCTTGCAGCTGAACGTCTTGAAGAATCCGTAATTTGGACGCTTCTTGAACAAGAGCTCAAGCGGCGACACCCTGCTTCTTGAAAGAGATGGAAGGCAATTCGTCGTTGCGCACGCTGTTTTGACCGCTTCTGCCCACCATTCCGGCGCCAGATTTGACTTTAACATGAGACATCAAGTCATGTCCAAGATAGTGTGATTTGCTCTTTCTGCGACGCCATTGTGTTGCAGAGTGTACGGGGGCAATACATTGTGTTGAATCCCTTCCGCCTCAAGCAGTGCCGAAAGTGTGTTGTTACAGAACTCTCCACCGCCATCCGTGACCAATTTCTTGAGTTGACAACCAGTTTGTTTCTCATAGAAGGTTTTGAACTTTTCAAACGCCTGGCAGGCATCACTTTTTTCCTTGAGAATTGTCACATGAACGAAGCCAGTGAATTGATTGACAAGCGTCAAGAAATAACGACCCCCACCGTTAGAGGACGGCAAGATCAGACCGACTAGATCGCCATGGACGACTTGCAGCGGATGAGAAGTGGGATCAAAATGGTGATTGAATCTAGTTCAAGTCATTTTCCCCTTCATGCACAAATCACAGCACTCTTCCTTAGGCAACAACTTGATGTTTGGAATAGCCACTTTCAGAAGCTCGGTGGAAGCATGGCCCATACGATTGTGCCACAGACTGAATGATTGCGGCTCTTGCGTCAGTTTCAACATCGCCGTGTACTCCTGTCCTACTGGAAAGATGTCGCCTTCAAGTTCGTAGAGGCGATTTGATAAACGAAGTTGAAGCAACTTCTCAGAGTTGATAATTAAGTTGTATAGCTCTCCAGTTCTCTTGATCCAGACATCCCCAGTGGTTAATAGTGCCAAGGATATAAGGTTCCGCAATAGATTAGGAACAAACAGCGCCTCTTCAAGTTCCAGCACTTTGCCACTCGCCAAACAAAACCTGGCAGTCCCTTTTCTTGTTGCAACAAGCTCACTTTTAGACTTCCCATCACCAGTGACGATAAATACTTGAACAGGGGCTGTATTGATGAAATAATCCAAGGAGTTTAGCATGTGATTGCTAGCTCCCGAATCTAATATGGTGGAAAGCCTACTAGCTTTTGAGGTGAGGGTGTTGTTGGCGATAGTGCAGCAGTAGCCAAACACAGGAACGGCAGTTTCATTGTCGTCGACTTGTTCCAGAGCTTTATTGAAGTTTTTCCCCAAAGCCACGAGAGTTACATTTGCCGTCTCTTGGTTTGAGTTTGACTTGAACCGCTTTGGTAGTAAGTCGGGGTTGTTGTACCAGAAGTTTCGCTGGCTATGGCCCATCTTGGGGTTGTGCCCATGTGTGCAAGGATGCACCCGTCTCTTGCCTTTACCATTTCCGCTGTTGGTGTTGGTGGCAAGCGCAGAAGAGGAGTTGGTTTGCGAATCAGCCTTCTTCTCAACACGCATTATGGATTGCTCGTGAACGGCAAAAGTTTGAAGTTTCTCCAGCAGCCAAAACGGATGGGATAAGAGTTCTTCATCTTTCATTAGGCTGTCCATCAGGGTTTGCTTAATGACCGTAACTCGACTGATAATACATGCAGCAAAGATGTCATTCTTGACATCGTACCCAATGGTCTTGAACTCTCTGAGACATTCCATGCAACGGTCGACGTAAGAAACCAGACCTTGATCACATCGTATGGTGTCCCAACGGCGCCAGATTTTGCACAATGAGAAGATTTTCTTTGCAGCATATTTCTTCTTAAGCAACGACCACACAGAAAATGGCGTAAGATTTGTGGTGATCTTGAAGATAGAGTTATAAATGGAATCATCTACAACGTATAGACCTCTATTATCTGCCTTTTTGTTTGTCTGAATAGATTTCCGGGTCTCTGATTGAGTCGACCAAGACTGTAAATCTGAAAGAATTCAGAATACTAAAGTTTATTACATATGAGCAAACTGATCTATTTAAATGCAAAAACAACAATAAAGCCTTTTATGGAGAAGAGATAAATCTATACCTAAAGGCAGATAATGGTCTATTGGACAATTTATAGAGATGAAAGCTACGACTGGAATCAACGCCAGATTAATGTGACAAAGATAATTTTCCTATTCAGATGTAATCAGAATCAAGCATCGTAGTCAGTATCTTTATTTGAGCCTGTAGACCTTTGTCTTTCTGGTTAATTACTTTACAGTTATTTTTCTGGCAATGATCACACTCGACTATTCTATGTGATTGATAAGACGCTTGAAGACTGAATGAAATTTGAATCAGTTTATTGTTGAATGCGTTCTCTTCCTTGATTGGAAGGCAGATGAGAAGACTAACTTATCGAGGTTTCTGTTCTTTGGTTTGTTTGATTTGCAATGCTATGTTCTTTGCAAGCCCTGGTGAAAGCAATAGGATAGATTGATATTTTAGGCTCCGTTTGGCCGCCCCAGATATTATATATTGATATCTGAAAATCCTGCAGATTATTTCGGGGAGGACGGGGATTATCACAACGGTGAGGAACGTGTTTGGTTGGTCACAACATAAGAGGTGTCTCATTATAGAATATACCACTTGCTTATAATCTCCAGCCAAGGGGCACATTCTGGCCTGGACCAATATTTACCATCATAACTGGCCTGGAAATCATCTCCAAAGTCCTTCAAATCTTTGCACCTCTTCACATCCACAATCTTCTCCTCATACCCTCAATCCTCTCTTCTGCAAAACGCTTTTGGCAGGGTTGAATCACGACAAGGTTGAGTGCGCCAAACAGATCAGAAAAATGTGGGTGAAATTTTTGGTTGTGCCAAACAGGCAACCAATATAATGAGGCAATACACACAGCTGCGTAATAATCGGATTAAGGTTAAAGAACTCTAATCGGATTATTGGGATTTGCATATGTCAATATATTTTGTTGTGGACAGCCAAACGGAGCCTTAAGTATCAACTTTCCTAGCTTGAACAGAAGTGATTGTTCTCATTTTGAGTACAGTTGCGGACGTCATAAACCAGCACTGGATTTTGACGATGTCCGAAATCTTGGGGTAAAAAAGGGAAAAAACCCAAAAAAGAGGGGCCAAAAAGGCACCAGAAGAGGTCTACAATGGTGCTTTTAGCTCAAGGAAAGCCCAAATATGCGGTCTATTTATGATTTGTAAGGCTATTGGGGCCTAAACCCATGATTTTCTGATGCATAAACCCATACTTATGTGTTTAAGCATGGGTTTAGAGAGGTTTGTCCGAAATCCTGATGATAGAAAAATAAAAAAAATAAAACTAGCCACCCAAATGCTTAGCGGCTATATTTTTGAACTCTACACATGCGTGCAAGTTCAAAAATGTAATAAAAATATGTGTATTCACACTTTGGCCCCCGGGGGAAGGCCCCGCGTCTCATTTTTTTTTGCAGGCGGGGCACTGCCGGTTTATGACGTCCGCAACTGTACACGCACTTTTGTTCATCCACGTTGGGGCAAGTGACGTCATTGACGTCACTTCTTGCCTCGCATGCATGTTGCTTGCTTCTGGGCAGATCATTTTCTGATTGCTCCGAATCTGCGCGATCATAAGTAACATGATCAGCTCGCATGTCTCTAGGAAGCTTAACACTACGTGTTGCTTACCCAACCATCTCCTCTTGTGAGGGCTAGAGCATTTGCTCCTATTCCAACATATCACAGCTTGAACCCAGGACCTTGATGCCACTGGACTCAGTGACCAGCTGGTGGATCTACCGCTGGGACATGCCAGATTAGATTGCTGACTGGATTCTTTCAATAGGGGGTTTCAAAGCTGGGGCAAGTTGGCAAGTTGCCTTGCATGTTGTTTCTGACAAGCCAACTCAGGCAAGTCAAACTGTTGTACACCCCTCTTTCAAGCTTTATAATTATTTTTCACTCATCACTCCATGGGAGCATTGCAGAGCGACTTGCCAAGTGGCAGGCAAGCTGACTTGCCTCTACTTGAGTCCCGCTGATATGTTCAACAATCCAATCAAAGCTTGCCGCAGTTTTTTTACTCTCTTCTTTTTTATTTGTTCAAGTCTTTAACTTTCTTTTTTTATTCTTTTTCTTGCTGCCAGCTTTCTGGAGCGTTCAAGGACATTGGATGAACCAACTTTGTGTAGAAATTCCCTGGTTCTCTATTTCTCGTGACCTTCCTGTGACACCTCTCCATCATTCTCTTCCCGTTCCAATACTTTCCTCTTTCTCTTGTTCTCGTCTCTCAATTTCTTCTTTCCTCATCCTCTTTCTTTGCTCGCTTCCTCATCTCATCTATCACAATTCCTCACCTCTCACTTCAGCCTATCCTCACACCTCATCATCCTCAACTCCTTCTTCTCCTGTCTGGTGAGATTCCGATCTCAATCACTTCACCTCTAACTCATTGCTGACCCTTGTCTTTCTCAGTCTCAGTCCTCAGTCGTCCCATCACCTTCCTATCTTCCAGTCTCAGCTTCTTCTTTTTCATCTTCCTTTCCATGTCTCAATGTTGGTTGTCTCCTTCTGTCTTTTCATTCTTCTCATCGTGTCTCATTCTCTGACTGTTTTCTTCTAGCGTGTCGGCCCTTGTTTGCGTAATAAAACTGTTCAGATCACAGATTCTTTACTTTGTAGTTGAAAAAAACACCCCACTCTGGGACGTTGGCAAAACGTCACAGCCAACGTCCTACAGCTCATGATCTTGGTGTCGTTCTGGGAACAGGACGCAAGAGGGCCACCGTACCCTCGACGTTATCAAGCTACCGTTGAGAGGACGGAAGGCCAAAGAGTGCCCGCCCAATCAACGATCAAGAGGAAATCGTCCTCTGAACGGTGTTGGAACCGCTCAGAGGACGTTCACGTTCCCCAAACGGCTGCTCTGACCCCCACCTGTCCCCTCAACGCGCGTCATCTCGTTGAGGGGACCCTTCCGTCAAATGAACGGAGGGGCTTCAAACCACCCTGGTTTGCCAAGACGTTGTGGGATTCTTTCTGTCAAGAAAGTGGATCCCATAACGTCCCAGCATCTGCAGCGGCATACCAACGTTGCCGCGGTTGCTGGGACGGCTTTCTGACCCAAAGGTTGAGGGAACGAAATCCGATCTCTCGATCGCTCTTGTGGTGTATGTAAGTCGGAGATGGACAAAACGGTAGGGATGGGGTGATGCGGTTGAATATAGCGTAGAACGGAGTGAAGTTGGGCACGCCTTCACATTCGAATCTCAGGCGCTTATACCCTGTTTTTGGACGTTTATTTGTCATTAACAGCTGGAGATCCTTCTGCTAACCCATTCCGTTCAGCGGATGTTATTCATGAGAATCATTTCCTACCACCAGCACATATCAATTGGACTCGGAGTCGACTTTTGTTGATTCGATTTTTGGTTGTAGCTCAAAACGAAAAAGTCCAGGCGAAGATTGATTCTTTGGATCTATTCTATGTCCCCCGGCATCAGCCTCGTCGGCTGTCTGGAACAAAAATTTATCCAGCTTTCCATGAGTTGCTGATTTTTATGTATTCATACCCGTTCCAAAACTCCAATTCCTCTCTTCTGTCGATCGGTGAAAAGTGACGCATATTTGTGAGATTTTAGCCGGATGTCGTACCAGAAGTTAGAACCGCTCTTGGGATGGCCAGAAATATTTCAAGATGAATAATATCAACTTCAGATGAAACCTCGGATTGAGAAACCAGTCAATACTGTACCAACAGGCTACAGTGCCTGACCCCACTTTTGTGTTAGGTCCTGCCTGCAAAAAATTAAAATAAAGCTGAGAGCTTTCAGTGTATACAAATTTCACATAGGACAAAGCAAAATGACATTTTTGAGCTCTATAGAGCTAGGGGATTCCAAAAATATATACCCCAGGTCTGTGGCATTGCTCAAAAAAAAGTTACACTTTTTTGGTCAAGCAGATTTGGGACGTATGGGCTTAGAGAACATAGCATGACCATATGGGGGTGCATTATGCGTACAAAATTTGTCTCAAGTACATACTACGCATTTAAAGTTGGTTTTTAGAGCATTTGCATACAATGATATATGTATGCAACAAAGAAGGAAGAGGTTTTAACACAATTTCTGTTTACTGGATGATATTTTTCTGCAGAGGAATGCCTCTACAGTTGCGGACGTCATAAACCGGCAGTGCCCCGCCTGCAAAAAAAAATGAGACGCGGGGCCTTCCCCCGGGGGCCAAAGTGTGAATACACATATTTTTATTACATTTTTGAACTTGCACGCATGTGTAGAGTTCAAAAATATAGCCGCTAAGCATTTGGGTGGCTAGTTTTATTTTTTTTATTTTTCTATCATCAGGATTTCGGACAAACCTCTCTAAACCCATGCTTAAACACATAAGTATGGGTTTATGCATCAGAAAATCATGGGTTTAGGCCCCAATAGCCTTACAAATCATAAATAGACCGCATATTTGGGCTTTCCTTGAGCTAAAAGCACCATTGTAGACCTCTTCTGGTGCCTTTTTGGCCCCTCTTTTTTGGGTTTTTTCCCTTTTTTACCCCAAGATTTCGGACATCGTCAAAATCCAGTGCTGGTTTATGACGTCCGCAACTGTACTTTGTGTTTTTCCACTCAAAAAATTGGGTGTTTTTGATGTTTTTAGCCCCCAGTATCCCCCGTTCTACCCCAAAACCCGGGGTTTGGCCCCAAAACCCAGGGGTTTGGGGGATTTTTTTGCAAATTTGGCCAGCTCAACATTTGGGACACCCCCAAGGGCCTAGCACAAAAGTGGGGTCAGGCACTATATCGAATTCTCATCCATACGAGCTCAACCTTGTAGGATCCTTGTAGGATATGGAGATGCTAATCAGGCCTTGTGTTGCTTTCTTTCCCCGTGATCGCCATCTTTCTGTCTTGTGTTGTACATATCACGAATCAATTCTCTTAGAGAAACTTCATATTCCCATTATCTTTGAACCTCGGCTCCATGTTCATTTTTTATCTTGAACTCGTCTGATTGTACAAGAGAAAGTGCTAGCAATTCACAGACAAAAGTTCCAAATAAGTACGCCTTGGTAGAATTTTTGCATGCCGACTCTGCCAGTACACTACAAACATTTGCAAATCTGCCCAGAAAGAAAATGCAAAATTGGGATGGGCAAAACATATACCCAATTTTACAGAAAATGGTCAGAAGTGAAAAATAAGCTTTACTGAGCATGCTCAGCAATTTTTTTTTTTTTTTAGAAACTGAGCAGAAATGTTTTTTATTCATTATGGCAACTTTGGGGGATTTTGCTGAGCATGCTCAGTTTTGCTCAATTTTTATTACTGAGCCATTTTGTTGAAAAAAGTTAACATTTTGCTTAACCCAAACAGTAGTTTTTTCTTTAGGTGAAATTACAAATGTTTGTAGTGGTAGTTGCTGGATCTTTTCTCTCCAGTTTATATTGACTTGTAAACTGTCTTAGTGAATATTTCACCGAGAGACCAGATGGATGAAGGGATTTAGTGTAATCACGGCCAAAGAATGAAGAATTAATATTATTTTCTGATCTAGTCTAAATGCTACCTGGGACAGGCTAGAGTAGGACTGAGGATTGGATAAGGGTTGTTCACATCCAGTGGAAAATATCTTTTTGTTGCAACAGGGTCCGAGCGTTTGCACAAGTAGTGTGCGGTGAATTATGGAATCGCAATTAAAGCGGTGCCGACGTTCAACTTCTGTGGTTCCGTCAGAAGCTGTTTCTGTGAACGAAGCCACTTATATTTTGACCGGCTGGGAAGGGAGAAAAGATGCTAGGTCGTCCCTGTGATCGGATGGCAGTGCTAGTGGGTGATGAGGAGCAGCGTTTCTGATGCTAAGGAGAAGAATGGCCATGACTGCTGGGACGTGACGGGGAATGGGAGATGCGGAGAAAAAAAAAGTTGTTGACTGCACAATTCAATAATTTGGAAGATAAAATCTACTGCGAACCAGAACCAACCGGCACACTATGCTCGAGCCACGACTCTGCTCGACCACGGGATGCGGAAAACTAGCAAGCAAACTGGAATGTCCCAAATGCAAACAGTTGAGTGAACGAGAAGAGAGACACGGGATGCACACACTGACACCCATGTTTCTTGCTAATTTCCAGGGACCCCAACTTGCCGTCGCGTTTCTTCTGCTCGCAGAGCTGCTTCAAGCAAGCCTGGCCAGAACACAAGACAGCCTGCCATTCCAACATCCCTCCGCCGGTCATCCCGTCCGAATACAAAGGACCATCCGGAAGTCAGTCCTTTTTATCGCATTCGTACATAGACCACGCGAAGGATTTTACTGACTTGTTGGGTGTCAGCTTACGACCCGTTTGACCAGCACAACATCTCCTCATATCCGCTCAGGAGCCGTTCCAGGGAAACGCTTCGGGGGATCCAACACTTCAAATATACCGGTCCATTACGAGCGTGCTACCCGCTGGAAGGCGTGCCAAAGAGGACTGTGCCGGATTCTATACCGCTACGTAAATCAACCACCATCATCTGGAGAGAAAGTCGCGCTTAGTTCTAAACCACATGAATCTACTTTGACCCCTCCATCATCAGCTGATTATGCAAAGGACGGTGAGTGGTCCTTGACTGGCCTCAAAAACGTGTTTTCCGTGGTCTCCTACGGCCTCCAAGAAGTGGGTATTTCACTCACCTCCATCACCAGATTGCTCATATCCTGCTCGTGGCTCTCTTTTTTCTTAATTATGGCCGCCACAAAAATCGTGTCGTTTCGATGCTACAGTTCAAAATGGTATTTCACCCTCTGAACAGGCAATCTCAGGTCAACGAATGGGGAAGCCTCTGAAACCGCATGAGATTGATGGAATGAGGAAAGTTTGTAAGGTACGTTGGCCTCTCCCCTTTCGCCTGTTTTCCGCTTCACCTAATCTTTTTTTATTTTGGCTCATCACAGCTCGCTCGAGAAGTACTGGACTTGGCAGGCTCTCATGTAAGACCTGGAATCACCCCGTTAGAGATAGACAAGATCGTACATGATGCATGTATCGAGCGCCAGTCATACCCTTCACCTCTTGGCTGTCAGTTCTACTATCCACTTTATCTTCTACCTCTCGATTCACTTGTTGGTTGGTTTACTTCTTCCCTAACCCCTAATCAAACCCTCATATTCAGATTTCCTTTTCCCTCGCAGTGTTTGCATCAGCCTCAATGAAGTTATCTGTCACGGTAAGCCAGATGGAAAAAAGCTCATATTTGTAGTGCTGACCCATCCTGAACCTCTTGTTCATTAAGGAATTCCTGACGCTAGGCCGCTCGAAGAAGGCGACATTGTCAACTTGGACGTTACCCTGTTTCATGAAGGGTTAGCCTTCCCCGGACCAACGGGCGTGAATGGGCCCCGAGAGTTTCATACAGGCAATCCGCTGCCTGCTGACCCATGTTTTTTTTGTCCCCAAAAATTCAGTTTTCACGGCGATTTGAACGCGACGTATCCTGTGGGAAAAATCAGCGAAGAGTCCGAACATCTCATCAAGTCCACCCGGAGGTGTCTCGACAGGGCCATCTCGATCTGTCGCCCCGGTACCCTCTTCAGGGAGATCGGGAACATCATCGAGCCCATGGCCAAACAGGCTGGCCTCAACGTCAACAAGAGATACTGTGGCCATGGAATCAGCCAGTTAGTTTTTGTTTCTCTTCTAGTTTTTTTCTCCTTGTTCTCCTCAGGTTCCTTCCTTCACAATGGCTTGACTCTTTCTTCACTTTTCTATTTGGAATAGGTTGTTTCATGGTCCCCCAAATATTCCTCATTACGCCAAATCAAAAGCGGTTGGCGAAATGAAACCTGGAATGGTGTGGCTCATTCAAAAATCTATTTTTTTTTTCTTTCTTTCTTAGAGGCTGCTTACATGCGCGTCAAAAAAACGTAGGTTTTCACGATTGAACCGATGGTCAATCAGGGGGTCTCGGACGAAGACCACTGGCCGGACAAGTAAGCAAGCCAGCACACGTTTTCCTATATTTCTTGTGAGCACAACATAACTGACTAGTGGACGCGATAATCAAGCTGGACGGCCGTGACACGGGATGGGAAGAGGTCTGCGCAATTCGAAGAGACGCTGCTGATCACGGAGAATGGGGTGGAGGTGTTGACCGCACAGCCTGGCTGGAAACTACCCGCTGAGTTCGAGGAGGTCGCTTTGGGTCTAGTCTCCGCTGCCCAATCTTAAACCTCTCGCTTTATCTTTTCCGCTTCTTCAGCCGGTGACTGGCCGGTTGGATCGGCCCACTCACGGTGGCTCACCCTTTGCCATTCATCTCATGTGTGTCGCTTTTATTTCTTGAATTGGCGATCCTTGCGCAATTTATCTTTTTTTGTTCTTCAGAATAAATATTCCATTTTTTTGAACCTTGTCGCCCCGTCACGCCATTGAGATGAGGAATAACAACATTAAATTAAGGGTCTTGGAAAAATGACTCCTAATTCTTAGGAAAACGACTTCCAGACCCAGCGGACGTCGTGACTACTGTCTTGCAACCAGCAGAAGACCCGCGGCAGACGTAAAAATGCTGCGGCGGAGTTTTGGGTGTTGTTTTCCCAATTCCGTAATGAGATTTGGGAGTTGGCGGGAGAATTTCAAAAATCTTCAAAAAAAAATCATAGAGATGAGTGGCACCCAGTGCCTCGAACTTCTAAAATAGTTACTATATACATTAAAATGTATTCCTGTAGCATCTTAAATTCAAAATTCATGCTTAAGTGATCATTGCAAAGATTTTCTGATTTTGCACAATTTCCTACTTTGTAATGCAAAAATCTACGGCCCCCGTGTCATAACAGCAAAAAATTACCCTCAAGTCCCGCATAATTAAGGAAGGAACATGCTTTCCATTTTGGAGAAAGATTTAGAGCTTTATATTTGCAGGATGCACTGAAGAAAGAGCCATCCAAAAATGGATGTATTGCTTTTTTGGCAAAACTGCAAAACACTCAATATACTTTGAATGAGTTCCTCCAAAGCCCCTCAAATTGAAAACAATCTTCATTGTATCCAATGTTTTTGGCTCTCAAGGCCATGTCATTAGTGCATTTCATTCATCCAGTCAAAAGTTCAATAACATTTGACACATAATTAAAGTGACAATGAGCGCAAAAACATGGAATAAATTTGGATCAAAGCTGAGTACTACATATTCAACGCTGATGATAAACATCATCTATCCATCATAATGAAAATGAAAAATGGAAAGAAAAAATGAAAAAGAGAAAAAAAAGAAAAAAAAAGAAAGAACAAATGAAAAATGACTAATTTGACTCCCAAGTTCACGCGTGGATTTAGGCCAATGGCTCCCATGGGGGTTACTTGACTTATTATTTTTTTGCCTGGGCAAATTTTCCGCCCGACCCCCATTTCCCTGAGGAAATTGGGAAAACGACCCCCAGGATGTAGAAATTTGGTCCGCAAGCGGTCCAGTCGACGTTGATTTCATAATTTGGGAGTCGTTTTCCTAGGAATTGGGAGTCGTTTTTGCAAGACCCTAAATTAATTCAAGATGAATCCACAAGAAATGAACAACTTGCGCAATGGCACTGGCAGCAGCCAGTGACAAGTGACTTTTTTTTTTTTTTGCTATTAGCTCTAAGGCAATTGCCTAAGCACAAGATATTCATTCTTGTTGAGTAATTTAATACCCTTTTCTCTTTTGAAAACGTTGAGAGTTGCATTTCTTGTCCAGTTGAAAGCCAATCTTCCCGACTCACATTTGAATTCTTCAGTGGTGATGAGTTGGCCTACAACCAGAAGAATGATGACACATAAATGAAACATTAAGAAAAAAAATGGATGCTGTGTGTGTATGTTAATTCAAAATGGTACTGAGAGTCTAAATTGTGAGAATGTGGCTAAGCTGAAGCCAACCTGCTGGTGGTTGAAAGACTAGAAAAAAAAAGCACGCCTTGTCTCAGTCTTATCCTTGACAAATCAAGAAACTTGCTCCAATGTTGCAATTCGACATTCAAGATCAAGAATGATGATTTCAACTCAAATACCTTCGCACATCAATAAAACTTGTAAATTAAATACAAATAATGACACATACACCAAAGTCATCAACTGAAATCTCTACAATGTTAATACCATGTGAAGAAACTTTACTGTGAGACTATGCAATACTTGATCAAGTTGAAACCATGATGGGCATTGCTTCACCTGCAACGGAATCAGCCACAAAGATAAACATCTCTTCCTGGCGGCATCACTCTCCAAAAATACACATCCCTTGCGCGAAGGCATCATCACCCTGCAGGACGGACATCTCTTCATCTACGACATTTCCAACGTTATCCAAGCAAAAGAAATGGGTGCGCTTACCTTCCCATCAAACAGAGCAATCCTACTTAAAGGGACTCTGAGCTACCTCGTGCCATCTCACTGACAAGATATAACTCCACATTAGAGTAACTTGCAAAGAGGTTTATCTTCCCCAACAAACAATTTCTACAATTTCTTCTAAATATATATATGATAAATGTGATTCTTAAATTGTATCATATCTTACATCTGTCCAATAATACCCACATGCCCCGCCCCAATTCCTAAGCGCACCCATTTCTTTCACTTGGATAGCGTTGGAAATGTTGTAGATGAAGAGATGTCCGTCCTGCAGGGTGATGATGCCTTCGCGCAAGGGATGTGTATTTTTGGAGAGTGATGCCGCCACGAAGAGATGTTTATCTTTGTGGCTAATTCCGTTGCAGGTGAAGAGATGCCCATCATGGAGAGTCTACGCCCACGAGCAGGCCTTGTTTTGACATGATCACATTCCGTCGGATAAATCCAATCTGATAATTTCAACAATAGTATTCTTCGGGGGCCAGTAAGGCTATTGAACCGGTCAAGGAATCTCCTGTAACTTGGCGTGGATCCCCCTAATTTCGTCGTCATATAACGAACAACGCAGTTGAACTTCCGCGACAAGTGAATCTGTCAAGTTTGGGAACGGTGTGTTGGATGGACCGCCATTCGTCGCCAGAATGATTTTATATTCAATGGATAGATTAGAATACACAGCTGTGGGTACACCCTTCACACCAGCGATGTTTTTCTTATGCATCGGTCTACTCTAATTAGTCTGACTGAGCTGAGTGAGAGGCCACAGACAGATGTCGAACCAAAATCTTGCGTAGTACTGGATGTTATACAATTACCTGCAAACGTGCTCCATTGGCCTTTTGTTGAAGTTCTTTGCTTCGTAGAAGATAGTTACATAGACAAGCAATCTTGATGGTCGAGTACTTATTGAAAACAAAACGGCGGAAATGGTTTCCTGATTGACTTACTGCGTCAGCATGTGAAGATGCTCAGCTCGATCACATCGTAAAGCCATTGCTGAGCTTTACAAAGGCCAAACAGGAGATGATAAGGGTTTAGCCTTAGGGGTTGGATAACCACCTCGCCGCATGATTCCCTTTGTTATAGTTCCACCGCTCAGCTTGACCTTTGTCCAACGACGGCTCATTTTGACGCGTTGAGGGCACGTATTTGCTCCGCAAAGGAGAAGAGGCTCAGCATCTGTTGCCTTACATCCTACATATAAGAAACAGCGCCTGGCTTGCTCTGGCATTTCTCCCCTTCTGTACCGGCTCTTCCCCATTCCTCTTCCCCACCTTCACCCTTATAGATCCCAAAGGCTCTTTCCGCATTTTATCCCACCTCACAAAGGTACAATCCTCTCGCCTGATTATCCTTATCCTATCAAAGGAACGTTTCTAATCAAATCCTGCATATTTTCCTTTAGCTTTCGTTACTTTTCTACTCTCCAACCTTTTACCCCATCCAACATGGAGGAAACACGCGAGGATGAAAAAGTGTCCGAAGGCATTGTTTCCGCGAACAATGGAGGTGCATTAACCCTTTTCACCCATCCAAGCTATTGTGTACATCACTAATCTCCATCTTTCGTCTCTCCCACAATTGGTAGCTGCCACCATCCCTTCTACCGACCAACCTGCGGATGTCGGCTCTACCTCTGACAGTGTTCCAGAAGGACATGCTGGCAATGGTAAGCCATCTTCAGCCTGGCCTTTAGTCTCGCCTTCCACAAATAACTTCTGCTTACGCAAAATCGTTATTGTGCCTCTTTCAAACTCCACAGTAGCACCAGTCGCCCCAGCAGTAGCACCAGTGGCTCAAGAAGTAGCACCAGTTGCTCCAGCAGTAGCACCAGTTGCTCCAGCAGTAGCACCAGTTGCTCCAGCAGTGGCAGCAGTTGCTCCAGAAGTAGCCGATGGTAATTTATTTGTAGATTTATCTACCTGTGGTGATATTAGCAGGATATTGATCACATTTTTCCTATTGTGACGCTATGATCCTTCAACAATGCACCTCTTCTACCGATAAAGCGCTTCGAGTGAGGAGACCACATTTTCAACGAGAGCCATATTTGGACCAAAGGGCTATGAAGTGTTACATCCTTTGCAGCCCTTTCTTCCGAAGGCAACGACCGACTGATCGCTCTCAACGGCACCCCAGAGCATGGACTCTGTTCATCCATCATGATGCCCCCTCAAACGAATGGCGCGGAACCCCACCCAGACCCAGCCATAATGTCCACAGAATTCTTGGTAGGAGAAGACGGGAGATCATAAGCGAGGATGATGATGATGATGAGGATGAGGATGAATCAAGACCGACGAACAGGAGGAGACTGGGTTGAATGGAGGTTGCTTGAATATTGTGAGTTCCCCTTTGCTGCTTCTATGGAACAAGGAACAACTCAAGTTGACGTCCTAATCCAAGTCGTATGCAGGTTATGAAATAGTTTGTATCACTCTCTAGTTGAACCAAATACATATAGGTATCAACATTCCTTTGCTGTGCAATATCACCATGCTCTAAAGATACTTCATCTGGAAATCAAAATCTGTGACTTTTCCCTTGTCCATCAGTGAGAGCAGAGTGTATTTTGAAGATGAGAAGAGGCATTGATCCAATGGATAAGCCCTGCTGCTCCTCTTTGGGTGATGTTTTGACTGGATATGACCAGGAGGAGAGAAGATGGAATGAAATTAAGGATGGTGCGCACGATTAAGTGCGGCTGGCAGTTTTCGCGTTGCTTTGCCGTTGTCCGCGTTCTTCCGCAGCAGCGCCTCTACCAAAGAGCGCCCTTCTTTGACCTCAGAACTGGAATATGCTTTCTTTTTCTCACATTTCATCCGAAAACGAAAACCAACACGACGCTGATTGACGGAGCAATGGGCCTTCCTTCCCAGATTCTTGCACGTGCCACTCACACGGGATCTCTAACGACGACCAGGAATACAAGCTACCTGCTGACGAGCCCAACATCATGCTTCCATTCCAATCACCGCGGCCTTTCTCCTCGAACATCTTATGGGCAGGCAACTGCAAGGTTTCAATCCACTCGTCCAAATGGTGTGTCTGCGCCCCTGTGAGTCGTATGCTGATTCCTTTGGCCAGGCACGCTGATGAATTTTGGCTTGATTGATCATGTGAATGATGTAGCCGCTATCTGTAAATTCATCAATGTCGTATCGTTTATTGGAAAATCAGTGAGTCACTACTGCCCATTGATCCACGGGATAGTCGTTCTGTCCAGATGCAGAAAATAGGCCATGCAGCTGATACAAAAATCAAAGGTTTCGGAGGAGGAACTATTGCAATCTGCTCATCGGAGACGACAAAGGCCGACTGGATTCGGCAAGTGGGTAGAAAAAGAAAAGAGGCAATGGGCTGAAATAAATTTCAAGTCCCATCCCGGCAACCACCCCCCTCCACAATATGAGAGGTTGACCAATTCTGGCCATGATTGGTGGTTCATCAATCACTCCAATAGACATCCAGCCAACTCAACCTATCTGGGAGTAGCGGATGGCGTGGGAGGTTGGGCGGAGGATGGAAATGATCCAGCTGAAGTATCGCAAGGAATCATGTTTCACGCCGATCAACTATTGAAGAATCAATCTATTCAACAGCAGAACGAAAGTCCCGCATCACTACTATCCAGAGCGTTTCAAAAGACGCTGAAAGATGATCAGGTCGGCGGAGGAGCTTCGACTGCATTGATAGCCCAACTAGACCCAACCACTGCCACTCTTCACTGGGCCAATTTAGGCGACTCCAGCATGATTCACATCAAATCCGGGGCGCACCAAGTGGGAACTCGGACAAAAGCACAAACCCACTACTTCAACTGTCCCTACCAACTAACCAAGTTCCCAGCTGGATATCCGACGCAAAATTTCGTCACTGACACCCCCGAGATGGCCGACTCAGGGAAGGTGGCCCTCAAAGACGGCGATCTCGTCCTTCTCTTCACTGACGGCGTGGGAGATAATCTTTGGACCGAAGAAATCCTCACTCTCATCCGAGCAGAACTCAAGAAAAAGCCGACTTGGGATGACCATATACTCACCGAAGAGATCCGCTCCCTGCTAGCACTGGTTGACGAACCGACCATGGATGACTACTCATTCATTAACAATCTTGCCCACAAGATATGCTGGTCCGCACGTCAAGCCAGTTTCCAAGTTGGTACACTTCACCGATCTCCCTCCTCCATCCCCGTGTCCTCTCTGATTTTTTTTTTCCCAAAAAAACCCTTGGTCTTTTTAGGAAAACCGATCGACGCCGATTGAAGCAGAAGCGGTCAAAAATGGGATCACCGATTTGAAAGGAGGAAAGCCTGATGATATCACTTTGGTCCTTTCCCTTGTAAGGTTCCTATAATGAACGCTCATGATCAGAATAAGAAATAAATTGAGTATCATCAGGAATAAAGCCCCACATGAATATCCGGGCGAGAGCTTGGAACCGGTGTAATGGCGCACATAAACGCTTCACCGCTCAGACAAAGACCAAAAAGTTCATGGTCTAGCTATCTGGTCATGTCCACCAGATGTAGGAAGTGAATCTGGCTCTATGCACATGTCAGTATCCACCCGCCACACATAACTAAATCTAGCTATGATGGCTTTCCTGTTGCTTTTTTGCATTTTAAGAATTGGCTTGCCTCAAACTTAAAATTACGCTTTTGAAATTTTTCACATTTCCCTTGATGGATCCATCGTCTTCTGTTTCTTTTTTTTTTGTTTTTGTAGATTTACAAGGACATTCTTTTGCTGGCGATGATGGAGCTTTTACATAGTTATACTTATACAGTGCAAGCTAATCCCTGTACTTATTGACCTGTCTTTTCGAGACTGTTGACAACTCACAGCAAAAAAAAAACTCACAGCCATACACAATACCCGCACAATGCATTCTTGGACCACGCTGAAACAAACCTCTCTGTGTTTCACGGAGATCTTTTGGATTGTTAAGTCCTGGCCTGAACTGATGATTATCATTTCCACAAACTAGGGCAGCAATTATAAAGCGTATTTGAACTTTTTTTTGAAAAAAATTCGAGATAATTTCTTATTAATACTTAATAAGAAGTTACTATTATTTTTTTTCAAAAGCATCTCAAATCGACCTCAAGGGTCGATTTGAGATGCTGTTTTTTAAAAAAAATAGTAACAAGAGTGATGAAACATCACTACAGCTCAATACAGCATCCACTTTTGTATGTGGGTTCTACTAGTGCTATACCATTGCTACCAGGAAGAAGGCTGAAGATTCTTCTTCGTAGCTGAGCTACGTGAACTGGTTTATAACCTCGCAGCTATTGAATCACTTTTGAAGAAAAATTGAATTATCTTTTTAATAAAATTTTAATAGTTTTTCTGTTCAAAAACTTCCTAAATAATGTTCAAATACCTGTTTATAATTGCTGCCTAGATCTTTGAAAGTATAGCGGTGCTTGTATTTACGGCGGCGTGCGTCGGTCGGCCAAGTCGCACATTTCTTCAGCCTTGTCAAAAAACAAGATGAATACATGGAGCCTCGAGGACTGCGCTCCAGTCAAGAGTTGAGTTTGGGGCGCATATCTTGTCCCGCCAACACTTGCGGTGACGAGGCTTTGAAGAACACTGCTTCCTAGTGACGGTCAAGGCCATCCCGACAAAACCTGACAAGAGTTGTCCAGAGCCGTAGGCCTAGCCATTCATATTGCGTCCGAAGGTTATTTCAAGCTACTCTGTAAGGTAACACCTGACGGGGCTTTGAAGTATACTAGCGTCCAGGGGCGGTCAGGCCCAGGGCCGTGGCGGTCAACCTGACACGAGTTTCCTGGAGTCGAGCGGGAGAACTAGCCTTGTACATTAGTGGGATTCAGACCTATGGACACTGCATTGATGCAGTGTGAGACTGGCCTCGCGGCTGCACGCAAAGCCAGTCCCGAAGTGTGTGTACCCGCAAAAGGTGTGAAATCCCGCACTTTTGGATCCCGCACGAATCCCTCTCAACTCGGATCCTCCAAATCGCGTGAACACCTCGACCGGCCATCACACCTCACTGTTTGAAAGACTGTAGCTCAGTCATCGCTCAACGGATACACACAATGAGGACATCGTTTTACTCGCATGATCAAGACGAATCAAACGCGATCACTCATTTTGTATCAAACCACTGCCCTCAGCAAGATATTTTCACATTTTGTTACTTTTGGTCAATAAATGAAAAATGTTAGTTAACCATGAAAAAAAAAGTGAAGTCCAAGAAATAAATAAAACACATCCAAAATGAGATTAAAAAAAGGCAGAAAAACTTAAAATTTCAAGATACTTTGAAGACTTTGGGCAAAATAAGTTAGAGTAGGAAAACAGGAAATATGGATAAATTGGTAATGAATGCCACCAACCATGTGGAAGACTCCAGGGTATTTAGATAACCCCTTTATTTGATTGATTTTGAGATGTTGGTGAGTCAAAGAGGAATGAACAAATTTCAAGATATGTTAAGAGTAGGAAAAAATGATATGGCAATGACTTTTTGAGGAATTCTAATGCCATTGTGTGACATAGAGGGTGTTCATATGGCTAATTTTTGAAATGGATAGTAATTTGTGGCAGTGGTCAGTAATTGTAGCTGGTCAGTCATAGAATGGATTAAAGGATTTCAGTAAAATAGCTGAGAGTAGGAAGACCAGATATGGTAATAAGTTGTGAGGTATGTTTCCAACAATGCAAAAGTTCCAGGGTGTTGAGAAAGCCCTTGTATTTTTTATTTCAAATTTTCTTCAGAATTGGGTAAATTGTTGCTGAGATATCCTGCTTTGATTCACTTACAACCTGGATTCAATTTCAGCTAATTTGAACACTAATACCACACAGGGTAGAGTGGTTTTTTTTGTTCCCAATTTCAAGTTTCAACTTTATTTTTCAAAATGGGCATTCTTAACTTTGGAATCATGTCATTTGGTCTGGTACATGTAGATCAGATCATTAATTATACCTGCACGTACACAAGTTTGGTGCAATTGGCAATATGTGTGCAGGTAAACTCTGGATTTAATGAACCTGATGACACAATTCCAAATCTACAATCAATTTTTCAGCCATGAAAAACCTAGTTACCACATTTTGAATCATTCCTATATTTGGAATCATGTCATTGGGAGAAGTATATGCAAAGTTGTACTTCCACATATGTAACTTAGGTGCAATCACATTATACATGTGTGCAACTTTGAAGTATAACTCCAACTGCACTGTAACTTCATATCCACTGGACTCAATGAAATGTTTCAAAAGGTAGTAAGGAATTATTCAAAAATTAAACAATTCATGCAGAGTTATGCTTGCACACATAAGTTTTATCCAAGCACAAATATGAGTTCAAGTATAACTCTGGATGTACTGCACCCAATGAAATGATTCAAAATTAAACAACAATTGAAAGATTGTAATAAATTTCCAATTGTTTCAAAATTTTTATTAATCTTTTGAGTGATATCATTGAGTCCATTTCATCCAGAGTTATACTTGCACACACATAAGTTTGGTGCAAACAGTAATATGTGTGTAAGTATAACTCTGGATGTACTTAACCCAATGACATGCTTCAAAAATGTTTTGCACACATATCTGTTTTTGTACCAATAACTCAGCATATACTTCTCTCAAGAAATGAGATTCTTACATGGTGAGTGGCATGCCTCACAAAGGCATTCACATATCCCATCTGCCTGCTCTAACCTGTTTTGCCAAGGTTCTTCATTCCCCTATGAATCACCAACTACTGAACAAACACTTATGAAAAAATGGAAGGGCTGTCTAATTCCCATGAAATTTATAAATAGCATCATCAATCCTCACAAACTTCTTCACGTATCCTGTTTTCCCAACATGTTTTGGCAAGATTTTTCATTCCTCTATACCTCACCAGCTACTTGAAAACCACTCAAAAAAATTCAAACAAGAAAAATGAAAGGGGGTTTTTAAATACCCTGAAATTTTCACATGATTGGTGGCATTCATTACCAATTTATCCATATTTCCTGTTTTCCTACTCTAACTTATTTTGCCCAAAGTCTTCAAAGTATCTTGAAATTTTAAGTTTTTCTGCCTTTTTTTAATCTCATTTTGGATGTGTTTTATTTATTTCTTGGACTTCACTTTTTTTTTCATGGTTAACTAACATTTTTCATTTATTGACCAAAAGTAACAAAATGTGAAAATATCTTGCTGAGGGCAGTGGTTTGATACAAAATGGGTGATCGCGTTTGATTCGTCTTGATCATGCGAGTAAAACGATGTCCTCATTGTGTGTATCCGTTGAGCGATGACTGAGCTACAGTCTTTCAAACAGTGAGGTGTGATGGCCGGTCGAGGTGTTCACGCAATTTGGAGGATCCGAGTTGAGAGGGATTTGTGCGGGATTTCACACCTTTTGCGGGTACACACACTTCGGGACTGGCTTTGCGTGCAGCCGCGAGGCCAGTCTCACACTGCATCAATGCAGTGTCCATAGGTCGGGATTCAAAGTTGGCCCGCGCGTGCATGCAGTCAATTTTGCATAATGACTTGCACCCCGCAAAAATAAAAAAGTACTTTGAGCACCCCAAATTTGGTCTCAGGAAGGTACGTTGCCTTGCATACGCCAACTCTGCCAAAAAAACTCAACTCAAACCACAAAGATCAACCACCCCTTTTCGATCTACTCTCTTACCATGCCACGAGAAACAGAACGCGGAAAAGCTATCAAAAGAATGACCCAGATCATTCGCACTCAAATCAATGGATCAATCATCAACTCTCTCTGGAAGGAACCCGATGAAGACTCCTCAGGTGAAGACAGTGATCTCGGGGATGCTCTTGTTGCACTGATCCATCTCAAGAAGCGGCGCTATATGAAGGAACGTGTTCGCATCATGCGAGCTCCCAACATTGGCTCCTTCCTGTTTGACTTGGATGAAGCTCGCTTCAAGCAAGAGTTCCGAATGACCCAACATTCTTTTTATCAACTCCTGGACGAGATCAAGTCCCATCCAGTTTTTCACAATCAATCCAACATCCCGCAGAGGCCGGTGAAGGATCAACTCATGGTTACACTCAAGAGAATGGGCACCTTTGGAAACGGTTCTTCTGTAGGGATGCTGTCTCGATTCTTCCGCATCTCCGAGGGAACGGTCATACTTTACTGCTCACGTGTAGTTGAAGCAATCCTCTCTCTCCAATCGTAAGTTGATTTTCTTCTTGATTATTATCTAATTCTACACTCATAACCTTCCATTTCAGTAAATACGTGTGCTGGCCGGATGTTCACGGACGGCAGGAGATCTCCTCCCATATTGGCAGCTACACCGGCTTCAAGCAATGTGTTGGATTTGTGGACGGTACTCTTTTTCCACTGGACGAGAAACCATTGGTTGATTCTCAAGATTACTATTCTCGGAAAGGAAGCTACGGCCTTGCAGCATTGATTGTTTGTGACGAGACAAAACGGATACTTTACTGTTTATCGGGATGGCCAGGTAAGCTCATGACCCATCCGATTAGATTTCTGTCTTGTTTTGTTAACGTGTTACCTCCCTTTTCCCTCAGGATGCTGCCATGATACACGTCTTTGGGAAAACTCGGAGCTAAACCTGAAACGACGTTCCTTGTTCTCGCCGGGGGAATATCTCATTGGCGATTCAGGTTTTCCAACTTCAGAGAACCTTATTCCGGCATTTAAACGACCAGCAAACGGCCCGATGCCACGACCAAAGAAACAATTCAATCAGCACTTAGCCTCTTTGAGGGTTTGCAATGAGCATTGCATAGGCATCTTGAAAGGTCGATTTCAGAGTCTACGAGGCCTACGAAAGGATCTGAGCTCCGTAGGATCGTTGGGCAAGATTAACCACTGGATAAGTGCTTGTGTGATCCTCCACAACTTCCTCCTTGGCGATAGCTCTCCAGATGTTTACAATCCACCCGAACTGGAGGATGATGAGGAGATTGAGCAAGAAACAGATGGACCTAGGAGAGGACGAGCCAGCTTGGGGAATCAACTTTGCGACCGAGTTTTTCAAGAAGTCATTGACTACTTAGATTAAAATTATATTGCTTTTTTCACTCACGTCCCTCAATCTGTTATCTCGCTCCGTTTCTCATCACTCTATCTGTCGTTTCCCATACCTATCTTTGCTTTGGTGTACTTTCCTCTCCAAGACCAACAATAGATCAAATGAATATCAATTGATCAATTTTGATCTCAAAAAGTTACAATCAAAGAGAAATGATTGTTTGAGAGAGATCGACTCTGTGTGTCAACAATGAGAGTGATTGATCCTCTTTAACATGAATTGGTTGGTATTTTGCAAAAAAATCTCATTTCAGAAAAGAAAACCAACACAAGAACGACACAAGAAAGAAAGAAAAAAGTTCTACTCAGTCGATCTCATTCTAAAACATCTGTCTTCCCATAGAAAACTATAAATGTTGGGTCAAGCTATCCACTAGAATGATTAAATCTAAAGGTTGGTCAGGCTATTCACTAGAGTCATCGGAATTGGATGATGAAGAGCTGGAATCGTCAGGATTCTCCATGTCGGCAAGGCGTGGAAACTCTTCGGCAACTTTCTTCTCAATCTCCTCCAGGCTCAACCCGTGACTGCGAAGCTCCTTCATGTAGGAGACTTTGACTTTACTTGCTTCTGCTCGCGCCCTGGTGACATCGGCTTGTCGTTTGCTGACCATGGACTTCATGTAGAGTTCCTCGGTCGTAATCTTCTTTTTTTTAGGTCTTTTGGCATTTGCTTTAGAACAGCTACTGCCAGCTGTTGATCCTCGCTTCTTGGAGTTCTTCTTCTTTGTTGCAGCAGGAGTTGCTATGGAGTCCAAGCCATCAAGAGGATTTTCAGGAAGATCAGATGTGATTGCACCACTAGTCGGTTCGTGGGCGGGTGCGTCAGCACTCTCATCGCTGGGTGGGTGACCGCTTGGTTGGTGACCGCTTGACTGCTGACCTCTCAGTTGGTCACCAGTAAGAGAGGACCGGACGTGGAGTGGTTCGGTAACGGATCTGGAGCTCATTATGGGATCGAGACTGTCCCAATGACGGCAGATTTCAAGCACCTTGGCTAACAGTTCATGTTGATCAGCAAAAACATCAAACTGGACTGTATAAATGAGCTCACCTTGGACGGTCCTTACACCATTGATCTCGTCTCTGGCCAGGATACCTTGTCCCGTATTTTTTTCCAGTCGCATGCGGCGTTGTAGGACGCCTGGAGATCACCAAGCTTTTGGCGGATTCCTAGAGAAAAGGCAGAGAAAAACAAGTCAGTAGATGAACGGTGTAAGATAAATAGGAACGGAAAAACCTTTGGAGTCGCGGTGAGTAATCCCGTGCTCCTGCATGATTTGAAGGATCTCAGAGCATAGTCGGGTTTTGGTGATTCCTCCTTCTACATCACCACGCCATCGCAGGTAGTTGTTACCGGTTCCTAACCAATCAAGAATGATTGTGATGCTTGAGTCACCGCCATCGACACCGTCTCGTTCCCAGGAGATTGGTTGTTTTTTAGGTGCTTTTTGTTTATTTTGGTTGTTTTTTGGTGGCATCGAGAGTGCTTCAGGGGAGCTTTAGGATGTCGTAGAACGCTTATGGTGTTATCGAGAGTAAGTGTGGTGTTTTGGGTGATATCGGCAGTGGGTTGTGGGGATGCTGTTGAGAGGGAGCTGAGATGCACGATGTCTTGCACTTCTTTTGCAAGCCGGCATTCAAGGGAAAACTTGAATGCCGGCTTGCACAATTTTCTTGCAAGTCGCCCCGCCAAATTGGGTATGCAAAGTGGCTTGCATGCACGCGCGCGCCAACTTTGAAACCCCCTATTGCTACTGAAGCTTCCTTCACGCTCTATAAGGAGGCCACTCCTTCTTTGTCCATTTGCACAATTCGTAGAATTCTCTCTTCAGCAGCATCGGAGCACCCAAGGTGAGATTTCCTCACATCTCATCCAGTTGCTGATGCTCATGCACCCCCTTGCCCCCACCCCTTCTTTGCTTTGAAAATCAAACGACATAGGGCTACCAGCAAGCGATCGAAAGTTGCAGTAGTGTCAATCTCCAGTCTTTTGAACCTCTGCTTAGCACTATCACATCATCTGGTACTCATCTTTTTCCCCATTTTTATTACTTCCGCGAGGTTACAAGTTACAAGTTAACATAGCATAATCCTCCTTTTCTATGCCCCCATTTCATTTCAGTAGTGATATAGATAGCAACATGAGGATCATCAATTCTATGATGTCGATTATACTGGTTAGCGTGTTGGCCGGCAGGCTCAGCGCAGACATAACCATCACTAAGATTTCCGCAGGGGACTGGATCAACGAAATACCTGAAGAGCTTACATATGGGACGGCTGGCGATCTATTCCATGTTACGGACAGCAGAGATTTCGATTGTTCCAAGGGTGATCAAGTGGAAAGGTTCCCCAGTGAGGAAACCGACTCCGATCCCTCTTTGGTGTTAAGTAGAAAGAGTGAAGGAGAAATCAAGCTTGTCAATTATTTACGCACAAAACAAGTTTACGTGCTGGAATCATCCAGACAAGAAACTTCTTACTGGTTGCTCAGAACTATTTTGCCCCAAGAGATTCATTACATTGAGGTCTTGGACAGCAAAGTCAAATTCATGCAAACCATTCCATTCAAGCCTCGTAATTCATACTAGAGGGTTTTTCAGTCTATCTATCTTTTATTTGCATATACACGTTTATTTATCTAGCCCACAGGATCCAAAAAAAGCACCTCATATTGAATACACACCACAGAGTTTGTTAGACCTTCATTTGACCAATCCAGTCCTGTGTCCTTCACCTTTAAATTTGTGCATATCTTTGACTTGCCCTCCCATTTTCCACATATAAACCTGATGCAATTTGTTATTAGCAATCATCTTGCCATGAATTTTGACTTGGATCTTGCCATAGGCATACATTTTGACTTGGATCTTGCCATACATTTTGACTTGGAATGGTGGGGCAGGTTTAATGAAAACTGGCTTCAAGACATTTCCATTGGGTGCCATTGCCGTCTGTTGACTCAAGCTGGACTCTTCAGGAAAGACCCACCATGCAACAATAGGGGGTATCAAATATGACCAAATCCACACTTATGCAGTTGCCTGGTCTTGACAAATCCACCATTTCCAAAGCAGTTGATGAAATTTCAAAAAAATTAATTTATTGCGTCAGCACCTATCAAGTATCAACCTAAACCCACATTAATTTTGGGCAAAAAGTCATTTTTTTCCTGCAGCTGACAAACACTGCGGTGCGTAAGCTTCCACAATTCAACCCCTCCAATTCCATTCCCCAGCAACAGCCATTTTATTCCCACTCATCTGTTTGCTACTTACTCTTTTGACTCCTCTCAGAATAATACTTCAAAAATCAACCTCTACAAATCACACCATTTCATCATCTCCACAATCAATCTTTCCTCCTCAACCAATTGTTCTTGAGTTCAGTAAGTTCAGTGCTTGCAATCCAGTTTAATGTTATGCTTATCATGTTGATCATCTTCTTGAGGGACCTTAGCTGATACTTTTCCTGTTGACCTTCTCCCAGAATCATGCCTCCCAACAAAGCAATCAAGAAAATAGCAGCCCCCAAGAAGCCAACAAGGGGAAGTAAAACCACAAAGAAAGCTGCCCAGGTTTCTACCAATAACAATGCAGCTGAAAAAACCACTGGCCATCTGAAGAAGGATGACTACCTTTTTAATATTGATTGGCTAAAAATAAAGAAGAATTATGATGCCTGCTTTGGAACAGGGAAGGCACCTCTTGCGGGACAACCGTTCAAGGGTACAATCAATGGATTTGAGCTGATGGCAATCGACCTGCAAAATCAGTCACTCTCCAAAATCAGTCTTAGTTCTAGGCAGATGAATGATCTCCTCAACAGTTACAAGGACAATTATAAGAAAACTCACACTCTATCCCTGGCAACTGGTTTTGGACTTACTCCTGAGGACCAACAGAGGGGCATCCAAAAAATTGAACAGAAACTCAATAGCCTGTGTCCCCATTATCAAGCAATGCATGAGCTCATGGGTAACAAAGCTTTTGTACACCCATTGTATAAGGTGGATGCTCAGAAGGATGTTGAAACCCCCAACTCATCAGAATCTGACAACTCTGATGACTCTGACAACTCTGACAACTCTGACAACGGCAAGGACAAAGACTTGGATGATGTATCTGTTCATTTGGTCAGGGAACAAAAATCAAGTGAATTGGTAAGATAATCCCTTTCATTTTACTCCTTTCTGTCTCAGATATACTGAGTTGTTTGGGAGATATCTCGTAGGTGGGAAACGTTGATAAATCAGTGGAGAGTATTAATTGTTTTGAGACTATACAAGAGAGCAACCAGGTGTGTTTTAACTGTTTTGATTGCCATTGTCATGTGATTCCAACCTTGCTTTTACTTCCTCTTTTTTTAGGAAGACTAAGACCCAGAAAGTCAAACCAAGCATACCAATCCTGCTTTAGATCCTGATTTGCTTGATCACAACCCACAAAACCAACAAAGACCAACAACAAACTCCAACAATCCACCCAGCAAAATAGAGGAAAGTAAACACTTGGTATTGCAAGCGCCATGATGAACTTACAGCAGAAGAAAGGGCCCTAGACTCCAGCTCATCCAACAATTCCTTATCATCTGGGGTCATTGTCCCCACCAATTCAACAAAGAAGAAGAATAAGAAGAATAAGAAGAAGAAAGCCAATGCCAATGAACTTGCCACACGTCCCTCTCCCGCTCAAACTCCCCAAAATGCCAATAAGGGCAAACAAAGGGCATCAAACTCTGACAACATCAACCCCAGGAGTCACTCAACTCCAGCTTCCAAGAACAATAATGTGTTTGCCCACTATGAGGAATATGCTTTGAAAAGGGATGCTGGTAAGTATCTTTGGTTGTGATCCCTTGTGATGTTATCCTTTTACTGATTCACAAATTTCATGGTTTCAGGGAAGGCTCAGGTGGCTCAGGCAAGCATTGACTTTGAGAGCAATAAGTACCAACGCCAGCTTCCAATCAATAATAAGATGGTCAAATTGGAGGAGAAAAAGTTCATGCACTCTTCCAAGTTAGAAGAAAAAGAAATGGGAACAAGAGCTAAAGATGTATGAAAAGAGGTTGGAATGGGAGAAGAATGAGAGGGAAAAGGATCAAACATTTGAGCTTTCCAAGCTGGAGACTTTGGCGGACAAAGAGAATTTGGGAAAGAAATATGAGCTTGTGACACAGTGTGTTACAAGTGGGGAGAGTACTGAAGAGATTGAACGTTTGGCCAAATTGTTTAATTAATTTCTTTTGCATCATGTTCTTTTATGATGAGAAGGAAAGAAAGTTACAAGTTTAACAGGAAGAATCTAACAGAGTGCCAATATCTCTAATGATCCTGTTTCTTTTTTCTGGATCATTTCTATAGACGTGATCTCTAATTTCGATAAAGGCCCTTTCAGTCTTTTTGGGAAGTTGGATAGATAGACCCATTCATGTGTGTTGTGAGTCTGATGAGGTTTGGGATAGAAGAGTGAAATGAGAATAAGAAGTTGCTTTCCATGCAAATTCCACTATACCATCAAAGCCTGTGGAGTCAATACCACAAGATTCCACTGGAAAGATGAATTTACCCCCCTTCACCTGACAATTTTCCTCAACAAGATTTCCAGTGTTCTTCTCAATGGGAATCCACATGAAAAAGCTGAAGGGAGAAGTGTCGATATCCATGTGAGGTGTGTTTGCAAAGGCCCCTATTGTGAAGGAGAGATGAGAAGTGAAAGAATTATCATCCCTCTTGAAATGAGGTGCTAGTCCAGGGGATTGAAGGACTTGATGATGTAGCTTGACTTCTTCAAATAGTGGTTGAGAAACAGATTGAAAGCAATCACCAATAAAATTGTCAGTTTGTGGAACGTGAGTTTGAAGGTCTTCAAAACCAAGTTGATCCTGTCTAACTTTAGCTGAAATGCCTTGAATACCAACTTTAGTTTCTGCCTTGAATCCCTTCCTCCATCCAAAACTGCAAGGAAAACTTGCTCAACTGCTGCCAGTTGACATGCAGTCACGCGAGCATCACTTGAGTCGCACTCAATGTTGAATTTTCCTCTTTCTGTCTCCCTCTGTCCTATTCCCCATTTTCCCTTTCTTGAATATTCCTGATCTGGACTGAACTATAGTCATTAGTAGCTTGTTTCCTGTTGAATTATTTCATCAACAACTCATGTCTCTTCAATGATTTCCTTCTTTTTCTGGTTCATTACCTGATTCTTAAAAACTGATTACTTTGAATTAATGCCTCATAGTATCTGTGATTCAAAATATTTTATCTTGACTGACTCATCTAGCCTAACTAAAAGAGAATGAGATGTTTTGTCCAAGTTTGTCTTTTTCAAGAACTTATTTTGTCTTCTCTCAGTTTCTATTCAAAAATGTCTTTTATTCATTTTTTGCCAAACCACATTTTAACCACTTGTACTTAGTCTATTTAAGCCAGCCTAGTTCAGTGAATAAAAACTATTGGTTCTTTCATTCTTTTTCCGTGAAACTTTCCCAAAAAGGACCACTCTCCTTCTTGTGCCATTATCCTTAAAAATTCCCTTCTTGCCCCAGCAGCTCAAAAATTCAACACTCAAAGCACACTTGGATGCACAGTGACTGTGCATGATGCACAGTCACTGCGCACCACGAGTGAAACTCAAGTCAAACTCAAGGGTTCTCCATGTCAACTGGCAGCAGTTGAGCTAGTTTTCCTTGCAGTGCAACACTGTACATATTGCCAGAATAAGCAGGGCCGTTGGACTTGTTTGGATTTTGGAATTTTGTTTGAGCAATGAGTTGTTGGCTAAGGAATTTTTATTGGGCTTTGAGGGCTGGATCCATTGAAGAAAAGGGATTAAATTTGACACCAGCAATAGCTGTCCTGTGGGAGGGATCAGCCCAGCAAATAAACAAGTGACACATGGATTGAATCCTGGCATTGGGGTGGGAATTGGAGACATGTGCACCAATTTGGGTCTTGCCAGAGTATTTGATGTTGAATGCTTGACAATTTTTCTCCCAAAGTTGTGCGCTGTATACCTTCACTTTCTCTTGTTTTCCAGTAAGCTGCTTGACAGGCGTTTGGGCTGATTCTTCTTGCTGGTTGGTATTACTGGGAACATCATCATTCTTGGGAATTGGGATTGCGGTTGAGAGAGCATTGCCAATAGACATCACAAACAACACAGGGCTGTCGGGCAGCCTGAGAAATGAGAGCGGGTATTTGAGGATTGGGCTAAGAATGACTGAGGCACTTGGGCGGGGGGGAGTGGGTGGAGGCTGAGAAAGTTTCTTGGTACATTTTTTGGATTGAGCTGGTTTTGATGGAGCTGGTTTGGAGGGTTCATCTGAGGAGGAGTATTTGTTTAAAGGTGATGAGGGCGCCTCATGGTTCAAATCTGCTCCCTCCTCCACTCTTGAACCACCCCCCCCCCCCATCCACCCTGCCACTAACCTGCAACCGGTCTGGAATTTTCTGAAAGGTGTGCCACATGTGTGCAGTACCAATCATACTAGTTCCATGGTGACCAGCCTTAGATGCTGCAACAAGGATTCCAGGGGAGAAGCTTGGGAGCTTCAGTGTAAGGGACCAATTTAGTCCCTTCACTAACGTGCCGTCAGATGGGTTCTAGACAAGATAGTTTGCCTTGGAGAGAGTTCTAGAACCAACGTAGATAGATTTCTAGCTCAGAAATAGGAGAAGTTAGTCTCTGCTCTATATACAACAATCATGAGGAATGGAAGGGAAACAAGGAAAGGGAGAGATGAAGGAAAAGGAGAAGAAGAGGAGTGGAGGCGTACCTAGCTCAGAAAGAGGAGAAGTTAGTCTCTGCTGAGCTGGAAGGGGTGTGGTGAGGATCAAACTAAATAGTGGTGGTGATTACATAATGGTTGGGGATTGATGTGTGAAACTCATGAAGTGGGGGTTCACATTCAGGTGCCGCAGATTGTAGCGTGTCCGGATGTGTTGGCCATCTCAAATGGACTCAGAATCCACGTGTGTGCGCTTTAAAGACATATCTGAGGATGTGCAAAGTTATAAGAGAGGTGTTAGTTTATGTTGCAATGGCAGGGGGCTTAGAGGGGTGCGTACTTGTGATTTTGCAGTGAGCAGCAGTGGATGAGCAAGTGGCGGGCAGGGAGCGGGTAGCGGGCAGCAAGGGAGCGGCGGGCAGCAAGGGAGAGGCGGGCAGTGAGGGAGCGGCGGGCAGCAAGCAAGGGAGCGAGCGGCAGGCAGCCAGCGGGCAGTGGGCAGCAGCAAGCGGTGGGGGGCAGCAATTAGCGAGCGGCAGAGGGCAGCAAGAGGGCTGGGAGTAAGCTGCGGCGGGCAGCAAGCAGGCAGGGAGCAAGCTCAGGCGGGCAGCGACTAGGCAGAAAGCGAGAGGAGGCAGGGAGCAAGCTGAGGCGGGCAGCAAGCAGGCAGGGAGTGAGAGGAGGCGGGCAGTGAGCAAGAGGCGGTGGGAAGGGAGCAAGCGGCAGGAGGGAGGTAGCAGGAGGGAGGCAGCAGGAGAGCTGGGGAGCAACAGAGCCGGCAAAGGCGGGTGAGCGGTGGTCCATGGCAAATGAGGAGGAACGTGGAGGCAAGCAGAATGTCAGAAAGATAGAGGAAGGCGGGTGAGAGCATCAAGAGAGTGAACTTACAAGATGGAGTGAAAAAACGTGTAACGGAGCCAAGCCAGAGAGAGAGAGTACAAGGGAGGAGGAAGTGGAACAGAATTTGAAAAACGTGAACTTGCATAAAAAAACCACGGCAACAGTGACAGTTAAACAAAGTGTGACAGGGTAATTGGGCGCAAAACCCCTCACAATCCATCATTGCTAGTGTCGTCATTTTCCTGGCCAACAGGAGGTGCTAGTCCAGGTTCTTCTTCTTTGTAAAGCTTGTTCCACTGGTCCTTTAGGTCTGCAAGTAGGTTATGTAGAACAACACAGCTGATGATCCATTTTATGACTGCCTTCATCTCGTGATGTTTTCTTATTTGAGATCTCATCTCACGCAAACTAGAAAATTGGCCTTTCAGAATTCCAATAGCATGTTCAATCCGTACTCTTAATTGCGCTAGATGGTAATTGAAATCAACATTCTCCGGAATGAGTAAGTTGGACCCCTTGTAAGCAGGTATTGTGTATTGATTACTTGGATAAGCAGAGTTGGCCAGCAGGAATTGGTTCTGATTGAAGAATTGTCCAGGCTGCTGAGCAAGCTGCATATTTGAGAACACATAGCAATTTTGGCATGATCCAGGATAGCCTGCAAGGTACAATATGAACTTCTTGTTTACATTGCAAACTAGAGTGAGTGAAATGGAGTATCTGTTGAGAAAAATATGAAAGAATCAGGCGCCTGTTGACTATGCAACGGAGATAAACAAAGCTGACTGCACCTATTCTTACAATCAAAATAGTGATTGCCATCTATAGGAGGCTTTTGACTGAGCGGAATAGTTGTTCCATCAACATAGCCTACACAGCCAGGGAAGCCTTCTTCTTGCATGACCTAAGATGATTCTAGTCATTCTTTGGTAGTTGGCCATGATGCCAAGCGTGAGCGCATTTGATATATAACCTTGGTGACCCAAGTGGGGTATACATTAATTGCTCCATATCCAACGTTGAAGAGGTTTTTGAGTTGGAAGACAGCAGCTCCGTTGCCATTAGATCCTAGACAACATATGGCAACTGCAAGCTGAACTGATGGATCTTGTTGTGGATTCCAAGAGGAGTTGTAGAAGATGGGATGGGATTCAATCAGTTGGAGGAGGTTGAGAAAACATGGCCATGCCATTTGAAAAAGTTGGAGGAAGCATGATTCAGAAAGTCCTTGTATAATTGACAAGTCATAACGCGGATGGAATCGTTTTGTGGTTCCCCTAGCATTGAGTTATTGTTTCTGAAGTTTGGATTGGCAATAGGAATAAAATTCTTCAAGTTCTGAATCATTGTTCTCTGAGTCAAAAATAATTATCATTGCTGCAGAATTGTGTAAGGAGCACTTAATACTCCTTCACCGTAACCGAAGGGAAAGGGATCTAGAGACAAGATACCAAGTATCTTGGAGAGACCGTTTTCTAGAACCCACAAAAGGGATGGTTTACTAGTACTAGCACAGTAGAATGACGAAGGTAAGTCTCTACTACAACAGATGAATGAGGAAGGAAAAGAAAAAGAAAGGAGCAGGGAAAGGAGGAAAGGGGGATTACTCACCTAGCACAGTAGAATGACAAAGGTAAGTCTCTACTGAGCTAGGAGGGACGCGGGGAAGGAAGGATTAAATAGAGTGATGAGTGATTATGTAAGATTGAGGATTGGTGTGTGAAACCCAGGGAAATGGGGGTTCACAAATTGGCCGCTTGATGTAGTTGCTGGTGTTGAGACGGTGGTTGGCGCATGATTGGATGAGTGATGTTTTGTTTTGATGGAGTGAATGTTTGACGAGTAGTGATGTTTCAGGAGGAGTGATTTGTTTCAGGATGAGTGATCGTTTAGGCTTTGTGAGGTGTCATAAAATTGACTTATTTGGAAATGATGGATTTGATTGATAAACCTGGGTTATTTTTTTTCAAAACCCGTTGGTTTTTTAGCTACCCTGTTTTGGAAGCCAGTCAATTAGAAATTGTGGATTTCGCCATTTCTAATTGATGGATTTTATTGACTGGTTTGGTCATATTTGATACCCCCTAATATAAAAAAGCTACACTAAGCTACATTAGCAGAGCTAAAGCTATATTGTAACTGGTGCTCACTAAGTTTGGATGGCATTAGCTTCAGCTGCAATATGCCACAGCTAAATTCAGCTAAAGCTAAAATTAAATTACCGCTAAACTGCAGCTAATCAGCTGGCATCTACAGCTAATTAAAGTAGCTAAAGCTAAACAGAGACCTTTTTCTAGAATTGTTTTTTAGCTGTTTATGTAGCTGAGGTAGAGCTAAATTGTAGCTGTAGCTTAGCATTCACAAAAATAGCTACTATACGTCCCAGCAGGCTGTCCCCTGTGCTGAGTTAGCCTTTCACACGGACATGCAGTGACTGCCCACTGTGACAGGCTATGTAGCCTGGCATAGGTGAACCTCTTGCTAGGACTTATAGTAAACTTGTGAAACCCCTCTCCTCTCAGTTTCACAAAAGATCATTACATAAGCATCACACTACTTAGTCTGCTCCTCTCCACTCCTGCTTAGCTCGGTAGAGAACTAACTGCCCCTTCTACCGTGCTAGGTAAGTCACCCTCCACATCTCTTCCTTATCATTTCCTTCTTTCTTTTGTCCTTTCTTCATTCTCCTGATTTCTTGTATGTAGAGAGAACTAACCGCCCCTTCTACCGTGCTAGCAATCCACCACCGTTTGGTTCTAGAAATCTCTCCAAGACTCTGTCTTGTCTAGAGCCCCCTCCGTCGTTGAAGGATTTAGTGAAGAGCCAAATTGGCTCTTACAAAACTACACATCTGCTAAGCTAAATGTAGTTTAATAGTTTCATTGTTGCACCATGGTGTGTGTCCACCCTGCACTGCAGCATGACAGTGTGGTGGGATCATTTAGGTAGCCAATCAGGCTGAGCTGAAGCAGTAGCACAATGAGTGAAAAGTACAGTGGCACACCAAAACAAGGCAATTGAGCTCAGGATCTTCAAAGCAGAATATCTATGCAGCAGAAAGAGCGCAGTCCACATAAGTTTTTTTATGCACATCATTTCACTCTCACACCAGTGCTTGTAAGGTCATTCTTATTACCACAATCATGACAACTCACATGGTAAATTCATTGCAAATATTTTAACAAATTTTTCTTGTCATTTTTTATTCAATTGCAAGAAAGCAGTTAAATTAACTGGCCTATGAGCATATTTCTTTCCATCAGTATCTATTAGTGTTCTTTCCACCTTTTGGATTCAACACTAGATGTTGAGAACAAAATTGGGCCAGGGAAATAGCTGAAAACATTTTCCAGAAGAGAAAATGCTAGACAAAGAAGAAAAATTGGAATCATACAGTGGCACAATTCATTCCACTGTCACTGATTTCTGGGTGTCCAGAATGTTTGAGTTGGATTTTGTGATAAAAAAATGGAAAATTTTGGGGGATTTCAAATCCACCACGAAAAAGGTCATGTCGCTTGCTGACAAGCGACATCAAGGAAGGAGTGTGTAGCTCTGTTCAGGCTACATACCAAGCACTGCTCAACTACGGCTCGTACATACGTTTAACCAGTCATCAAGGGGGTCATGTATACATACCCCCTTTGATGTCTGACTCTTACTTGTAGGTACATATGAGTCCTAGCTCAATGATACATAGGTGGCGGCCATCAAGAGCCATCAAGCTTATGCAACTCAATGGTGCCAGCTATCAATTAGCTATACAGCTTGATGGCCGGGCCAGCCATCAAACAATGCAGCTCAATGGCTGGCAACATGCAGCTCAATCGCTGTACCCGCCCTCTATAACTTGATGGCTGGGCACGGCCCTTGAGCTTTCTAACTTGATTGTCGTGCCGGCCATCCAGTTATAGAGCTCGATGGCCGGCACTATAACTCAATGGCCGTGCCATTAAGCTCCATAACGCAATAGCCGGGTACGGCCATTGAGCTCCATAACTCGAGGGCCGGGCCCGGTCATGGAAGGGTTAGCACCTTCATGACCGGTCATGAAGGTGTTGACATCATGGAGGTCACACCTTGATGACTGGCCATGGAGGTCCCGGCATCTACATGGTGATGGCCGGTCATCGAGGTGTCGACACCTCCATGACCGGTCATCGAGGTGTCGACACCTCCATGACCGGTCATGGAGGTGTCGACACCTCGATGGACGGTCATTGTGGTGTTGACACCTCCATGACCCGCTCGCTGGCCTGGTACAGTTACCAGCTCGGCGAGCAGGTCAACCGGCTTGCCGAGCTGGTACCTGTACCAGCCCAACAAGCAGTTTGACCTGCTCGCCCGAGCTGATACCTGTACCAGCCCAGCGAGCAGGTCGACCAGCTTGTTGGGCTGGTACTTCTACCAAGCCAGCGAGCAGGTCCGCCTGCTCGCCAATCCAGAACCCCTCCAACATACTTCTGGAGGGGCCAGGACCACTGGCTCGGAGCGGGCTGACGGTCTGACCTGCCCATTGGCCTGGTACAGCTACCAGCCCAGTGGGGAGGTCCAACGGCTTGCCAAGCTGGTACCTGTACCAGCCCAACGAGCAGGTCAGCCTGCCCGCTGGGCTGGTACGGTTACCAGCTCCGCGTGCAGGTAAGCTTGCTCGCTGGGCTGGTAACCTGCACGCGGAGCTGGTACTTGTACACAGCGGGACGATTTCCCAACTCAGGGCGCGCCCCGAGGACGCTGCGGTCCCAGCCTGGTCACAGGACTGTGTGAAACGCACTAGGGGCGCCACCTGAGACACCGTCCCTGAGCCGGTCCCCATACCTCCCCTGCGCCGCCACGGGTCTCCGGGGCGGAACGGGTGCGCCACCGTGATGCGCCTGTAACCGGAGTCGTCACAGGCGGTGTCAGCCTCTGTGATACCAAGGACTAGTACCTTTTAGCTACACAAGGTGATAAGAGTGCAAATGATGGGTAGAGTGGGTATTTTCACGTAGAAAAGTGGTAAAGAAAGAAATAAAAAGAATATAATTCTTTTTTTACAGAGGGGCCTGCTGGCGCAGGGGTGTTTGTAGGTGCCCTCTAAATCAGAGATCTGCTAAGCAGGGTGGTATCTGATTAAGCAAACAGTGGTTTTCTGCGTAACAGAAGTGGTACCAAAGTGCTTTTCCAATTAAGGAACCAGAATGGGGACAGAAGGATAAAAGAAGTACTCACTATTGCTTCTTTTAAGCCAAAAAGCCACGTAGGGGGGTGAAGTAGAGCTGCTGGGTAGATTGGATGGTTTCTGCGCAGGAGCTGGACACGTAGGTTGGTTGATTTAAAGAGAACACCACGGATAAAACAGGCAAAACAGGGCAGGGTAACTGAAATAAGGACAGGACACGGCGTAACTGATTGACTGTAATAATAATTGATGATGATGAACAACATTTGGCGTGGAAAGAGGGCTCTATATATACTATTTTCACTCATAGTAGAGGACCTTTCTTGCCTGTGGGCGTGTAGTTGCTATATTTCAGCGCAATGTGGCCAATTTGGGAGATTGGCACTAACAAGGCTCATCCCAATGGCACTGCTGATCATTATTTCAGCGTCACAAGTGTTTATAATGACCTTAATAACCTATTTGGTCATTGTAACTAAGGTACATAGCAAAACTGACGTGTATTTGTATCTGAAATGGGCCACAAATGACGCAAATGGGCCACAAATGGCTATGGCCAATCATCAAAGGCCACGCTGGCTATGTTACTCTTATGTATTCAAGGTTTTTATTAATGAAACCTTGTAAATAAACCACGTAGAATCTACTAGTACCCTAGTTACACCTGTACACGTGTGGTAACTAGGGGATTAGCTGTTTCCACGCATTTGGCCAATTTCCAATTAGATTATATAATCCACGCGCGGGGTTGGAGGATTAAACCCCAATTGGGCCTAACTCCTAAACTATACACAACACCTCAATTATAAGTCCATAATTGGACATTTCACATATGGTATGTATATATAACAAGTACATACGTGTGTAATGTCATCTGTGACACATAAGTGTGGCCAATTCTTACGGGTAATTGGTTCAAGGTGAAGGAGTAGGAATTCAGGGGTACTTCCAGTGAGGGACCCTACACTAATTTGCATGAGGATTCAGAATATGACATAATATTCTAAGTTATCCTCAAATTTTAGAAGTTATTAGTATTTTTTTGTAAAAAGTAGTTGTTATTTTAATTTATTACTTATTTTTATGGTGCTAGGATTTTGCTAAGTTTATAGAATAAAAATAAGTAAGTTTTATATATTATTAGTCATATTAATGGGTCTTAATACTGTGGTAATAATGTCTCTTTTTATGTTACTTTTGTCAGGTTGGCTCTGACATAGTAGCAAGCTGACAGGCGGGCCCCGATGACGACCTTGCACAAGCTGCTTGGTACCGCCCCAGCGCCGCGACCGGTCTCGAGGGCGCAACGTAAGAACGCCCTGGTGTTGGCGATAGTTCCGCCCCTGGGCCGTCCTCGGTCTCAGTGTCGGTACAAGGGCACAACAATGGTGCCCCTATAGCCGCATTGCTCCCAAGTTCATTCCTTGCAAAGTGCGTCAGAAGGAATCCTATTGAGCAAGTCGCATGAAAAAGTGATTCCCATTGGGGTTTTTTTTTTGAAAAAAAAAAAGAACTTGTCCAAAAAAACAGTCAAGTGCGAGTAGTAAACTCGCGAAATGAGGGGACTAGTATCGCCATATTCCTAGAGCAATAAATGTCTGGTGACCGAGTCGCATCCACCTGCAGTAGTTCCCAGGCCAGCTGCCTGGTGCTTCTGGTGTGGGTTCGAGCCGCGAGTGGCCTCTAAATTTTGCGGCTGCAAGTTGGGCCAAGCTGTATGCCGTTTCGGTAAATTATCTTTGCCGCCGATGGGACGCGACGCAGTCAACAACATGACGACCCCCAGTCACGCATCGGTGACGTAAATCCGATGAGCGCACCATTGACGGTTCCCATTTGCCCAGTCCCAGGCGCTTCACCGGGGCGAAAAAAGGGCGGCCCACTTGTCCCGCTGTGTACCAAGACAGCAAGCACACACCTCCAGAGTACACCTCTGGAGGTGTAAACACACCTCCAGAGTACACCTCTGGAGGTGTAAACACACCTCCAGAGTACACCTCTGGAGGTGTAAACACACCTCCAGAGTACACCTCTGGAGGTGTAAAACATCCAGAGTACACCTCTGGAGGTAAACACACCTCCAGAGTACACCTCTGGAGGTGTAAACACACCTCCAGAGTACACCTCTGGAGGTGTAAACACACCTCCAGAGTACACCTCTGGAGGTGTAAACACACCTCCAGAGTACACCTCTGGAGGTGTAAACACACCTCCAGAGTACACCTCTGGAGGTGTAAACACACCTCCAGAGTACACCTCTGGAGGTGTAAACACACCTCCAGAGTACACCTCTGGAGGTGTAAACACACCTCCAGAGTACACCTCTGGAGGTGTAAACACACCTCCAGAGTACACCTCTGGAGGTGTAAACACACCTCCAGAGTACACCTCTGGAGGTGTAAACACACCTCCAGAGTACACCTCTGGAGGTGTAAACACACCTCCAGAGTACACCTCTGGAGGTGTAAACACACCTCCAGAGTACACCTCTGGAGGTGTAAACACACCTCCAGAGTACACCTCTGGAGGTGTAAACACACCTCCAGAGTACACCTCTGGAGGTGTAAACACACCTCCAGAGTACACCTCTGGAGGTGTAAACACACCTCCAGAGTACACCTCTGGAGGTGTAAACACACCTCCAGAGTACACCTCTGGAGGTGTAAACACACCTCCAGAGTACACCTCTGGAGGTGTAAACACACCTCCAGAGTACACCTCTGGAGGTGTAAACACACCTCCAGAGTACACCTCTGGAGGTGTAAACACACCTCCAGAGTACACCTCTGGAGGTGTAAACACACCTCCAGAGTACACCTCTAGAGGTGTAAACACACCTCCAGAGTACCTCTAGAGGTGTAAACACACCTCCAGAGTACACCTCTGGAGGTGTGTTTAACCGTTCTGGAGGGGCCACAGCCCCTCCAGGGGGGCCAGAACCCCTCCAGAAGCATTCTGGAGGGGCCAGAACCCCTCCAGAAGCATTCTGGAGGGGCCAGAACCCCTCCAGAACCATTCTGGAGGGGCCAGAACCCCTCCAGAACCATTCTGGAGGGGCCAGAACCCCTCCAGAACCATTCTGGAGGGGCCAGAACCCCTCCAGAACCATTCTGGAGGGGCCAGAACCCCTCCAGAACCATTCTGGAGGGCCAGAACCCCTCCAGAACCATTCTGGAGGGGCCAGAACCCCTCCAGAACCATTCTGGAGGGGCCAGAACCCCTCCAGAACCATTCTGGAGAACCCCTCCAGAACCATTCTGGAGGGGCCAGAACCCCTCCAGAACCATTCTGGAGGGGCCAGAACCCCTCCAGAACCATTCTGGAGGGGCCAGAACCCCTCCAGAACCATTCTGGAGGAGCCAGAACCATTCTGGAGGGGCCAGAACCATTCTGGAGGGGCCAGAACCATTCTGGAGGGGCCAGAACCATTCTGGAGGGGCCACAACCCTTCCAGAAGCATTCTGGAGGGGCCACAACCCCTCCAGAACCATTCTGGAGGGGCCACAACCCCTCCAGAACTATTCTGGAGGGGCCACAACCCCTCCAGAACCATTCTGGAGGGGCCACAACCCCTCCAGAACTATTCTGGAGGGGCCACAACCCCTCCAGAACTATTCTGGAGGGGCCACAACCCCTCCAGAACTATTCTGGAGGGGCCACAACCCCTCCAGAACTATTCTGGAGGGGGCCACAACCCCTCCAGAACTATTCTGGAGGGGCCACAACCCCTCCAGAACTATTCTGGAGGGGCCAAAGCCACCATTCTGGAGGGGCTGTGCAAGACAGGTTGGCAATCAGGTAAGTACCTGCTTGCCAAGGTAGCTTGATGGGAAGGCTTGCACCCGCTCACCAAGCTGTCTGCAGGTAGGTGTACCTGCCCACTAGGCTGTCTGCAGGTAGGTGTACCTGCTCACTGAGAGAATTCAAACAACTGAAGTTGTAATTTTTCATGACAAGCTATAAACAAGGAGTATTGCTACAATACATGATTGCTTTCTTTTATAATGATGAAGAAAATAAGAAACAAATCTTTTACCTGAAGGCAGACAGATAATGGTTCTAACTATATTGGGAACAACTCTTATTGCAATAATACTTTCTAAGTGTTTTCCTAAATCATTTATTAATAAGAGAGATGGTTAGTTCTTGTTCTTTTTCATCAACATTATTTTTTAACATTAATTGTTTGATTGTTACTTTACATTTATAAGGTACCAGACACCAATGCAAAGACTCATTAGGGGGGTTCACAATACGGTTTCGCGAGAAGTCGTTTTAAGCAAGGCGAGAAACGCTCGCATGTGCTGCGCAAGTGCTGCGAGCTTGATTTTAAGCTCTTTTTAGTTGAGTTGAGTGAGCGAGACACCCGTAGGGGCTGCTCGCGGGCTTAAAATTTTAGTGTGATTTTTATGCGAGTAATGTCGCGCGAGAAAAAAATTTAAGGGGAGCGAGAAGCAATAATTCTTATCGTGAACCCCCCTATTGGCCAGAGGGGGAACATGACCCCAGCGAGTACGACGAGGACCATGAGAGCGGCTCCGGCAATGACCATGAGCTGGTTATGAACAGTCGGTCCCGGTCATCAAACGGAGTGCGTACTCCTCTCAATGACCGGTACAGACCGGTCATCAAGAAGAGTGCGTGCTCCTCTCAATGAGCGGTCTGCCCGGGTTATCGAGAGGTGTGTACTCCTGTTGATAACCCGGGCAGACCAGTCATCAAGAGGAGTACGCATTCCTCTTGATGACCGGACTGCACCAGCCATCGAGAGGAGGCGTCCTCCTCTTGATGGCCGGTCCGTCCCGGTCATCGAGAGGAGTACGCACTCCTCTCAATGACCGGTACAGACCGGTCAGCAAGAAGAATGTGTACTCCTCTCAATGACCGGGACGGACAGGAGCGTACTCCTGTTGATAACCCGGGCAGACCAGTCATCAAGAGGAGCACGCCTCCCCTTGATGACCGGACTGCGCTGGCCATCGAGAGGAGGTGTCCTCCTCTTGATGGCCGGTCCGTCCTGGTCATCGAGAGGAGTACGCACTCCTCTTGATGGCCGGTCCGTCCCGGTCATTGAGAGGAGTACGCACTCCTCTTGATGACCGGTCTTTACCGGTCATCGAGAGTAGTTTTCCTCCTCTTGATCACCCGTCTGTCCCGGTCATCAAGAGGAGTACGCGCTCCTCCTGGTAACCCGGACAAACCGGTTGTCAAGAGGAGCACCTGCCCGCTGGGCTGCCACCAGCTCGGCGAGCAGGTAGGCCTGCTTGCTGGGCTGGTACCAGCTTGGCCAGCTGGTAGGCCTGCTTGCTGGGCTGGTACCAGCTCCTTGCAGGTAGGCCGGCTCGCTGGGCTGGTGCCAGCTTGGCAAGCAGGTAGGCCGGCTCGCTGGGCTGGTACCAGCTTGGCGAGCAGGTAGGCCTGCTCGCTGGGCTGGTACCAGCTTTGCAAGCATGTAGGCCTGCTCGCTGGGCTGGTACCAGTTTGGCGAGCATGTAGGGCCTGCTTGCTGCTAATGCTCAGGCACGGGAAAACTATGAATGAATGTATTGCTATAGAAAATAGTAATGAAATAATGAATATCTATCTACAATAACGAGAAAACAGCATATTATATATATGTTCAATTATGTAATAGGTAGAGGAGGAGAATCGGCGAGTACCTGTGTTGTTGCTGATCCGGTCTGGCATGACCGGCGCGGTGGATGATCCGGACTGACGTGACCATCGTTGTGGTTGGTCCGGTCTGACACGTGCCGAGATTGTAGCGTGTGAGTCTGGAAGATTCTCATGCTACAACACCCCCCCTCTCGCCGAGACTCTGCCAAGTACCACCGAGCACTGAAACTGGTGCGCTGTCGGTGGAAGGTTCTTCGTCAATATGTCCGCGAATTGGAGGCTTGATTTTACCCAGTGTAGTGAGAGTTGGCCGCGGAATAATGCCTGGTTGGTGATGTAAAAGTCGCGGTCCGTGTGGCGCGTGCGTTTGTTAGACATATCGTCGGAGCAAATTTTTACTGCTGCCTGATTATCACAAAACATAGCCACCTTCGATGTGACGCCGTTTATATCGGTCGTGAGTTTCTGAATCCATAACATATGGCGAGTTCCATGCCCGAGCGCCATGTACTCGGCGTGGGCCGTAGAAGCAGCCACTGTGGCGAGTCGTTTGGATGTCCAAGAGATTGGGCAACCGTGGAAGAAAACCATTGTCCCATAAGTCGATCTGGAGAACTCGCCTCCCCAATTGGCGTCGGTGAAACAGGCTAGACGCGGCCCGTCGTCCTTCGGAAATATGTGTAAACATTGGTCCTTTGTGGCCGCAAGATAATTGATCAGATGATTCAGGGCCTTCCAGTGTGTGTGGTCCGGTGACTTGGAGAATCGGGCCAAGAAGTTCACCGCAAACGTTATATCAGGTCGAGATCCAGACGCGACGTAGCTGAGGGAACCAACAATTGACAAGAACTCCCCGGGTTTGATGGCTTCTCCTGACACGTTTGTTGTTGGTAAAGCGGTGTTCGGCAGCGGCGTCACTGCGTGTGAAACGCCATCCCAATGGTCTTTTAAGATGCTCGATATTAGTTTTGGTTGCAAAATCTTGAATCCCTCCACAACCCTTTCGACCCGCAGTCCGATGATATCCGTCAAACCAGATGACCATTTGATTTCGATTGACTCAGACAGCACGCGCTCCAAATCCTTCAGGCTGGACACAGACGAACCCGTGACGATCCCATCGTCGACATGGATCCAAATGGTGGTGTTGCCAGAGTCCGCGTGGAGTATGTATACACTTGCGTCGTACTGAGAGCTGGAGTAACCCAATGTGCTCAAAGTTTTTGACAGGTGTTGCCACCAACACCGCCCGGCCTGCTTTGTACCATATAAAGCCTTTTTTAACAAGCAGCCGTCCCCTGGTTTCACCGGCAGACCTTCCGGCGGGGCCACCCAAACCTCCTCGTCAATCGGTGAGTTGAGGTAGGCGGCAACAAAGTCGAAGGTGTGGACTGGCCAATTCTTTGCGGCGGCAACGGCCAGGATGACGCGCATGGATACAAAGGTAGCCGTAGGTGCGAACGTGGTGTCGAATTGTTCGCCTCTGACCTGATCAAACCCCTTAGCCACGTATCTTGCCTTGTAGCGAGTAGGGACCCCGGCGGAATCGGTTTTGAGCGTGAATACCCACTTGGCCTTGAGGACCCGCTTACCCGCAGGAACCGGTCGCACCTCCCATACGTCCAGTCGTTCGAGATTGGTTAATTCTTCTTGCACCGCTCGGAGCCAGTCGTCTTTGTGATTGTTCCGAAGTATCTGCTTAAACGTGGCGGGTACGCAAGCTTCGGAAACCTCGGGAACGAACTCGACTAGTTTATCAACCAAAGCATCCTGGTTTTGGACCGTTAGCTCGTCCTCAAAACTGCCGAGCTGAAGGTTGCATATATCCACAAAACTGAATGACTCTTTGGGCAAAACAACCAAAGGGAAGTCAGGAAAGGTTGCCACAGCAGACTCGACGAAGTCGTTTATCGACGGGACCCAAAAACCCCACCCTTTCGAATTAGGTAGGTAGTAAACAGCGTAGCCCATATAGGCTCGGTCGTCCAGCTTCTTCCGCTTCTCCACCGGGATGTGAGTAAATGCCTGCGCGCCAAAAGGTCGGAGGCGGTCCAAGTTGGGGGCAAAACCAAACATTTTTTCGTATGGAGTGACGTCCCCGCTGGCGGAATTAGGGATGCGGTTCAAAGTGTAGCAGGCCCAAACAAACGCCAGGGCCCAGTAAGGCTTCGGTAGAGTACTGTCTACCAGTAATGTGCGGCCCATGTCTTGTAAGGTGCGGTTGAATCGTTCGATGCATCCATTTTGGTAATGGTGGTATGCAATAGATTGTTCGGCCACAATGCCTTTAGACGCCAGAAAGGCCGACAGGGCTTTGCTGTTGAACTCCCCTCCGTTGTCAGAGCGTAGTATTTTCACCCTGCGCTTGGTAAACGTTTCCATACGGGTGATGGTGTCTTTGAGTAATTCCAAGGCCTCGCTCTTCTTGTTTAAGATTTTGATCTCTGCGTACCCTGATCCAATGTCGCGCATAGAAAGAACGTATAAGCCGCCGCCCAGCGCAGGTGTCTCGAAAGGCCCAATGAGATCCACGTTCCATGCATCCATTGGTTCGAACGTCCGGCGGTCTGAAGTGAGTGTATTTTTATTGACGCTCTTGGAGATCATGCACGACGGACATATAATGTCGCCGGCTGGCAAGGACTCAGGGAGACCCAACGCCGTGTGCTTTGTCATCATACGGCGAATCACACGCAGACCAACATGGCCGAAGCGTTTGTGTATTTGTAAAAGGGCTTTCTCATTGCTGGTAAGCTGAGGCCTCATATAAGGGAGGTTGGACGCGGCGGGTACAATCACTTTAAATGGTTCTTCATCGTTGGCTAGTGGCACTTCATTGAAACTATATACATGGTCAGGTGACACAACACTAGGGTGGGTGGTAGGCACAACGGAGGAACGGGCATGCATGGGCGGATGAGGAACAGTACAAGGAGTGACAGTAGATAAAGGAGTGACAGGTGAGTACATAGGTTTGATGGGAGAAGGGAGGAACCATTTCCGCCAGCGAACGTTTAAAGTTGATTTGGTCCATAGATGTCCTCGAAAAAAAATGAGAAAAGAATCAGTGCTGCAGTCATAGGTGAAGGTGAAACCGGCCAGTCGGAGGGCAACCGGCAACACCAGCGTATGAGATACGTGCTCGCAGAAGAGTACACCCTCAAGCCGAATGGGAGTTGATCCCGGACCATGAAAAATCAGCGTCCCTCGGGCTGTGATGACACATGAGGTCCCATTAGTTGCTACTTTTAAGGGAATGGGCTGAGCCAACATCTCAAACTCGGTGAGTGCTGACCTGTCACCGGTCACGTGGTGCGTTGCGCCCGTGTCAAACAAGACATGGTCACGATGCTCGGCGGAGGAGGAGGCAACGGCGAATTCGGCGGGGGCATTGTCAAGGTAGTGAGGGTAGTCCATGGCGGCATCTTGTTGGATGTCGTAGGCCATAATGTCAGCCTCTTGCGCGGATGGCCTGGCCGGCGGCGCTGGTGTTTGTTGTCCGTAGGAGGGGCGATAATAGTTGGCGGGACGGAGGTTGGGGTTGGTGGGCCCGGTTTGGCGGGGCGGTAAACCACGTGTGGGGGGAGCGCCGCTGGAATAGCCCGAGAATGCGGGGGTCAAGACGGGATAGTGGGCTTGGTATCCTGGTGGCCGGATTATGGGAGGAAACTGGGTTTGACTGCCGTTGGATATTGGGTTGAGACTGTGTTGATAACCGCCATTGCTGAAGTGGGGAGGACCTGTGTGAGAACGGGAAGAAGGGCACTGAGCTATCAAATGGGCGGTAGATCCGCAGCGAAAACAGCCATGGTAAGTGGCAGGGGGGCGGGAAGGAGGGCAACCGGGACGGCTCGCCATGACGTAGATGTTGTCCGGGTGACTCTCGACGGAGGCGTTGCGGTTCGGTCGGTTTGGTTGTTCCTCTGCGGCAAAAGCGGAAGGGTTGGGAGTACGGGCGTTGCTCAAATTGTCCGCCCGTACCTTCTCTTGACAATCGGTTAATAAGTCAACCATCTCCGAAAATTCCAAGACTCGGCGTTGGCGTCCTGTGAGTTCTTGGTCAACTCGGCGGTCAAACTCCTGGCGAAGTGGGCTGCCCCGTGTAAGGGAGCTGTGGAGCATCAGACCCATGATGTTATCCTCAGTTAAAGTCAGGCCCGCTTCGGCCAGATTGATGATCTTGTTGCGGAAGGATGCGGATACTTCGGCTGCTGCAGTGGATTCGTCGCATTTGATGTGAAGGAGGTCATTCCACAGATTGAGTTGCCCGGCGCGACTGAAAACTACGTAGCGCTGTTTCAATTCGCGCATGATTTCAAAACTGTATTTGAAGTCATAATAGGGGGATCGGAAGGAACGATTGATGGAGGAAAGGATGACGGTACGGGCGATGGGATCACGAATGTCACGGCGCATATCTTTGAGGTAGAAGTCCGCGTCGTCAAGGGACATAAGAGCGAATTCACAAATCTCGCGGAACCAGGCGCGGAAGTTCGAGCCGTCCATCCTAAGGCGATCGTCATCTGTGGCAAAACGCTGACTCCCTTCTTTGACAATGGAGTTTTGGTTGCGGGGGTCGGTGGCGTACTCATAGGAGGTCTGTATGCCAGAGGTCTGGAAAGGGTTGGAAGCGGAACTAGGGGGAGGGGGCGGATGGTTACGGTGGGGGGGGCCACGTGTCTCAGTGGAGTAGCCGTCATCATCGTCTGAGGCGGAGGGAGCTCTAGAGGGAGCTGTCTTCTTCGTAGGTGGAACTTTGGAGCTGGTAGCACCGGAGTGGGGTGGGGGGGGGGCTTTGATAGGGGGAGAACGTTGCATGATGTTGTCGGGCGGAAAGGAAACGAATGTAAAAGGTGGAAAGGAAAAATTTAGAGATGAACACTAGGTTTGATAGAGGTTGACGTGACGCTACTAGGGATACTGGGATTACTGCTGATAACACTGATAACACTGAACACTGAATGGCGCTGACGAACACAGAAGACTAACACACACTACGACTTGTAACACGTTGACACAATTACTCTTTGTTTTAACCAGGGAAGAACGGACTTTTAAGCGAGAAATATGCTCATAACCTGCTAATGCTCAGGCACGGGAAAACTATGAATGAATGTATTGCTATAGAAAATAGTAATGAAATAATGAATATCTATCTACAATAACGAGAAAACAGCATATTATATATATGTTCAATTATGTAATAGGTAGAGGAGGAGAATCGGCGAGTACCTGTGTTGTGGCTGATCCGGTCTGGCATGACCGGCGCGGTGGATGATCCGGACTGACGTGACCATCGTTGTGGTTGGTCCGGTCTGACACGTGCCAAGATTGTAGCGTGTGAGTCTGGAAGATTCTCATGCTACAACACTTGCTTGGGCTGGCTCGGCGAGCAGGTATGTATTTATGTAGACCTGCTTGCTTGGGCTGATAATATGTACATATTTGTTTAGATATGTATCAGCTATGTGATGAACATAAATAAGTACATATTTACATGTGTGGCACTGCACAAAGGAAAAACTGGCCAAAGCTACAGACGAGCTACACCCAGAGCTCCCTTGATTTCGCTTGTCGACAAGCGACGCACCAGCAACCATGGTGATCAGACTTCTTTTTTCAACATTACACATGGCTGACAACAAATCCCAGCTTTCAAAAAGGCAATGAGGGCATAGAGAGTGCAAAGATACATTAATAACAAAAAGTGTGGTAAATTAAAAATTAATCAAGTAAAGAGGCTAAATTTCAACAACAAAAAACCAGATTCAAAATCAATGTCCATCTGCTCCAATAGCAAAGAATCAGATTCAAAACCAAATCCAATCTTCTCAAGGGCAAAGAAAAAGTAAAAATTATTATTTACAAGAACCTGGATGAGCCGGAGGAGATTGCTGCTTATCAGGAATAGGAACCTCTTGCTCAAGGTGGACGTTTTGAATTGAAAATATGAGAATCTGGAAACAAAGGATGGCTTGAAATAAGTTGGACACCCGAAGCAAAAAAAAACACGTGGAAAATACGCGGATCAGAGTAAGACAAGAAACTTTTGATAGCTTTACTGGAAACTACTATGGAAACCAAGAGAAACTAGAGTCAAAAGAAGCTTTAATTGTGGGGGTTTTCATGTATTTGTCCGGTAGTGTCAAGGTAAGAAGACAATTATCAATGCATCATGTTGGTGTGTGAGCGGTGGCATGATTACATAATAGTATTGCTCCTGTGGCAGCCCGAAGGGGGCCTCTAGGCTGAGCGCAGCCAGCTTGCTGCGCAAGTCGGGCCGCGCGCGTTACAGAGCGCGGCGCAGTGGGGCCAGCATCGCCCGCCTGGGCGCAGCAAGACTTGCATATTACGTAAGAGCACTGCCGGAAAGTGGCACTTCGACACGTCTCGACCAGCCTCAAACTGCCTCAACAAGTCTCCAATGATCCCCCTCCTGCGTTCTCAAGTTGTTATTTTTTGTTCCTGTTTCTTCTCCTAAGAAGAAAGAACATCATAGTGCAGCAACAGCGGGGAATGTCTCGACATTCAGCCAGCACAAGGATACAACTGCAGCTCAGGACACCCAAATGTCCTGGCTGTCTCAAGCCAGTGTACGCTGCTGAACAAGGTGAGTTTAGTAGCTGAATCCGCACTTAATAAAAACATGCTGACATTTCTTGCGTATCCCTGATCATGCAGCTTTGGGACCAGGCGCAACCCCATACCACAAAAGCTGTCTGAAATGCACACTCTGTCGCAAGGTGCTGGACCCGTTCAACATCCTTGAGCATGGCGACGACCCCTACTGCAAGATGTGCCACTCCAAGTCTTTCGGCACCAAGGGCGTCGGGTACGGGAACGCGGTCGTGGCGGAATACTCTCCAAGGACGAACTCGAACCCCACCTCACCCGACCTGCCTGCGACGCCCTCATTCAACAACAACCCCTCGGATCACTTGGCCTTTGCGCGCTCTCCTGCCTCGGATCACCAGGCTGAAAACCCATCGACTGAGCCTGTGCATTACTCCCACCCATCAATTCCATCCCACCCAGGTGTCAATCTAGAACGCAACCCGAGCCAGGAGAGCGACTCTGATGACTTTGAACCACCGTCACTATCCTCTCTCCAAATCATTGTCAAGCCCCGGCCCACGCCAAGCGAGCATCCACAAGAGGAACGCGTCCCGGGAGAGGTGGAGCATGTTCTGACGCGTGCATCCACGCTCCAGTCGACCTGCCAGACCAAATTGCCCCTCACACCCCCTCACAAGCCCCCGAAACCGCTCCTCCCCCTTGCAGCCAGGGCAAACTCCAGCTCACCCTACAACCCTCGTCCCGCCGGCTTAAGCGCGGACGGACCCCAGCGTTGTCCCTCGTGTAGCCAGACCGTATATCATGCCGAGCAGGTTTTGGCCATCGGCAAGAAATGGCACAGTCAGCCTTCCTTCCCCCACCCATCACAAAAAAAAAAAAAAGAAAAAACCTCTCATATCTAAGTCGCTCACCCACTTGCATGATTTGTGTAGAACGTTGTCTCAGATGTACCTCCTGTACTAAAGCTCTAGACTCCAGCCTTGCAGAACGCGCTGGTAAACCGTACTGCACCAAGTGCTACGACCAACTCTTTGGTACTGGGTCTCATGGCTTCGTACTCGTACGTCACCCTCCTCTTTCCCATGTTCGCTTCCAAAACCCCCTGATACTCACTTGACCTCACATGGTTCTATCTCCTTTGACTTTTCTCTCTCAGAGATCTGGCTTTGTGACCAAATAACCTTATCATTTTATTTTCTATCCAAGCAACTTATGATATCTGTTCATGTCCGCTTTTTTGCTTTCTCTGGATTGTATGGGTTTTTCTGGGCTTTGTCCTTTTGGTGACTCCCCCTGTTTTTTGTTTTTGTTTTTTGTTTGTCATACATACTCCTGAGGGCTGCTTCTGGTGTTGACTCAGTCTGGCTAGCTGTAGACCTGTCCGTTGTACTCCTAATATGTCCCTTTATCTGTTTCTCTGTCGGATTCCATTGATCTCAGCTCTTGTGAAAGCATCCTTTTCTAAATGTATGTACAATGCTACTCTTCCTTGGACCGGTTTGCTCCGGTGTCCCGAGGTCCTTCCAGTCGGGACAACTTCCTTCGAGTGATAGCGTGCGCTGTTCATTTTTCCGAACCTCAATCAACACATAAATATTTAAATCAATATGATCTTGATCTGTTGCTCTGTTGGATCGATTCTATTGATCCCAAAATGCGTGATCCCGGACCGGTTTGCTGGGGTCTCCCGGGGTGCTTCCACTCGGGGGCCAGTCTCCGGAGAACAAGTTTCCGTGGAGTGACTCCGGTCAAGAAGGACTACTTTTGTCCCTGACCACGATGATCTCAGCGCTGTTCATCCTCAACCTCAAGGGCGAAGTGCTCATCAGCAAGCTGTTCCGTCCGGACCTCAAGTGAGTCGCCAGCACGCATATGCACCAGCCTGGAAACCTGCTGACCATTCTCTGCAGACGCTCGATCGCAGACATCTTCAGGATCCATGTCATCTCCAATCCGGACGTGCGCTCACCCATCATCACCCTTGGCTCCACCTCCTTCTTCCACGTCAGGCACCAAAACCTCTATCTCACAGCCGTCACCAAAACCAATGCCAACGCCGCCATCGTCTTCGAGCTTCTCTATCGCATCATCAACCTCGCTAAGAGCTACTTTGGCAAGGTGGACGAGGAAGCCGTCAAGAACAACTTTGTCATGATCTACGAACTTTTAGATGGTATGCTTTTACACCTTTGTCTGAACAAGCGCTTCCTCATACAAGATCACTGACTCATCTCATATCCCTCCCCTCATTCATTTGTAGAGATCTTGGATTTCGGCTATCCTCAGAATAGCGAGATTGATACCCTCAAGATGTACATCACCACGGAAAGCATCAAATCTGAACAGGCAGTCGTCAGTTGCTATCATGCCAACTTTCACCTCACTTCTCATTTTGAAGAAAATGTAGAAGAATCCCCGAACTGATTAAATTATTCAATTGTCAAATACATTTTCCAAGCGGGAAGATTCTGCAAAAATCACAATCCAGGCTACAGGTGCCACTTCCTGGCGCCGGAACGATGTGAAATACAGAAAAAACGAGGCGTTTGTGGATGTCGTGGAAACCGTGAATTTGATCGTGTCTGCCAAAGGTGAGAAGAGCCACGTTTATACAGACCTGTCAGAGAAAAAGGGAATACACAAGCTGACCACCAGTTGCGTTTTTTTGCATCAGGTACCGTGCTGCGCGCAGACGTCGATGGCCAGATCTTGATGCGCGCTTATCTCTCTGGTACCCCAGAGTGTAAATTTGGACTGAATGATAAACTGATCATAGAGAAAACGTAAGTCAACTCTTTCCCCCTCAAAAAAAGAAAAGAACAGAATAAGGGAAAAAAGAGACAAGAAGACATGCACGAATGGCCAGATTCTCTTTCGAAAGGGTATCTCTTGACTCAGGAATTGGTTTGTCTTTGTTTTTGTAGCGATCGGCCCAAGTCAGTCGTTACTAAGCCAGACGAACAATCAGTGGAGTTGGATGATTGCCAGTTCCACCAATGCGTCAAGCTGGGGAAATTCGACTCGGATCGGACCATAAGTTTCATCCCGCCTGATGGAGAATTCGAGCTGATGAAGTCAGTCACCCCAGCTCGATTGGTTATCCCGCAAGAAAGCGATTTATTCAACGTTGGTAATAATGATATGTGAATCTGATTAGATACCGATCAACGACGAACGTCCAGTTGCCTTTTCGCGTGCATCCGATCGTCGAAGAGATCGGAAAGACGCGGGTCGAATTCACAGTCCATATGAAGGCCAACTTCGACAGCAAATTGAACGCCAATAGCGTCGTTGTCAAAATCCCTACCCCACTGAATACGACCAAAGTGACTTGTAAAGCCCAGCTAGGTAAAGCTAAATACGTGCCTGAGGAAAACGTGATCATTTGGAAGTATGTCATTACCTTTTTTTTCCACCTGCTTAGTAGCCATAATAAGAACAGCCGATTGATGATGGTTTTTTTGAATGATGTGGCATCGGATCTAACCAGAATTCCAAGAATGCAAGGCCAATCGGATGCGACGATTACAGCGAGTGCGGATCTCTCAGCCACCACGCACCGCAAGGCATGGTCGCGGCCACCCATCAACATTGATTTCCAGGTGCTCATGTACACCTCGTCTGGGCTGCTGGTCCGCTTCCTCAAGGTGTTTGAAAAATCCAACTACAATTCCGTCAAATGGGTCCGGTATCTCACCAAGGCTAACGGCTCGTATCAGATAAGAATATAACCCTTCACCACTTGGCTCTTTGCCCCACCATCACCACCACCACTTTTCTTTTTATTGGTTCTCGGTTTTCGGGTTGTTGTGTTAGCTTATTTCATCTTATCTCTGCATACATATATTGCGCATTACACCAGGACAAGTTGAAAAAAGAACTGTGTTGTTGTTCTTCTCTTTTTTATTATTCCACTGTTTGTATATACACACACACGTCCATCTCTTTCTGTACAATCCTTGCGATCCTCCTTGCCTCCCCTTTTATCTTTTCTTTCTGGTATAACCTCTTGAAAAGAGTTTTTTGTTGTTGTTGTGGTAGGTGAATCTTACTCTGTTTGAGATTGAGATCTCGTTTTTTTTTTTTGTTCGTTCGAAGTATTTATATCCTGAGTGATGTCAGTATATGTAAGTGTGTGCGCTATTTCTTTCTCCACCGCTTCAACTGTCTCGTCCGGCAGGACATTCTGGACCCCGGCAAGTGCGGAGGCCGGACGGACTTGTCCGGTGAGTTCGGCATGACCCTCTCTGTACTCCTGTCCGGTTGTTCAATGATCATTGATATGTAGCTTTTTTTTTTGAGTGTAATTTGGCCCTGGGCATTGTACACTATGAATATCTGATATGGGAGTACAACGGGGGCTGTTGACTGTGTTGATTCAGCTACTACAGCTGAGATGACTCGGCTTAGGAAACACGTGTAGGGGGTGGTACTTATTTGACTGAGTTGATTGTATTCTTTTTTTGGAATGAGTTGCTAGAGCAGCTCCAGCGGGGGAGTTGACACGCGGTAGCTATAACCGTGAGACAGCTTTTTTCCGCAGCAATTTAGCTACCGCAAGTGCTGCGGCATCCAGCGCAAGTAGCTATCCTCAAAGGCAAACAAACATTTCACCAGACCCCGGCACCCCGATCTCTTGTCCTTCCAATTGAATCAATTAAGAAGATAAATCATTCAGCAAAATCAATCTAAGAAACACCCCAAGAATCATGGACACCTCGCGATTCATCCAGAATACCTTACAAACTCAAAGCGGTGTCATTTCCAGTTCAACTCAAGCAAGAAATATGATGTTACAGTCAGCGATGGCACTCCTTGATGATGAAGAAAGAAAGAAAAAGAAAAGAAGGGTCGGAGGCTCAAAGCCTGGTCGTAGTGCCAATCTACCTCGCGATTTTGAAGCTGGCTACCGACTCCTTATCAAACATTACTTCTCACCAACACCGTTATATCCGCCACTACTTTTCCGAAGAAGATTCCGAATGCACCGCGAATTGTTCCTTTCCATTGTGGATGATGTGACTGAATATGATAGCTATTTTCTTCTCAAGAAAGATGCACTCGGTCGGCTAGGCTTGAATCCCATTCAGAAAGTGACCTCGGCCATCCGAATGCTAGCTTACGGTGGATCGGCTGATTCAAACGACAAGTACATTCAAATATCTGAAAGCACAACACTCAAAAGTCTGTCAAGATTCTGTGATGCAATCATCAATATCTACGGTGAAGAATACCTTTGATATCCCAATGCGGACGATATCAAGTGACTCTTGGCTATAGGTGAGGCGCGAGGCTTTCCAGGAATGCTTGGATCCCTAGATTGTATGCATTGGGAGTGGAAGAACTGCCCAACTGTGTGGGCAGGCCAATTCACCGGAAAAGAAAAGGTATCTAGACTTTACTCTTTTTTTCTGATTCATCAGATGAATACTAATTTATATCATTTTTTCAGACGCCCACCATTGTACTTGAAGCAGTCGCCTCCCACGACCTGTGGATATGGCACTCATTTTTTGGTCTTCCCGGCTCCCACAACAACATCACTGTTCTTGATCATTCTCCTTTATTTTCAAAATTATTGAACGGAGTTGCTCCAACTTGTAAATACACCATCAATGGAAATGAATACAATCAAGGATACTACTTAGCGGATGGAATATATCCGGATTGGTCTACTTTAGTGAAAACTATTTCACAGCCCCAAGGACTCGATAAAAAGGTATTTCAATTGTCTATCTCATCACCACAACTGTTGCTGACCATAATTCTGCTAGCACTTTGCAAAGATGCAGGAAGCAGCGCGTAAAGATGTTGAACAAGCCTTTGGGGTTCTCCAAGCCAGATTTGCTATTGTATCTCGACCGGCACGGGGTTGGCATCATGATAACCTTCAAAGAATCATGAAGTGTTGTGTTATTTTACACAACATGATCATTGAAAACGAGCGGGGAATGAATGGTGATTATATCTACAATGGCACAACCACCTCCGCCACTATTGACAGTCCGGACACATCTTGATTAGCTAGCTTCAGTCAGTTTGTTTCAAACTTGCAGAGGATCATCAACTCCAACCTGCATCACCAGCTTCGCAACAACCTAGTCAGCCATCTTTGGGCTCTCAAAGGTTGCAGTGAGACCAAACGCAAGGTCTCCTAAAATCAGCTCTCATTCCTTTTTTCAATGTTGCTTCATTCTCTTATACTTTCTTTCAATTCCTCAGTTGTAGACAGTCATGTTTTTGGCAATTTAACAACTGTTTTCATTTATAAAAAAGAAAAAAAAAACTTGCAAAAAAGGAAGGCACAATTGAGCGAGTGAATACAAGTTAGTTGATGGAATGAGTGACTAGAGCTGAAAGAGTGACTTGATGGAACAAGTGACAGGCAGAAAAGGGGAAGAAATAAAATAAAAGCTAGTTAATCCCATATTTCTCAAAGTACTTGTTTTTTTTAAGCTCATAGTACCTTTGGGTTCGCTCATCCATGTGAGAATAGTCCTTGCTCATGAAGGAGTCCTCAACCATTGAGCGCGAGTCTTCGGCGATAGAGTTCATGGCTTTTGTTTGGGAAGAAAGGAGCTCGTTTTGTAATTGCGTTTGCTCAACCATCTCCTTCTGGGATTTGGCTAGCGCTTGTTGCCACGCGTCGGTCTGTTGTTGGTCGTTCTTGGACTTCTTTTGGCCACTCAGACGTTCCATTTGTCCGGTTGAGATTTCAGTAGTAGATAACGCATCGCTAGGGGGTTCCGACAAATCTGCAATGGTGGTAGTTGTGTCCTGGCGCTTTCGCTTTTGGGAGGCCGATTTGTTCTGGAGGTTTGTGATGTACTTGTTCCACTTTGGAGCGTTGACCAGGATTTTGTAGCAGGCAATATGCGCAAAAGCCTTTCTGTGGGTCTGAGAATAAAGGCAAAGCGGGTAGGTTAATTTGTCCTCGTTGGTTGCACCACTTTGGTTACGGTGCTCGATCTGCTTGACACACGCCAAGAACTTGTTGATGGCTCCTTGAAGGGTGCACCAGCGGCTCTTGAGTCCCACAGGGGTTTGCAATCATGTACTTCTCGGTGATGCAATTCCAAAATCCATTGCCCGTTTGATTGGTACCAACGACTGGATCCTGCGTTACATCAAGCCAAAGTTCGCATAGCTGGATGTCCTCCTTATCACTGTAGTTTCTTTGTCGAGTGATTTTGGGCTCCGCGTTCTTCTTTTTCTTGCTAGTAGGGGTTTGTTCCTCTACAAAAACAGATACAGATTAAAAAATGTCTTCAAGGAGTGATGAGCATGATGATGGAGAAAGAATTACCTTCGAAATCCTCTTCTGGCTGGTTGTCTTTGAGCAAGGGATCCAAGAAGGCTGGCAAAGAGGTATTCAAGGACATTTTTCAAAATTTGTGGTGGTGTAGTGATGCAGAAGTGTGTTTTTTGGGGGGTGGATGGAAGGTGTTTCACAGATGTTTCATGGAACGGCGGGAGGGAGAGGGTTGCGAGATGAGGCAACCACCTCCCTCCCAAGCGAGCAACCAAGGCCCCTAGCAACTCAGATAGCAGCTGCGGTGGCTCGCTTTTTTGGGGTCCGGGTTGCTAAAAAGTGGATGGCAACCCGATTTGACTCCCGCGGTGGAGCTGCTCTTACTGGCACTGCATCAATTATCTTGTCGGGCAGGTCTGTCCGACAAGACCTCGGACAGGCCCGTCCGACAAATGGTTGGAGGATTTAGCCCGACAGGTGGTCGGTCCCACCTGTCGATGGCCCATGTCCAACAAGTGGTCGAGCCTGCCTGCTCAATGGGTCATCGAGCAGGCAGGCTCGACCACTTGTCGGACTGCCCAGATCGTCCCGAGGTCGAGTGGGGCCATCCAACGAGTGGTCAGACCAGCTAGTCGGACACCACGGGCCGACCATATGTTGGACGTGCCTGTCCGACCAATTCCCACATGTCGGGCAGACACGTTTGACAGGTCATCTGGTCGAACCCGCTGCCCAACATGTCCACTCGTTGGGCAGGCTTGTCCGACAAGTGCGGGTCTGACAAGTGTGACCTGTCGGACCTGCAGGTTTGATGAGTCCAACTCGTCGGATTTGTCAGTTCAACGAGTACTGACTCGTCGAACTGGCCTGTCCGACGAGTTAGTACTCGTCAAACTGGCCTGTCCAACGAGTCTGTGCTAGCCCAGACTTCCAGATCACCGACAAACCTACAACACATAGATACACTTTCAATGTCACTGGATTCACCGCCGCTTTAGATGGTTTTCTGAGGCCGGTGTTGGCCATAAATGGACAGATACCCGGTCCACTGATCCAGGTATGTCGGAGAGTTATCTTTCTATTCAGACTGAAAGTTGGAAACCATCCTGAATCTAATAAATTCTGTCTGGATCGCCTTCTTTTCAGGCAAATGAAGGTGATCAATTGGAAATCACTGTCATTAATCAGATGAAAGTCGGATTGACTATCCATTGGCGCGGCCTCTACCAGGCAAGTACTCAATTTTCAGCGCTCAACCGCTTCCATGAAGGCGCTGTACTCCATAATTTTCACTGATAATACTCTCCTCCTTCTTGGCTTTTGAACCACTCCTTGGTGTGTTGTTAAAATTTCTCTATGGGACCTGAATCTTCTGCAGCGGTGCACGGAAAAATTCAATAGAACGGGTCCAAGTTGAGTGACACCATGCCTCTCTTTAGTAACCTCTCTTGAGAATAAATAAATAAATAAATAAGAAAAATGAAACAAAAATGTCGAGAATATCAACAGCATCGTCACTCTACTTGCCGCTCTCCTCCTCCCCTTCATGGCCACCCTGGGAACCACAATCTACTTGATCACCCGCCGCGGCAAACACTGGAACCACCTCCACCAAACCCTTGCATACATCACCCCACGAGACTTGTGGACACTCGGCCTGCTCTTCTATTCCCTCCTTATGGCCATTCTTCATCGACGCCAGTGCTGGCGCCAATCTGCTCATTTCCTTCCTTGGTCTCTCGTGGGCGGTATGTACGCCTCTCCGTTCTTCCTGTCCAAGACACTTGCTGCTTCTGGAGATCATCATTCAGCTCACTGATCCTGCCTGATACATGTTAATTTCTTGTGGTGGTGAACACAGCTCTCACAATGGGACCAATGAGCGATGGCGGATTTGGTGGAGGGGTTGAGCTTGTTGGGGGGGACAGAGGAGGAGCAGACCAGCAAGAGGTCCGTGTCGAGGGTGTCCATGACGGGGAAGAGCCGCATGGCCTTCTCCACGCCATCCGAGACCGGCATACTGGACTCGATCACGTCTCGTAACGGCTGGATGCACGTGACCCGGAGCCCTAGCACCCAACATAGCTCCCCAATTTCTTAAGCACTCTCAAGCAAGTCGGGAGGTTGTGAAATACATTGCCGAATTCGGAAGAATTGAATTTGTGGTCTCAGGTGCTGCTGGAAATTTACTCTGTCCTATCAATCAGCTGAGCTCCAATGCCTTCAAATTGGTGGTCAAGATTGACTTGGTACGCCGCTTCATTGATTGACTTGTGAACCCCTCTGAGATCTTTCCAAGCCTTTTTGGGTGTTTTTTAGTTAGGAACGTGTAAGCCAAACTTAGTCGTTCTCCCAATGGCCATCCACCGCTATGCTGACAAATCATTGCTCTGTAGACAACACTGTCAAAGCGACCTAGCCCCAAATAAAGGCAAGCCAGGGGTCCTTTATCAGCGTATCTGCAACATTACATCACTATGGTGAGTCAATCAACTTGAACTTCCATCTAAACAAGGAGGGGGGAAGGACCCCAGGCCCATGCAGCCATAAGGATATCAAACCAACCCATCTCATCATCATGCCAACACTCACGCCGTTGCTCACCGAGGTTGTCAAACATTTGTTGCGCTGAACCTCCCAATTGTTGTAGAACAGCTTTTTTCTTCTTTTGTTTTTGGCTCAAGGAACAAGATTGATGATATTGCAATTCTGTTCCAGAGTTTTTTTTACCATCTACATTCCCAACCATTTTCTCTTCCCTTCTTGTTCTTCTACAAGTGCATGCACAGATAACATTGTGCATGAAATGATTTAGGCTTACACACACTTAGCATGGGTGTCAACCCATGATAAATGGGTGGCAACCCATGATAAATGGGTGTCAACCCATGATAAATGGGTGTCAACCCATGATAAATGGGTGTCAACCCATGATAAATGGGTGTCAACCCATGATAAATGGGTGTCAACCCATGATAAATGGGTGACAACCCATGATAAATGGGTGGCAACCCATGATAAATGGGTGTCAACCCATGATAAATGGGTGTCAACCCATGATAAATGGGTGTCAACCCATGATAAATGGGTGTCAACCCATGATAAATGGGTGTCAACCCATGATAAATGGGTGTCAACCCATGATAAATGGGTGTCAACCCATGATAAATGGGTGTCAACCCATGTTAAATGGGCGTTAACCCATGTTGAATGGGCGTCAACCCATGTTAAATGGGTGTCAACCCATGTTAAATGGGTGTCAACCCATGTTAAATGGATGTCAACCCATGTTAAATGGGTGGAAACCCATGTCAAATGGGTGGAAACCCATGGTAAATGGGTGGAAACCCATGTCAAATGGGTAGAAACCCATGTCAAATGGGTAGAAACCCATGTTAAATGAGTGGAAACCCATGTTAAATGGGTGGAAACCCATGTCAAATGGGTACAAACTCATGTTGAATGGGTGGAAACCCATGTTAAATGGGTGGAAACCCATGTTAAATGGGTGGAAACCCATGTTAAATGGGTGGAAACCCATGTAAAATGGGTGGAAACCCATGTTAAATGGGTGGAAACCCATGTAAAATGGGTGGAAACCCATGTTAAATGGGTGGAAACCCATGTAAAATGGGTGGAAACCCATGTAAAATGGGTGGAAACCCATGTTAAATGGGTGGAAACCCATGTCAAATGGGTGGAAACCCATGTCAAATGGGTGGAAACCCATGTTAAATGGGTGGAAACCCATGTCAAATGGGTAGAAACCCATGTTGAATGGGTGGCAACCATGTCACTGTCAGAAAACCTGACTCGGATGGCTACATCCAAGTAAATATTGGATGGAGCCATCCGAGGCAAACTCGGTTGCATGGCAACCGAGTGATCCCCTCATCCAATTTAAAATTGGTGAGGGGTTTGCGACTTTGAATCGCACTTACTATCAACCGAGGGAATTGTATCCCTTGGTGGATGTCCAGCTGATGTAGCCTTGGGTGCCAGACACCGAGGCATGACCCGTCGGCTAGAAAATCACCAATTCAATAATGAATCGGTGATTTTCTAACCAAGTCAATGGTTTTATCAGTTGGCATCAACCAATGAAAACCATGCATGCCCGGTGAGCAGGAAGTGACCTGCTCAACGGGCAGATTGCAGCCTGCTCGTCAAGCAGGCTGAGCCTGTAGCCTGCCCGGTGAGGAGGTTGCTACCTGCTCATGAAGCAGGCAGTGACCTCCTCACCGGGCAGGCAACAGCCTGCTCAATGAGCAGGTAGTAAACTGCTCACTGGGCAGGCTACAGCCTGGTCTGTGAGCAGGTAGCGACCGGCTCATCAAGCATGTCGCTGCCTGCTCACCGGGCAGGCTGTAGCCTGCTTGATGAGCAGGCAGCGACCTGCTCACCAGGCAGGCTGTAGCCTGCTTGATGAGCAGGCAGCGACCTGCTCACCGGGAAGGTCGCAGCACCCTTCCCAATGAGCAGATCGCTACCTGCTCACCGGGAAGGCTACAGCCTTCCCAATGAGCAGGTAGTGACCTGCTCACTGGGCAGGCTACACTCGTCGTGAAGGATGTGGCCTGCCTGGTGAGTGCCCGGTGAGCAGGTCGCTGCCTGCTCATCAAGCAGGCTGTGGCCTCCCCGGTGAGCAGGTTGCTGCCTGCTCATTTGAGCAGGCTACAGCCTGCCCAGTGAGCAGGTCGCTGCCTGCTCATTGAGAAGGCTACAGCCTGCCCGGTGAGCAGGTCGCTGCCAGCTCGCCGCGCAGGCTACAGCCTGCCCGGTGAGCAGGTTGCTGCCTGCTTGTTGAGCAGGCTACAGCCTGCCCGGTGAGCAGTTAGCGACATGCTTGATGAGCCGGTTGCCACCTGCTCACAGACCAGGCTGTAGCCTGCCCAGTGAGCAGGTTACTACCTGCTCATTGAGCAGGCTGTTGCCTGCCCGGTGAGGAGGTCACTGCCTGCTTCATGAGCAACTGCCTGCTTCATAAGCAGGTAGCAACCTCCTCACCGGGCAGGCTACAGGCTCAGCCTGCTCGACGAGCAGGCTGCAATCTGCCTGTTGAGCAGGTCACTTCCTGCTCACCGGGCATGCATGGTTTTCACCGGTTGATGCCAACCGATGAAACCATTGACTTGGTTAGAAAATCACCAATTCATTATTGAATCGGTGATTTTCTAGCCGACGGGTCATGCCTTGGTGTCTGGCACCCAAGGCTACATCAGCTAGACATCCACCAAGCAATACAATTCCCTTGGTTGATAGTAAGTGCGATTCAAAGTTGCAAACCCCTCACCGATTTTAAATCGGATGAGGGGATCACTCGGTTGCCATGCAACCGAGTTTGCCTCGGATGGCTCCATCCGATATTTACTCGGATGTAGCCATCCGAGTCAGGTTTTCTGACAGTGTGTTAAATGGGTGGAAACCCATGTTAAATGGGTGGAAACCCATGTTAAATGGGTGGAAACCCATGTTAAATGGGTGGAAACCCATGTTAAATGGGTGGAAACCCATGTTAAATGGGTGGAAACCCATGTTAAATGGGTGGAAACCCATGTTAAATGGGTGGAAACCCATGTTAAATGGGTGGAAGCCCATGTTAAATGGGTGGAAACCCATGTTAAATGGGTGGAAACCCATGTTAAATGGGTGGAAACCCATGTTAAATGGGTGGAAACCCATGTTAAATGGGTGGAAACCCATGTTAAATGGGTGGAAACCCATGTTAAATGGGTGGAAACCCATGTTAAATGGGTGGAAACCCATGTTAAATGGGTGGAAACCCATGTTAAATGGGTGGAAACCCATGTTAAATGGGTGGAAACCCATGTTAAATGGGTGGAAACCCATGTTAAATGGGTGGAAACCCATGTTAAATGGGTGGAAACCCATGTTAAATGGGTGGAAACCCATGTTAAATGGGTGGAAACCCATGTTAAATGGGTGGAAACCCATGTTAAATGGGTGGAAACCCATGTTAAATGGGTGGAAACCCATGTTAAATGGGTGGAAACCCATGTTAAATGGGTGGAAACCCATGTTAAATGGGTGGAAACCCATGTTAAATGGGTGGAAACCCATGTTAAATGGGTGGAAACCCATGTGAAATGGGTGGAAACCCATGTCAAATGGGTGGAAACCCATGTTAAATGGATGGAAACCCATGTTAAATGGATGGAAACCCATGTTAAATGGGTGGAAATCCATGTTAAATTCGTGGAAACCCATGTAAAATGGCTGGAAACCCATGTAAAATGGCTGGAAACCCATGTAAAATGGCTGGAAACCCATGTAAAATGGGTGGAAACCCATGTAAAATGGTTGGAATACCCTACAACATATACTGTACGGGATACTGAGTAAGACATTACGGGATATACGGGATATCTTGTAGTGGTCAACTTTTTCAAACCACCCTCATATAACATCACCATATCACCATATCATATAACTGTCATATCCCAATATAACAATATCAGATCACTGTCATATTACAAGATACTAACATCATATCACTGCTGTATCACAAGATGACACTATTGTAAGCACTATCAGCATTGACCAGTCAAACATGGCTGGTCAAGCAGTGCTCAGACACACTGCCAGCAATGCTGGCTCGGATGGTCGCATCCGAGTTTACATTGGATGCAGCCATTCGATTCAAACTTGGGCACCGGGCCACCGAGTGAATCAAGAACCGATTCAAACTCGGTGGCCAAACGCCAGGGCCACCGAGTTTGAATTGGTCAACGATTCACTCGGTGGCCCGGCGCCCGAGTTTGAATCGGATGGTCGCATCCGATATAAACTCGGATGCGACCATCCGAGCCAGCTTTTCTGGCAGTGACAGACATGTTCAATCAGTGATCTTGGACATGCACCGTCCAACCAAAGCCCATGCTGGCCATTCAAGCGGGTCTGCCCAATCAGTTCTTGGCTGGTGGTGACTGGTTGCAGTCAAACCTATTGGACAGGCCCATCCGACTGGCTGGCAAGGGCTTTGGTCAGACCGTGCCTGTCCAATCACTGGTCAAAGACGGCTGTTCAAGAACTTCTCAACCAGCCGTGTTTGACCAATCAATGCCAGCAGTGAAGCTTACCTCACTCCAAGCTTGCATCAACAAAGGTCTTCAGTAATACTCAAGATGCCACATGTCAACTGCAGGCATTTGAGGAAGTTATTATTGCGGTGCCTCACCCAGGGGCTGTCCCAGTGCATTGCCACAAAAAGTGCTTGACCTGATCAACAAGTGCAACAAAATTGGTAAACTCCATGCAAAACATCTGTATTAATGTGGACAATTTTCCAAGGCAATATGAAGACCATGCAAAACATTAGCACAAATGTTTTGCATGGTTTTTAGAAATTTTGTTGCACTTGTCAATCAGGTCAAGCACTTCATGTGGCAATGCACTGGGACAAGCTGATTCAGTTTTCCTCCTTTTGCTGCCCTCTGCTCCCTGATGTCACACAAAGATACTGTCCTTTGTATTTTCCAAACTCCCTTTCTCATCTGCCGGTTCCTCCCTGCAGAAACCCATTTACACCATTCCCAGCCTTTTCTGAACCCCGCACTGTGACGCCATGCAACCCCACTACCATTCATTTCTGTTCTCAAATGCAAAAGTACCCAACAGTCACCAACAACCAAAAGGCTTGTTGTAACAAGTGGTTTCCGCGGTTGGTGCTCTATAGTCTCACTTTGACAATCTTGTCATTGCGGCAAAACCTTTAGTATAATGCCTTGTGCCTGTCAAGATGTGGCTTCACGTGTCAAAATTTCACAAATTACCTATTTTTCCCATGTTTTTTCAGGAAAAAAGACCCTTTCACATGGTGAATCAGAAACCTAGATGTTACCAATTAATGCCTGTGAGCCAAGGATTGATTTGCACATAGTGGTGTGGTAGTACACACATTTTGCCGGTCAAGATTGGGCTTCACACATCAAAATTTCACAAATTACCTATTTTTCCCGTGTTTTTCCAGGAAAAAAGACCCTTGCACATGGTGAAACAAAAAAATAGATATGGCCAATTGATGCCTGTGAGCCAAGGTTTGGTTTTTGTGTTGTGATGTGGTAGTAACACATGTTTTGCCCACCAAGATTTGGTTTCATGAGGTTTGTCAACCCGATTCATCCGCTTTAAGCCAAAGATAATGGAGCCAGTATCTTTGGTTTGAGACCAAAGAACCATCAGAGCTGGGCAAGCTGAGCTCGGCTGGCTGCTCATCCAGCTCTATATACATAGATCTATGCCTATATACATAATGTATGTATATAAAAATACAGATGTATGCACTCACATGTATGTATATATGCATACATACACATATAGGCCAAATGAGGTCAGAAACGGCAAAAACTGGGCAGAAACAGGTTATTTTCCAAAAAACCAGTTTCTGGCCAGTTTTTGCCAATTTGGACCACATTTTGCATGTATATACTTATATATATATATATATATATATATATATATATATATATCTAAATAAGTGATGTCAGAAATGGCAAAAACTGGGCAGAAACTGGTTTTTTCCCAAACAACTAGTTTTGGGGGGTTTATCCATACCCCCCCGGGATTCTAACGGGTGGCCCTAACCTAACCTAACCAGAACTAACCTATGTTTACCTAACCTAACCTAAGCTGAACCTAACCTAACCTAACTGAACCTAACCTAACCTAACGGGGGGTTTTTTTTAATCTGGCTCCGTCCAGCTCATCCAGCTCTGCATGATCTTTGGTCTTAAACCAAAGATACTGGCACATTTATCTTTGGCTTAAGACCAAGGAAATTGGGTTGACACAGGTGGGTTTCATGCATCAAAATTTCACAAATTATCTAGTCTTCTTGTGTCTTCCCAGGAAAAAAGACCCTCAAACATGGTCAATCAAGAACGTGGATATGACCAATTGATTCCTCTGGGTCAAGGGTTGATTTGCATATAGTGGTGTGGCAGTCTCATGCAGCTGTTTGCCTGTTAAGATGTGGCTTCACGCATCAAAATTTCACAAATTACCCTCTTTTTCTGCATTTTCTCATGAAAAAAGACCCTTGCACACGGTGAATTAAAAACATAGATATGGCCAATCAATGCCTTTGAGCCAAGATTTGATTTTCATATAGTGGTGTGTTATTATCACATGTTTTGCCTGTCAACATTTGGCTTCACCCATGAATATTTCACAAATCACCTTTTTTTTGTGTTTTCTGAGGAGAAAGTGCCTTGCACATGGTGAAACAAAAACATAGATATAGACTATTGATGCCTGTGGTCCAAGGTTTGGTTTATATAAGTTGGTGTGGTAGTATTGCATGTTTGCCTATCAAGATTTGGCTTCACGCATCAAAATTTCACAAATTACCCATTTTTTCTGCATTTTCTCATGAAAAAAGACCCTTGCACATGGGGAATCAAAAACATGGATATTCCCAACCAATGCATGTGATTCAAGGTTGGAATTTCATATAGTGGTGTGGTAGTATCATTCCTTTTGCCTGTCAAGATTGGGCCTCACACACACCCAAATTTCACAAATTACCTATTTTCCTGTGTTTCCCCAGGACAAAAGACCCTTGCTCAAGGTGAATCAAAGACATAGGTATGGCCAATTGATGAATCTGAGTAAAGTGTTGATTTGCAAATAGTAGTGTGGTAGTATCATGCCTTTTGCATGTCAAGATTTGGCTTCACGCATCACAATTTCACAAATCATCTATTTTTCCCATGTTTTCTCAGGAAAAGAGACCCTTGCACATGGTGAATCAAAAGTATAGATTTGGCCAATTGATGCCTCTGAGTCAAGTGATGATTTGAGTATAGTGGTGTGGTAGTATCATGCCTTTTGCCTGTCAAGATTGGGCCTCATGCATCAAAATTTTACAAATTACCTATTGTTCCCATGTTTTCCTCAGGAAAAAAGACCTTTTCACATGGTGAATCAGAAACAAAGATATTATCAATTGATGCCTGTGAGCCAAGGATTGATTTACATATTGTGGTGTTGTACCTACAAACCTTACCAGATATCCTGTCCGGGATATCCAGTTACATTTCCAGGATATCTGGTAGCATTTTTTTTGTTTTTTTGTTTTTATTTTTTTTCCCATTACATACATAATACAAATTGACACAATTTGACACATTCTCATGTTTTTTTCCATTTTTTTCCATTTTTTTTAAAAACAAAAAACAAAAATATGAAAAAAACATGAGCGTGTTACAGATTTTTTCAATGTGTATTATGTATATAATGGGAAAAAAAGAGAAAAAAAAAATGCTACCGGATATCCTGGAAATGTTACTGGATATCCTGAACAGGATATCTGGTAAGGTTTGTAGTGAAACCCCTCGAACATGGGGGTTCAACACGGGATTGGACACCATTGTCCAATCCCATGTCGGACAAACCCATCCGGTGGGCTTGTTTGATATGGCATCAGACGGAATTGTCCAATCCCATGTTGGACAAACCTGTCGGACAAGCTTGTCTGACATAGCATCGGATGAAGATGTTTGATGCCATGTCAAACAAGCCCACCGGATTGGTTTGTTTTGGCGGTGCAGTCATCCTCGCTGTAGCCTTGCGATCCAGGTTGTCTCCCCCCCTCTTTGATGAGGCCGATTTGCTAGTTGATTTTCGGGATGAAGTCTTACTTCGCCGGGCTGAAGATTGAGTTCCATCTTTTTGGTTTTTTGGTGATTTGACTGGTGGACTCATGTTAGAAGATAGAGGAGCTAGAATTGTGATGGAACCCTTGTGTAAATTAAGAACGGCAAAATTTACAAATTTGGGTCTAAATTGAGATCTGGGAGGTGTCAGAATAATGTATTCTTTCAGGAGGTTCCCAGACCCCACGGGAAGTCATCCAATATAGAGCGAGCTCATCACATCCAGATTGTTGTCGCCTCAAAAACTTTTGTTGGTGTCCTAAGCCTCTCCACCACTTTCATCGCAACGGTTCTAGGTGTTTTGATTGGCACCATACGCATTTATTACTCATCAAACATGCAGCTTCTCCCAAAAAATCAGCTGCCGTTGATAATCACAGGTTTGATGCTGGTGATGTCATACAGCAACAACCCTTTTGGATTCGTTTGTGCTCAAAACGGATACACCGAGGGACTTTGCGCTTATACCGAACAAAGAGATCCAGCTTCAGGTCAAACAACTAGTTAAACAAGTCAGTATATGCCCTTATTCTCCACCCCTCCCAAAAAATCCAAGCCTTAATGCTGAATTGTACATTGTGGGCTTTTATTATTGTTTACATTTTACCCCTCAAGTAACCACTGCTGAGAAGGGTTCAGAAGGTTCCAGCTGTCCGAGTGGCGCTGAATCCAAAGCGTGTTGCCGCCCAAGTTATAAGTTCCCACTATCAAAGGTTCGTTGGAAGTACATTCATGAGATTCCTATGTTGATGAGGTGGATCAACTCCACATAGACAACATATTATCACCATTGGGTGTTGCTAATTGCTTGGCATTTGATCTTAACAGGGTAATACGAAAAATTATGTCGCTTCTAGCACCGTCCACGCTTCTTGTCACTTGTTTTCTTGACAAGAGCTCGCGAGGTACTACTGGACGTCTGCCTGAGCCACTCACGGAGTGGTTGTGGGGCTTGCCGATTAAGTTTGAGTGACGAGGCCCGAGTGATCATATGAATTATCTGCCCTCTGATCAGGCCCTTTTTCAACATATTTTCTTCCTCTTTTGTCATTCCCACTTTCACTCTCATCGTAGACAATGTAGTGAGCCAATCCAGAATCACCGCTACTTCTAAAACTGAAGGGAGAGGGGGGGACGTTTCTTGAGAATCAGGGCTCTGTGACAAGTTTAAGCACACGAGCGAGACGAGCGGAGAGAGCGACGAATCTTTGGTACGAGCTGAATCAGTGATCTATGCCAATGAGGCATCCATACAAGTGAGATTAGAGAGTACTTAAAAAGTGAAACGGAAGGTGACAAAAAACAGAAGTAACCAACTGAGGAGAAGGACAACACGCGCCTGAGACACGAGCGTGGATCATAAGCCTACAAAGAAGGCTCATGACCACCCATCATTCGTCCATCTTCGAAGTCAAGGAGCTGCAACAGGCATCAAGTGAAGGTAAGAAGGAAATCCGATCTCCCTGCTTTTGAAAAATTTAACATCTTCGTTCACCTTCCTTGGAGGCTCCGTAGAACAGAAAGTTGCCCAATATGGTCGTTAATTTATTGATTTGTAAGCACGTGTTCAAAATCTGCTCTCGCTGTTGACGATGGGTCTTGAAACTCTGGAACAATTGGTTTCAATAATAATATTCAACTAGCGACTCGCGTCTCGGCCAAACTTCTGTAGTAAATATCGGTGCCTCCGACCAGCTTCCCTCACCGCTTTCTCCTTTACTCCGCCCTTTGAGTACATGCATTCCTGGACCTCACCCAGCCTGCAAGTCGGGATTCTCCTGGGCGGGATTATCACCCCCTGTTCTGGGTTAAGAAGGACTTGTCAGAATGGAGTCAGAGCTAAGGAGCCATCACAGTCTCATGACTGATCGAGAGCTATCTATCTGTTGAAGTCTGCCCATGTACACCATCCGAGAGAAGCAGACCAACACGATGGACCCAACCCAACCCAGGGTTGAAAAAAGTGGCTATCGCTGAGACACATCGGCTTCAACGACCAGCGGCCATAGAGAAAGCAACTTCCAGGAGTGCAGAACAAGAAATTGATATGTGCCCACCTGGATTCGGGCACCTCGGGATATGCCTAGCCTCATCGGGCGTACTCAAATCTTCAGAATGTGTAAATACCTTATATGTATCCCTTTGTGTCCCCAGAGATGGCTCACCGTTCACAGTCGATCAAAGGGCCTAACAATGACATGTCATGTGTCTCCACAAGGATGCAGCATTTGTTTCGATTGAACCTTGGGCGAGTTGTCAACTGTCTGCTTCATCGAGTATACTTTTTCCAACGGGTTGCTGTTGTCTAAAGTGATATAACTCGGCTATCAAATCTATCTACACACAGCAAGCATATGCGCTTTCAATCCCAGTGAGTGAGATTCTAAACAGCTGAATACCCCTTCAAAAAAATTATGCTATTTTTCGGGCCTCATCTTGGACTGAACGCGTGCTCATCCGTTGAACCTCTTATCTACACTCTTTGGCATAGCCCAGGGTCAACCGTCACACACACATACACACAGGGTGCGTCTAGGACCTAAAATTTACCGTTGCGTGTAGGTAAGGAGCTTCCGACCAATCGTAGATCTCCATCTCAGTATACAGAGGATAGAAAGTCACTCTGACTGCCAGTTGGCGGGGGTTTTTTCCTTATTTTGATCGAGCTGAGGTGCTCATCAGTTTTAAGACTGGCACCCATTCTTTCCTCTCGCCCTCTTTGTCTTGCTTCACCCCATTGTCTTCGTCCATCTCTTCTTAATCGCGACTTGAGACGGGTGGCCTACTTTCCGCCAACATTACGCTCTATACTCCGCTCTTTACATTATTCTTACGTCGCTTTTGAAAAGAGTTTGAGCCTATTATTATCATCCCGCTTTTCAATAGCCTTCTTCATACATACAGGCATCAATACTACCCGCCCCCCTGGAAAGAAGAAAAAGATGGCAACTGATAGTGCCCCGATTCGAATCAGTCTCTGCTTTCTATTTTCCCTGTTATTACCCTTTGTCATTCTTGATGATCCCAGAACTCAAGTGATCATCTCCCCGAAAGGTTCCATTAGGGGAGCTGAATCTAAAACTAAGGATGTTTTCCAATACTCCCTTCGGTACGCTCAACCACCCGTTGGCCAATTAAGATGGCGTGACCCCCTGCCCGTCAATCGATGGAATGGGATGTGAGTTAGAATTCAATATGCTTCTCTCCAAATTGCCAAAACAAATTACGACAAAGTGTGAAAGTTGACCCTTCCTCTTTTTTGGCGTATGTCTTCTCGGGAACATTAGTTTTGACGCGACCTACACCCCTCCTGTTTGCCCCCAAGTCAATATTCCCTCCACTCAAAACATGAGTGAAGATTGCTTGTATTATACTGTATATAGTCCACAAGTAGATAGAAGCAAGAAACTCCCGATCTTTGTCTGGTATGTAGGCTTTTTCTCTTATAATCAGACTTCACACAGTCTTTTTGTCGCAACACAATGGAATTAATAGAACGTTTGAAAAACTCTAACAAAAATATTCACCCAGGCTTCATGGTGGTTCATTTATCGAAGGTGGTGCCGGGAACTATGGGTTGGATGGGTCTGCTCTAGCGGGGAAATCCCAAATGATTGTGGTGGTAGTGCAATATAGGCTTGGGTTACTTGGATTCTTGAAAGGGTCCGCTGCGAAAACCAATCCTCCTATTGGTGGAAACTATGCCGTTAAAGATGTGATCTCCGCCTTGAGTGAGCGACGGATCTTCTCTCTTTGTGTGATAGCCCAATGTAGACAAGTAATTGCGGGTAGCTTAACCAGAAGTTTTCCCTTTTTGTTCTCCTGGCTTTATCTCATAGGTTCTATCAGAGAATTTGCCGATACCTTTGGGGGCGATCGGGACCGCGTGACCTTGGCGGGGCAGTCGAGCGGGGCCGAAATGGTCAAAACACTCTTAATGGCGAGATCTGCATCAGACCTTTTCCAACGAGCCATTCTCCACTCAGCTCCTCTCAACTACGGAGACCACTCTGTCAAGACGGCGGATGCAATAGGATCGATTGCAACCTCTCTATTCAATTGTCAAGATGATTGTTACAGGTCTTCTTTGGATGTAGATACCATCTTGGAGGTCCAAAATACGTTGATGGATCAACTCCCCAATCGCATTCCTGAAGTGGCTGCCTCCGAACCTTTCAGACCATTCGTCGATAATGCTCTGATTACTAACGACTTCATGCGAGCCCTCAATAATCCCGGTAGTAAGGATCTGTTCCTAGGAAACCGCCAGATCATTTTTACCACTGTCAAAGACGAGTCTGCCCCTACTATTGCTGACCGAGCAAAAGATATAAAATACCTCACGGAAATCCCTGCCTTTATCAGTTCCGCACTGGGATCTCTCGAGCCTAATCGTAGTTCTATTTTAGGATCCACCCATGTTTATAGTAAAGAATTGGGTTTTGAGTTGGTTTTCAGGAACAGGATTCAAGCGGCGAAAGAAACCCTCATGTTGTTCGGATCAGACTACGTATGCATCGGTTCAATTCTTCTGCTACATTTTACTATTGCAAGCCGCATTCTCATTTTTTTCCCTCTTCTCGCAGATCTGGACCTGCCCCAATCAACAAGTAGCTGTTAACCTTACCCGCAACTCGCAAGCAGCCGGAGGTCATAACTCGATTTGGTTAGCCGAATTTGACATGGGCATCCCTTATCCCTCAACTCAGGCCATCCCATTATGTAAAGGAAAAGTTTGGTCAGTTACGAATGGCTTAGAACTTCTAATAAAAAATACCGCTCGCGTAAAAGAGTTCATGTCTGATAAGCAAATCTTTATCTCGAATTTTCAGTCACGAAGATGATATTTTATTGGTGTTTGGAGTCCCGAAAGACTACCCGAATTTCTTGTCATATTTCCAAAGAAAATTGATCGATGAAGTGGGTAAAAGATGGGGCGCTTTTGCTGCCACGGGATCCCCAAATCTGGATGGATACACTACCTGGAATCCAGTCTCGAGTTCAGAACAACTTAATTTATTAAGATTCGGGAAGGCTTTTGGTAAAATTTCTGATGACCAAAGACCTTGGGCTTGTAACGAGAATGATGGGTTTTGGGGAACCAAAGGTGCCGTCACTTTTTTCTTTTCTTTGCCATTCAATTTCTCTCTCCCTATACTTACAACTCCGTTATGTTTACTCTTTGCAGTCCGATTCGATTCTCAAATTACCAGCAGCTATTGATTCTTAAGAACGAGGCATATTTTCCTATCTCAGTAGCCAAATCATTATCCAATCCTTTCTATTATGTCTTTTGAGAAAAATGAAGATTTACTTTTGACCTTTCCAATGCCGCCTACCAGTGGAAAACAAACACACACAAAATAAATATTTGGTCTGGTTCATTTTCTTCATTACAGTTCCAGTTTTGTTATACAAATCACTTGGATAAAAACACACTCATTTTCACTAATCTACGTCATCCGTATATACATGTGAAATTCAGTCTTAGCACAAGTATAATTACTGGAATAAAGTCTTTCTACGGTCAAAAGTCACTCTTTTGACCTTTATGTCTTGACAACAAGAGTGCCACCAATATATTCCCGAGTTGACCTTGTTTCATTTAAAGGTCCCACGTTGCTTTGTTGATTTTTTTATTTTGAAAGAATGAAAAGAAGTGAGTTTGAGCAGTATAAGGCCGCGGTTGGCAGCGGTATAATCAGCGGAATAATAACCAGCGGAATAATCTGTGACATTTTGATTATGACACTTGCAAATCAATTCAAATGAAATTTTCGGTGGCATTTGTTTACTGCATAATAATACTTGTAAACCCCACCAACAACTCAAGACACCACTCAACAATGCCAATGGATGATCTACTTGACAATGAAGATCTGGTTTTGATTGCGGTTGAGATTGCCCTTTCCTCAACAAATTACTCTGGAGCAGTCCGCAGGCCCTACAAAAACCTTCCCTTCTCTGGCATGGACTATACCTTGGCAATCCTTCAAGGCAATCCTTGGCGCACAATTGATGTCTTCCGAGTGACAACTCCAACTTTTATGTTCTTATGCGATGAACTTTTGGCTATCCAGCTAGAAATTTGTTTTCCTTTTTCAACCTCGGCAACATACAGATCCAACATCATTATTTCCATGGGGCCGGTCCAGAAGAGTTTTTTTTGGGTCTTTCTTTGAGAGGCAGTCGGGACTGTGATTACTTGATTATCAGGGTTTATATCTTCCTCCTCTTCTTGATCACTGGAATCTTGAGACTCTTGGCGCAAACAAGCTCGTTCTTCTCATAGTCGCCTTGTAACTGCGCAATTTCCGGTGTGATAGATTGGTCCTAAAGCGTGTGAACCTTTTGGAGGACCTCTTCTACCTCTTCCAGAGCTTGATTGTCCGCGAGTGCTGCCAGGTGGATTAGGGGACTGGTTGGCTGATTGTTGGGACATGTTGGTGTTGATGGATTAGGTCTAGTTCCCTTTCTGAGTGTTCAGAGAGGTACCGATATAATGGAAAATTCAAAAATATAATCATAATTCTCAGCCAAACGCCAGCAACATGTCACCAATATATTTCAAAAATAATTGTGAATTATCACCCTGGGAAAACCGGGGTCATGAGAGGCAGACAGGTTACACCACGGGTGCAGTTTGCTTTGCCTAAATGGGTTTCCAGAACGGTTGGTAGCCGCGAGTGTTATGAAAACGCCCCGAGCCCTAACCCAACGTTCCTGGAACACATTGGCTCAAAAAGGCTGGCGTTCTCCAAACGTCCTGGGACAAAGATTCTATTCCGTCCTCCAATCAATTGGAAAACCATTCTGGTTTCCGATTGATCAGAGAACGTCAGTCCCACTGTTTTCCCAACACACCTGGGAAATGCTCTGCATGCCGTCCTCACATCAATTTGAAAACCATTCTGTTTTCAAACCGTTGGGAGAATGGCAAGATAATATGTTCCCAGAATGGTTGACTGCTCCAACCGTTCTGGAAGCTACACAATACATTGATCTGCTCACAGTTGGAGCATTTGAATCTCAAAGGACCTGCAGGGGACCGCCTGAAGGCTTGCTACACTGTTTTCTACCCCATTGAGTAGCAAAACTGTATAGACAGCCGATGCACAAAGTGCAATAAATCTGAATCTCTTTCATGCCAAGTTGGAATACATGGTAGATTGCTTTGCCATCCTGGCTGCAATAGGCTGATGATCAGTGCTGGAGCCCGATTGGTGTTCAAGTCCAATTGGAGTTGACTTTTGGTGGGTTTTTTCCGGACCCGGTGTGGTAAGCCAACCCTGAATAAATAAAAATTTTGAGGGGTTAATTATGTGGGAAAAGGTACAGGTGGCCAAGACTCAAGAGGGGTTACAGTAATACATCAGGTACCCAGGCCCCAAATCAGGATCAATTAAACACAACACAATCACACACCTGTCACACACAACAAACCAACCACAAGTTAACCTCAAGTCCCGCAAGCCCCCTTTGAATCTTTTCTTTTCATTTAAGCCCTCTTTTCCTCTATAATTTTCCACATGTTCCATTGTATTCCATCAATCACAGTTCAGCCTCTGTTCTTTTGTATTTTCCACTATTATATTAATTCTATGATGTCATTATATTCCACCAACCACAACTCAGCCAGTTTTACTCATTTTCTACTCATTCCATTGTTTCATTTCCTTCCATAAACCACAAGTCAGCCATTTTTGGCTCCTCTAGTTGATTTATACTCTCATCTTCTCATTTCCTCAACCAAGTTTTGGCACTATTTTGCCTTGGCTCCAAGCCAATGATAAATTGGATTTATCATTGGCTTGGACCCGATACCAGCACGGGGCTGAGGAGCTGGAAGGGCTGGCTCCGCCAGCCATTATATATATATAATATATATATATATATAATATATATAATATATATAATATATATAATATATATATATATATATATATATCATATATATATATATGTACATAAAATCTGGTCAGAAATGGCAAATTCTGGCCAGAAACTAGTTATTTTCAAAAAAACCAGTTTCTGACAGTTTTTGGCAATTCTGACCATATTTTCTGTCTATATAAACATATATATATATATATATATATATATATATATATATATATGCATAACCTTAACCTCCTAAACCTAACCTCCTAAACCTAACCCCCTAAACCTAAAACCAGGCAGGGGGGGTTTTGTTCGTACCCCCCCCTAGATTCTATCAGGTGGCCCTGAACCTAAACCTAACCTAACCTTAACCTCCTAAATTAACCTCTAAATCCCTTAACCTAACCCCCCCCCCTAATGGGTTTTTTTAGCCCTTTCCGTCCCAGCGCTTTCAGCTCTGTCAGCCCTGCGCTGGAATCGGGTCCAAGCCGATGATAAATCCTGATTTATCATTGGCTTGGAGCCAAAGAATTTGAGTGATACAGGTGCCTCAACCACATTTTGGCCATTCCTCTATTTCCCTCCCAAAACATATATAAAGAGCCTGCTTCCTCCCTCCTCATTCCTCTCACCATCAGATTGTATACATCAGTACTCATCCCTGGTCACTACTCACTCAAGTAATATCATTAATTCTTACTATCAGCCTCCCTGGGTATATTACCTGGCTCTGCTAGAGGAGTTATTTACTTGCCACCTAAGACACAGTCTTACTATCAGCCTCCCTGGGTATAATTGGTTACCTGGCTCTGCTAGAAGATTAGTCACTCATCTTATTAAATAAATAAGTCTTACTATCAGCCTCCCTGGGTGCAATTGGGTACCTGGCTCTGCTAGAGGATCAGCATATCAACCGTCATCTTAGACATATTTAAGCATCTTCACCAAGCCACACTATTCTATAAGAGTCCATACTCTTATTCTTGTTCAACAAACTCTCCCAGCTATTACAAGAGGCAGCCCTTCAAGCACTCATCCCTCTCAAGCTCTATTCTACCACCTAGAGTAGTTCCACACCGGGGCTGCCTGCCCATGCAGTGCTGTCCTGCCATTGGTTTCAGAACCAATGACAGACAGTTTGGCAGCGTTTTGTGAACGTATTTCCCTGGCGTTCTGAGAACAGTTTTCCATAGACCCAACCATACACGTTGGGCGGGCGCACCCGACAAACGTTCTGTGAACCTGAAGCTTGACGATCTGAAAACGCCAACCCGCTGTGTACGTGGTCCTGTACGCATATCAGGTAATGGAGGTCATGTTACATAAACAGGACAAGCTGTCAGGATCATGACATGCAGCACAAATATATGGGCAACCTGACACATGCGCAGTGACTGCGTGGAGGGTTTCACAGGCCTGTCAACTACAGTTTACCTACATGAAATGCAGTCCTGTGAATTGTGCATGAAACAGGGCGCTGTAATTCTTTCTGTGACATGCATGACCGTGCAACCTGTATGCCATACTTGACCCCAATATGCCCGTGGTGTATATTGCTGATTATACCGCCGCCAAACGCGGCCTAAGTTTTCCCACCCAAATCACGCCAAATTACATTGCCAGTAAACAAGGTCTGGCATCAGCATCAGTATTAAAATGATAAGCTAATGCACCTGTGTAATCACCTAAAAACCCACCTGAAGACCCTCTGACAGATGCCATCTCCCAGGGTCCTCAGGGGGTAAATAGCGGGGGTTTGGGAAATATTTGAATTTTTGAATATCTCAGATATCTCTGCAAAAAAACTTTGACCCATCCCTGCCCAAAAAAAGAATATGTGTTGATGTACATACATAAATAAATATGTACATACAGTTGCCGAGACCAACCAGACTGTCAAAGCCAACAGCTCCAGCCGCTGGAAGCATGGGCCTTTCTTGCTGAGACCAATGGCTCCAGCAGCTGGGAGCATTGGTCTCACTTGCTGAGACCAACGGCTTCAGCCGCTGGAACTGTCAGTCTCAATTTGCAAGGCCAACAGCTCCAGCAGCTGGAACCATTGGTCTCAGTTTCCGAGACAAATGGCTCCAGGAGTTGAAACCATTGGTCTCACTTGCTGAGACCGACAGCTCCAGCTGTTGGGAGAATTGGTCTCAGTTTCTGAGACCAATAGCTCCAGTAGCTGGAACAATCGGTCTCAGTTGCTGAGACCAACAGCTTCAGCTGTTGGGAGCATCAGCCTCATGTGCTGAGACCAACAGCTCCAGCTGAGGCCAAAGACTCCAGGCAGCTGCAGGAACCGAGACCAACAGCTCCAGCTGCTGGACCATTGGTCTTGGCTCCTGCCGCCAATGGTCCCAGCTACTGGGGCCAATGGTCCCACCTGCTCAGACCAAAGTTCTCATCTGCTAAGACCAACATTTCCACCTAGGGAGGAGGTTTTACAGGACTGTAAAACAGACTAAAAGATGTTGGAGTAGGAAAAAATGATTTGCTTATAACTTGTGATTGAATGCATATTACATGATCAAAATTAGAACTTATTTCTTGGGACAATATTAATAATTGATTTAGATTTTTATCTTTATGGCACATAGGATTCAAGAGATATGGCCACAAGGGGGTTTGAGCACAATATGAAGTAGGAAAGATAGATTCTCTTACAAAATTTTATTTGATGCATGTTATCCAATGGAAATTGGAGATTGATTTTTGGTAAACCAGTTTTATGTGAATTGCCATTCATAGCTATATTTCACAGAGGAATTGGGAGATATGGCCATGATTGGCTTACTTTTGGGCAAAAGACTGTTTGAGTAGAGAAATTGATTTTTACACAGCTTTTTGGTCAATTCATGTAATTAAATGATGAAGATTTGAGAGTATTTGTTTCAATAATAATCATGATTGATCGGAAATTCTTAGCAAGTCTGTAAAAGTGACCTGGAAGGTATGGTTGTGAGTAAAGATGGGCAATAAAAGTGGATGAGAAAGACTGAATTTGGGCATAAAATTTTTACCAAAAGGAAGATGATTGAATTATTTTGTATGATTCATTATTGATTGCAAACATCATGAAAAGATAATGCATGATTTGGAATTGCTCATGTAGCATCCCTCACATGAATATGGCATATGTTCACATTTGTCAGTGGTTGCACTATTGAACATGATTAGATACCACTGTCAAGTAAAGAGTTTCATGTGAATAATCCAAAATAATGGATTATTTTCTAAACTATGTTATAAAGAAAATGCTTTGGAACTACTCACATAGCACCCTCCGCTTGAAAGTTTTATGTGATGATTTTCAATATGTAGTAATTACAAAAGTGGTCTTGGCCACAGTACTGAACATGACCACATACCACTTTCAAGTGAAGGTTGAAATGATTAATTCCAAAGAATTTCTTCACCAATAATGTTATTAATGGATTTTCCATTATTTGGAATGACTTATTCAGCACAGTCCACTTGAAAGTGCTATGTGGTCATGTTCCATGGTACTCAACATGGCCACATACCACATTCAAGTGAATGATGATATTAGGGGGTATCAAATATGACCAAATCCACACTTACGTAATCACCAGGTCTTGACAAATCCACCATTTCCAAAACAGTTGATAAAATTACAAAAAAATTGCATTATTGCGTCAGCACCTATCAAGTATCAACCTAAACCCACATTAATCTTGGGCAAAAACTCATTTTTTTGATATTTTTCCCGCAGCTGACAAACACTCCTGTGGGTAAGCTTCCACGATTCAACTGCTCCAATTTCATTCCCTAGCAACAGCCGTTTTATTTGCACTCATCCGTTTGCTACTAACTCTTTTGACTCCTCTCAGAATAGTACTTCACAAATCAACCTCTACAAATCACACCATTCTGTCAACTCCACAATCGATTTTTTGCTTGTTCACCAACTCCTCAATCATCTGTTCTCAAGTTCAGTAAGCTCAGTGCTTGCCATCCAGTTTGTTATGCTTATCATATTGATCATCTTCTTTTAGGAACTTAGCTGATACTTTTTCTGTTTACCTGCTCCCAGAATCATGCCTCCCAAAAAAGCAATCAAGAAGAAAGCACCCCCCAAGAAGCCAACCAGGGGACGAAAACCCACGAAGAAAGCTGCCAAGGTTTCTACCGATATCAATCCAGCTGAAAAAACCACTGGCCATCTGAAGAAGGACGACTACCTTGTTATCATTGATTGGCTAAAAATAAAGAAGAATTATGATGCCTGCTTTGGAACGGGGAAGGCACCTCTTGTGGGATGACCGCCCAAAGGTACGATCAATGGATTTGAGCTGATGGCGATCAACCTGCGAAATCAGTCAACCTCCAAAATCAGTCTTAGTTCTAGGCAGATGAAAGATTGCTTCAACAGTTACAAAGACAAGTATAAGAAAACTCACACGCTATCCCTGGCAACTGGATTTGGACTTACAACTGAAGACCAACAGACGGGCATCCAAACGATCAAACAGAAGCTCGATAGCCTGTGTCCCCATTATCAAGCGATGCATGAGCTCATGGGTAACAAAGCTTTTGTAAACCCTTTGTATAAGGTGGATGCTCAGAAGGATGTTGAAACCACCAACTCGTCAGACTCTGACAACTCTGACAACCCTGATGACTCTGACGACTCTGACGACTCTGACGACTCTGACGACTCTGATGACTCTGACAACTCTGACAACTCTGACAGCGGCAAGGGCAAGGTCGACTCTGACAACGGCAAGGGCAAAGACTCAGACATTGGTGAATTGGTAAGATGATCCGTTGCATTTACTCCTTTCTGTCTTAGATATACTGAGTTGTTTGGGTGATATTTTGCAGGTGGAAAACGTTGATAAATCTGTTGAGAGTTTTAATCATTATTGGAATAGACAAGAGAGCAACCAGGTGTGTTTTAACAGTTTTTATTGCCAACGTGATTTGATTCCAACCTTGCTTTTATTTACTCTTTTTTAGGGACACAATGACCCAGAAGGTCAAAACATGCATACGGATCCTGCTTTAGATCCTGATTTGCTTGATTAAAACCCACAAAACCAACAAAGGCCGACAACTAGTCCCAATGATGTGCCCCAACAATCCTCCCAGCGCAAAAGGAAACGAAACACTCGGTATCACCAGCGCCGCAATGCCCTCACAGCAGAAGAAAGGGCCCTAGACTCCAGCTCGTCTGACGTGATCGCCCCCACCAAGTCACCAAAGAAGAAGAATAAGAAGAATAAGAAGAATAAGAAGAAGAAATCCAAGGTCAGCCCTGATGCCAACGATCTTGCGACCCATCCATCTCCGTCTAAAACTCCCCAAAATACTAAGGGCAAACGAAGGGCATCCAACTCCGACAACATCAACCCCAGGAGTCACTCCACTCCAGCTTCCAAGAACAATAATGTGTTTGCCCACTATGAGGAATATGCTTTGAAAAGGGATGCTGGTAAGTATCTTTGGTTGCAATCCCTTGTGATATTATCCTTTTACTGATTCACAAATTTCATGGTTCCAGGGAAGGCTCAGGTGGCTCAGGCAAGCATTGACTTTGAGAGAAATGAGTACCAAAGCCAGCTTGCAATCAATAATAAGACGGTCGAATTGGAGGAGAAGAAGTTCATGCGCTTGTCCAAGTTAGAAGAAAAGAAATGGGAACAAGAGCTAAAAATGGATGAAAAGAGGTTGGAATGAGAGAAGGATGAGAAGGCAAAGGATCGAACATTTGAGCTTTCCAAGCTGGGGACTTTGGCGGACAAAGAAAATTTGGGGAAGAAATATGAGCTTGTGACATAGTGTGTGACAAGTGGCAAGAGTACTGAAGAGATTGAACGTTTGGCTAAATTGTTTCAATAAATTTTATTTGCATCACATTTATTTACTATAAGATTGAAAGAAAGTAAGAAATTTAACAGGATTGATCTAAAATAGCGCCAATATCTCTAATGATCCACTTTCTTTTTTCCTGGATCCTTTTCATATACTTTATCTCTAATATTTATAAAGGCCCTTTCAGTCTTTTTAGGAAGTTGGACAGATAGACCCATTTGTGTGTGTTGGTCTGATGAGGTTTGGGAGGGCAGAGTGAAATGAGAATAAGAAGTTGCTTTCCATGCACATTCCACTATACCATCAAAGCCTGTGAAGTCAATTCCACAAGATTTGTCCGGAAAAATGAATTGACCCCCCTTCACCTGAAGATTACGCTCCACAAGATTTCCAGTGTTCTTCTCACCATGAAAAAACAATTGTCACTTGATATCAAGTGACATCCAGCCAACTCCAGCCAGCCATCCACAATCTATCCAGAACTTTTCTTTTCCTAAAACTATGTAGAATGAATTCCGCTCAGTTTCAATGAGAACTGATCTATCTCATGGGGATCCCTGAATTTTGGTACAATGGGAGCTGAGCAATGCCACAGTAAATGCCAAGCTCCTGGCCACCCTGAGCCCTAAAATGCACCAAAGTTGGCTATGAGCTGAACTTCTGAGCAGGCTGAGCTCTACTGCAGTGAGCACTGAGCTGATGCTCATTTTTTGCTGAGTTTTGTCAAAATGAACATCAAGAAGACCAAAATTAAATTAAGAGTAGGAATGGAGTAGCTTTGAAGCTGTAACCAAAGTTGAGTAATGTCACTTGATATCAAGTGACAATTGTTTTTTCATGGTGTCTCGATGGGAATCCACATGACAAAGCTGAAGGGTGAAGCATTGGTATCCATGTGAGGTGTGTTTGCAAAGGCACCAATGGTGAAGGAGAGATGAGAAGTGAAAGAGTCAGGATCCCTCTCAAAATGAGGTGCAAGGCCAGGCGCTTTGAGTTCTTCATGATGTTTCTTGACTTCATCAAAGAGTGGTTGAGAAACAGATTGGAAGCAATTGCCAATAAAACGATTGATTGTTGGAACATGAGTTTGAAGGTCTTCAAATCCGAGTTGATCCTGTTTAACTTTATCTGAAATGCCTTGGATGCTGACTTTGGTGTTTGCCTCAAATGCTTTCCGCCATCCAAGACTATACATTTCGCCAGAATATGCAGGGCCGTTGCTTTTGTTTGCGTTTTGGAATTGTGTTTGAGAAATCAGGTGTTGGCTAAGAAATTCATATTGGGCTTTGAGGGCTGGATCCATCGCTGAGAAGGGATGAAATTTGATAACAGCAATCAATTTATCATGGGAGGGATCAGCCCAGCAGATAAACGAGTCACGCATTAATCGAATCCTGGCGTTGGGGTTGGAGTTGGAGACATGCGCACGGATTCGGGTCTCGCCAGAGTATTTGATGTTGGATGCTTGACGATTTTTCTGCCAAAGTTGTGCGCTGTATAGCTTTGCTTTCTCTTGTTTTCTAGTCAGCTGCTTGACAGGCGTTTGGGCTGATTCTTCTGGCTGGTCGGTATTACTGGGACCATCGTCATTCTGAGGTATTGAGATTGCTTCAGGATTGTGGTTGAGAGAGCATCACCAATAGACATCACAAACAACACAGGCCTGTCGGGAAGCCTGTGAAATGAGAGCGGGTAGGCGGGGGCGGCTGGGGGCCGGTGGGGTGGGAGCTAGGCGGCGGGGGCGGCCGAGGGAGGCGGGCGAGGACCTGAGGGACGGTGGGGAGGGAGCCAGGCGGCGGGGGCGGGCGAGGACCTGGGGGTCGGTGGGGAGGGAGCGAGGCGGCGGGGGCGGGCGAGGACCTGGGGTTGGTGGGGAGGGAGCGAGGCGGCGGGGGCGGGCAAGGGAGGCGGGCAAGGACCTGGGGGTCGGTGGGGAGGGAGCGAGGCGGCGGGGGCGGCTGGGGGCCGGTGGGGTGGGAGCTAGGCGGCGGGGGCGGCCGAGGGAGGCGGGCGAGGACCTAGGGGTTGGTGGGGAGGGAGCAAGGCGGCGGGGGCGGGCGAGGACCTGGGGGTTGGTGGGGAGGGAGCGAGGCGGCGGGGGAGGGCGAGGGCCAGGGGGCCGGTGGGGAGGGAGCAAGGCGGCGGGGGCGGCCAACGAGGTCCTGGGGGCCGGTGGGGAGGGAGCGAGGCGGCGGGGGCGGCCAACGAGGTCCTGGGGGCCGGTGGGGAGGGAGCGAGGTGGCGGGGGCGGCCAAGGGGGGTAGAAAGCGGGCGGGCTTGTTGGATCGCTAGCAGGCAGGTAGGTGGTGGTGGCAGAGAGCAGCAGGCTTGTTGGTTCGTGGAGGGTGGAGGTGTCAGAGACAAGTGGCGAGGGGCCTGGCAGTCTCGTTGGGTAGCAGAGTGAGTTAGAGGGGCAGAGATTGGTGGCAAGGGGCCTGAGGGGTTCCAGGAGGCTGCCGGTGGGTTTGTTGGCTAGCATCCTGGACAACAAAAATGATGGTGACACTTATGCAAAGTGTGACAGGGTGATTGGGCGCAAAACACCTCGCAATCCATCATTGCTGTCTTCATTTTCCTGGCCAACCGGAGGTGCTGGTTCAGGTTCTTCTTCTTTGTAGAGCTTGTTCCACTGGTCCTTTAGGTCTGCGAGTAGGTTATGTAGAACAACACAGCTGATGATCCATTTTATGGCTGCCTTCATCTCGTGACGGTTTCTGATTTGAGATCTCATCTCACGCAAACTAGCAAATCGGCCCTTCAGAATTCCAATAGCATGTTCAATCCGTACTCTTGATTGCGCTAGATGGTAATTGAAATCAACATTCTCCGGAATGAGTAGGTCGGACCCCTTGTAAGCAGGTATTGTGTATTGATTACTTGGATAAGCAGAGTCGGCCAGCAGGAATTGGTTCTGATCAAAGAATTGTCCAGGCTGCTGAGCAAGCTGCATATTTGAGAACACATAGCAATCGTGGCATGATCCAGGATAGCCTGCAAGGTATGATATGAACTTCTTGTTGACATCACAAACTAGAGTGAGCAAAATGGAGTATCTTTTGAGAAAAAGATGAAAACATCAGTGGCCTGTCTATACAAATGGAGGTAAAGAAAGCAGACTACACCTCTTCTTGCAATCAAAATAGTGATTGCCATCTATAGGAGGCTTTTGACTGAGCGGAATAGTTGTTCCATCGACAAAGCCTACACAGCCAGGGAAGCCTTCTTCTTGCATGACCTGCGATGATTCTAGTCGTTCTTCGGTAGTTGGCCATGATGCCAAGCGTGAGCGCATTTGATAAATAACCTTGGTGACCCGAGTGGTGTATAAATTAATCGTTCCATATCCAACGTGGAAGAGGTTTTTGAGTCGGAAGACAGCAGCTCCGTTTCCATTAGATCCTAGACGACATATGGCAACTGCAAGCTGAACTGATGGATCTCGTTGTTGATTCCGAGAGGAGTTGTAGAAGATGGGATGGGATTCAATCAGTTGGAGGAGGTTGAGAAAACATGGCCATGCAATTCAAAAAGGTTGGAGGAAGCATGATTCAGAAAGTCCTTGCATGATTGACAAGTCATAACGGGGATGGAATCGTGTTGTGGTTCCCCTAGCATTGAGGTATCGTTTCTGAAGTTTGGACCGGCAATAGGAATAAAATTCTTCAAGTTCTGAATCATCGTTCTCTGAGTCAAAAAGCATTATCATTGCTGCAGAGTTGGCCGCTTGATGTAGTTGCTGGTGTTGAGACGGTGGTTGGCGCATGATTGGATGAGTGATGTTTTTTTTTGATGGAGTGAATGTTTGACGAGTAGTGATTGTTTCAGGAGGAGTGATTTGTTTCAGGATGAGTGATCGTTTAGACTTTGTGAGGTGTGATAAAATTGACTTATTTGGAAATTATGGATTTGGTTGATAAACCTGGGTTATTTGTTTTCAAAACCCGTTGGGTTTTTAGCTACCCCGTTTTGGAAACCAGTCAATTAGAAATTGTGGATTTGGCCATTTCTAATTGACGGATTTTATTGACTGGTTTGGTCATATTTGATACCCCCTATTTAAGTGATTCCAAGCCATGTATTTTGATTTATAAATTTGTTGAAGAATAATCCATGATTTGAAACCACTCACATAGCACCCTTGCATACCCATGCACCCTTCCCTTGTAAGTAATATATGGTTGTGTTGCACTTGAAATTAATATGTGGTTGTGTTGGTGGTTCAACCCCCATTAAACACAAACATGTGTCACTTTCATGCTGAAGATGCTATGTGAGCAATTCAAAAGAATGGGTTATTCATTTCAAACATTGTTGAAAGATAATCCATGTTTTAGAATAACTTGCATAGAATGCTTCACTTGAATGTATGTGGTCATGTTCAATAGTGCAACCACTATTAGATATGAACATACACCACATTTATGGCTATGTGAGTGAATCCAAATCCAAAGAATGAACTTTTTATTTAAATCATTATTGAAAATACATCAATGGTGCGGAATCACTATTAACAAAGCATTCACTTGAAAGTGGCATGTGGTTATGTTCAACACTGAAACAACTGTTCAACCACTGTTGAACTTGACCCCAAGCCATTTTCATATGACGGGTACTACAAGAGAAAATCCAAAGCATGTATTATCTTTTCATGATGTTTTCAATCAATAACAAATCATACAAAATAATTCAATCATCTTCCTTTTGGTAAAAAGTTTATGCCCAAATTCAGTCTTTCTCATCCACTTTCATTGCCCAGATTTACTCACAGCCATACCTTCCAGGTCACTTTTACAGACTTGCTAAGAATTTCCAATCAATCATGATTAGTATTGAAACAAATACTCTCAAATCTTCATCACTTAATTACATGAATTGACCAAAAAGCTGTGTAAAAATCAATTTCTCCTACTCAAACAGTCTTTTTGCCAAAAGTAAACCAATCACGGCCATATCTCCCAATTCCTCTGTGAAATATAGCTATGAATGGCAATTCACATAAAACTGGTTTACCAAAAATCAATCTCCAATTTCCATTGGATAACATGCATCAAATAAAATTTTGTAAGAGAATCTATCTTTCCTACTTCATATTGTGCTCAAACCCCCTTGTGGCCATATCTCTTGAATCCTATATGCCATAAAGATAAAAATCTAAATCAATTATTAATATTGTCCCAAGAAATAAGTTCTAATTTTGATCATGTAATATGCATTCAATCACAAGTTATAAGCAAATCATTTTTTCCTACTCCAACATCTTTTAGTCTGTTTTACAGTCCTGTAAAACCTCCTCCCTAGGTGGAAATGTTGGTCTTAGCAGATGAGAACTTCGGTCTGAGCAGGTGGGACCATTGGCCCCAGTAGCTGGGACCATTGGCGGCAGGAGCCAAGACCAATGGTCCAGCAGCTGGAGCTGTTGATCTTGGTTCCAGCAGCTGCCTGCAATCTTTGGCCTCAGCTGGAGCTTTTGGTCTCAGCACATGAGGCCGATGCTCCCAACAGCTGAAGCTGTTGGTCTCAGACACTGAGACCAATCCCAACAGCTGGAGCTGTTGGTCTCAGAAACTGAGACCGATGCTCCCAACAGCTGGAGCTGTTGGTCTCAGCAAGTGAGACCAATGGTTCCAACTCCTGGAGCCATTGGTCTTGGAAACTGAGACCAATGGTTCCAGCTGCTGAAGCCATTGGTCTCAGCAAGTGAGACTGATGCTCCCAGCTGCTGGAGCCGTCGGTCTCAGCATGCAAGGCCAATGCTTCCAGCGGCTGGAGCTGTCGGCTTTGACGGTCTGGTTGGTCTCGGCAACTGTATGTACATATTTATATATGTACATAAACATATTATTTTTTGTGGGGCGGGGATGGGTCAAAGTATTTTGGCAGGGATATCTGCAAAATTAATTGCTTCTTACCGTGCGAAGCTAGAGGTGGGTGAGGTCCATGTCACACACCTGTGGCAACCAAGTTTTTCCATCCCAAACCAAAGAAAAATGTGCATTTTTCTTCGGTTTGGGACCAAAGGGCCAGCGGAGCTGGGTGAGCTGAGGAGCTGGGCGTGAGCTGGGAATATGTATATCTACATATATATATATACATAAAATGATGTCAGAAATGGCAAATTCCTGTCAGAAACTGCTTTTTTTGAAAATAACTAGTTTCTGACCAGTTTTTGCCATTTCTGACATCATTTTATGCATCTACAGCTTTTCTTATGTATATAGATATGCACTTGTCTTGATGTGGAGCTGGATGAGCTGGCAGCTCGGGGCCCGGATGGCCTAGCGGTAGCCATCACCCACGGAAGCTCGGTGTCTCCCGCGTGAGGCATAGTTTACATCAAAGAATGTACGGAGTCCGGTGTTTGAATCCCGGCGAGCCCAACCCCTGACCGCTACCCCTTCCACCCTTGGACAACTACACATCCCCTTTCATCTTTGCAAACCATTTATTAGTTGTCCACTATATAAAACCCCTTGGCCCACCAAACTCCGCTTCTCAATTTCAATGCCCGTTAAAGAAACCATTGTGAACAAACCTAGCATAGCACTAATCTAGCCAGAATGTTAGCAAAAATCCACCCTCAGATATATGTGTGTACATACAATTACAAAGATACTTGAAGATGTATAGTGCGCAATGTCAAATCAAATCTGCACTTAGAAAAAAAAAAAAAAAAAAAAAAAAAAAAAAAAAAAAAAAAAAAAAAAAAAAAAAAAAGAGCTGGCAGCTTGCCAGCGCACCCAGCTCCGCTGGCCCATCGGTCCCATACCAAAGAAAAGTGCACCTTTTTCTTTGGTTTGGGACCGTAGGATCCGGTTGCCAAAACTCATGTCACAAGCCCCGACTAGCAACAAGTGCCGGTAATACAGAGAGGCTGTTCTGTACAACAGAAAGCCAACACACGACTCCTCCTGTAAGGGAACCAGGCCCTCAGAGGAGGGACGGGATTAACGGCACCGGAGTGAAACCTCCCAAGCAAACAAGGAAGGCAAGTCCTGACGAACTCCCTGTCCGCCCTCAACAGCTACCCAATTTCCCCCAGCTTGCAATAGCGTAGTGCTAATACCCCGTTATCACACAAACCCCACCGCACTACCCACTTAGACTTCTGTGTCTTCTCGAAGCCTAAGGCAACCTGCCAAGGAAAGGCCATCTTCCGCTGGGTAGATGACAACCTCTTTGTCAAAGAGGTGCACGGGACACTCGAAATGGACACCATCATCAAACGATCAATGGAACTCGGCGTAGAGACAAACAAAGAGAAAGGCGTGGGATTCCGAGCAGAACAGAAATACATAGGTTTTATATGGAATGGAGAATCAAAGACAGTACGACTGCCCGCCAACAAGCTCCAAGAAAGGATAGGCCAAGTGCAAGAAATCCTGGTACCAAGCTCAAAATTCAGCTTTAACAATGTAGAGATACTAGCCGGCCAACTAAACCATGTATCGTACGTCCTTCCCCAACTAAGATGCTATCTAAATAGCCTCTACCATATGTTGTGCAACTGGCAGAACACGGACGCAACCTGGCCAATCCCGGACGACGTCCGCGAAGACATGGAGCACTGGAGAATCACCCTGTTTAGCTTCACGGAGACCAGGCTGATCCCCAACCCCCAACCAACTGAAATTGGGTGGGTGGGCGACGCTTCGACCAGCTACGGAATTGGAATTCTCATTGGCCGAAGGTGGGCACAATTCCAGTTGAGAGACGACTGGGCGGCGAAAGAAAACCAAGAGCTATGCATTGCAAGGCTAGAGACAATTGCAGTCCGACTGGGACTGCTAATGCTGGAGAAACTAGGGATCAAAAAGGGAAAAAACTTCATTGTCAGGACTGACAACACCACAACGGAAGGGGCAATATGGAAAAGGAAATCAGGAGATAGACAAGTAAACGAAGAATGGAAAAGAATACAGCACCTACTAGTCAAACTAGAAGCCGACCTAGTGGCTAAAAGAGTTACATCCAAAGAGAACAAAGCAGACTCTTTGTCCCGGGGGGAAAGGGAAGGCCATAGGCCAAAAGATGTAGTCCCTATCCTGCTACCAGCAGACCTAAAGGACCTACTCAAACAGAGAGGGACAAGCCCACTATGACACAATGAAATATACCACGCAGTGAGCGTCACATGAAACAGAGCCAAGTGTGAGAGAAATCAAGGGGCAGGGGAACTTGAAACACTCCCCAGGAACAAACTAACCACAACCTCAAATGCTAGAGCTGGAGAAGATCCAACCGTTCCTCCGAGACGGCTCCCACGAGCAGACGAAGACACCGATAGACCTACACATGCTACGCGGCTATGAGATGAATACGCTGATCAGCTACAACGCAGCTGTGAAAAAGCTGGGCAAGAGCATGGAGGCAAAGGGAGTGAAAGACTTCAAGCTACCCCTCTCCTGCGACAACATATACAATTTCTGTTATTGGGCCGGGAGAGAAGAGGGGAAGCAAGAAGAACAAGACGTAACCGCCAAGACTTTAGACAAGTACCTATACGGACTAAAGGCTTGGCACCTTTTCCACAAGAAGCAATACCCCACCGTATCTGATGCAAGAGTGAAAGTGATGCTCCGGGCCTCGGCAAAAGAAGCCGCGGAAGCACCCACCAAGGAAAAGAAAGAAGCCGTAAAAATCCAACACCTGGTGTTCCTGGTAGAAGCACTCTGGGGCGGATCCAGGCGCTACTAGACCTCAGCCTGGTCGCGTTCTGGAGTTTAGCAAGACTCGGCGAATTAACATACCACTCAGAGAGGGGGCCCCCATCTGAAAGATCCGAGGTTAGGAAACAGGACGCCCTAGTCCGGGATCACCACTCTAAGGCAAAGATCTCGTTGCGGGACGCCAAGACCAGCAAACCCGGGGAAACCCAAGGATTGATACTCCTGGCCCAAAAACACTGCCTCTGTCCCGTCCAAGCGCTGCTGAGGAGGATGAAAGAGGCAAGCCTCCCAGAAGACTCCCAGAAGACTCACTATTCGGGTACTACGACCAAGGGGGCGTTAGGAAGAACCTAACTAAAGGGAGAGCGAGGAAACGTCTGGGGGAAATCTGGGCGGAGGGCCACTTTGTAGGCATCTCCGGCCACTCCTTCAGAGTAGGTGGGGCCTCTCTGCGCTTCGCCCTAGAGGTACCAGTGGCGGTAATAAAAAAGCTCGGACAATGGTAATCCGATTGCTACAAAGTTTACATCAGGCCATACTCCAAGGAAGAAGTCAAGGAAACCAAGGCTCTATTAAGGCACCTCCAAAAATGTTGGGAGTCTGAGTAATGAAATTTTCCCTTACCAACCATCAGTCCTCCCAGGCGCTGGATACAAAAAGAGTATGAAATATGCGGATCGGGGTGTTAGAGTAGAAAACGCCACGAGAACAAACCTAATCTAGTTAGTCGTGAAGATCTTGTGAAACCTAAACTTGCCATTGTACTGTCTGAACTGCGCCGCATATCATGTATATAGTCTACTCACCCGGCCCGGTTACAATCTCTCTTCATCGAGATTGGATACCGGACCCGGAGCGTGACCCTGATCACCGTGACGCATTTCTTTCTGTCAGGTGAGTAGCAATTTATCAAGATTGGATACCGGACCCGGAGCGTGACCCTGATCACCGTGACGCATTTCTTTCTGTCAGATTTGCACACCTTACAGGTTAAAAGCCAGCACTACCGCACGCCGTCTGGGTTCGCTACTCCATACAAGGAGACTGCTGGATGAATGATCGAGAAGATAACTTGAACCAAGAGAGAACACCTAGAGAACACGAAGAAAAAAAAAAAGATTAGAGAAAAGAAAAGAAGAAATAGAAAAAGAAAAAGATAAAATAAAGAAAGATAAAATAGAAAAAGAAAAAACAGAAAAAAAATACTCCGATTCTCTTGCCAACATGGCCAACCCCAACCCTACTTCCGAAGATTTTTTCAACCTACGGGAACAGTTCTCTCAGATGCAGCAAATGCTAGCGCAAATGCACACATCCAACCAGCAGTCGAATCAACATACTCGACCCGACTTTGACGTCGTTAAATCATTCTTGAAGTCCCCAGTCACCTTACACCACGAACACAACCCTCAAAAAGTCAAACTAATGTTTGATGGATCAAATTTCCAGAGGTGGGAAAGGGAAGTCAATCGCACCCTGTCTTACGTCTTCGACTCGGAAGCTAAGTTCACCGACAACAAGGCGAATTTTATCACTCGAGGGAAGAGAGAAAAAGGAGCCATTGCCGTTCTTCTCCGAGGCACCATTGACGAATCTCTCCTCAGCATTGTAGAGGGGACAGCAGGGGAATGCCCCAGTGAAATCTTCAAACTACTGAAATCCAAATGCTCCCGATCCAATAGACGCCACAAGATATCTCTTATCGATCAACTCAGTCACCTGATTGCGGACAAATCTCCCGGAAACGAACTCACTCTAGGCAAATGGTCAAAAGTGATGGCGGAACTCTCACAACTTAAAATCACAGCCGATGAGATGGGGGGATTATTCTTTCAAAACTCGTTCCTCGCACCTGCGGGTGTAGACCCAAAGACATTCGAATTCTCCGTCGACCAACAACTCGAATCACTGAAAGCACCTTCATTCAGTGACGTTGCAACGGTGATCCAGTCGGCGTCCAGCAAAACCAAGAACAAAATGGCCGTCGCACAGGAATTCCAACCGATGGACTTGGATAATGTCAACGCAACGCGCTTCCAAGCCCCGAGATACGAACCCCCTCAACGCAGAAATAATACCGGCCCGCAAAACCAACAACGCGGAAACCTCTCCGTCGATAAAGCCACCAAGTTCCGTGGTGTCAGCCTGAACAACGAACTCAAAGCGAGATACGGTAAGAACTGCCACTACTGTCAACAGGAAGGCCACTGGTACAACAACTGTAGCCAGTATTGGGAAGATGTGAAGAATAGAATCATTGATGTTCCACCCAGAGATTTCGACAAGCCCACATCGAACTACATACCACCCAACCGCCCACAGTACCAGCACGCCAGGCTTAGACAGCTAGACATTCCCGAAGTTCACGATGGAAGGATTCTCATCGACTCTGGTGCTTCCACCCACGTGAGTGGCTCTCTTGATCTGTTCACATCAACGGAAGAATTAGAAAACCCCCGGAAGATTCTACTAGCAGTGGCTGACTGTACGGTTGACGTTAGACTCAAGGGAACGATCCGAATCCCAACGAAGAAAGGGACCTTGACGATTAACGAGGTGTATTACTGCCCGGGAGTCGATGGTGTGATACTTTCAGTGGGAAAATTGACGGAACTGGGTTGGAAACTTATCTGTGAGGGAGAAACGGCCCGCTTAATTAACCCGGAGAACCTTGTATTCGACACCATCTATAGAAACCACTGTTGGTTTGTCGAAATGTTGAAGCCTGTGAGCCTGGGTCTCTTATGTGACAACAGGGCACAAGATATGGGGGACACAAATATATATTTCAAGGGAAGATGAGGACAAAAAGGGAGGGCTTAAGAAGAAGAAAGATGAGTCTGAAAAGACTGGTAATGAGCTCAATCTCAAGGAGAGCAAGAGTAATAGAACCGGGCAGAGCCACAGTCTCTTCAACCTGAGAAACAGGAGAAGGTACAGTCAGAGACTGCCTTATTTTTTATGCCAAAGGCAAAGGATACTTATAAGGAAACCTGTGTGGTGTGAAGTGCCACAAGACTAAGATGAAGATGATTGATCCTTTAATGATGATTGGATTAATGTGCCTCTAGAAGAAGAAGGAAAGGAAGGAAAGAAGGAAAGGGGTGATGATCAAAGCTCCAAGATGAACTTTGAAGAAAAGAGGGATTGGCAAAGCTGCTTACTAGTCAGACAGGTGACACCAAATGACCACGACACGACGACGAGGGGAAATGATGGGACCTGGAGTTCTGATGAGTGAGGAGTGTTGTCCAATGGGTCTGTTTCTTCTAAGTTCTGGTTGGTGAGTGATGATGAAAATTTTCATCTGCCCAACTTTGAAAGTGATGAACCATGTTTATCAAAGTGAATATGCAATATGAGGTTGAACTTAGAAAAAGATTAGATGTTATGTGAACTACCTGGTTAATTACTTCACTCTTATATTATTTCACACTTATACACAACAAAGTATGGATATTATAGTATTGAAATACTCGTATTGAAGAGAGGAATAAGAAGAAAACATTGTTGAAGCCTTTTGGGCAACATTGTTGTCTCTAAGGCTGACAAAGCCTAGTTTGAATATCAATAAAATCACCCACCGTCCGTCGTTTGACCCGTACCTATGGCACAAGAGACTTGGCCACGCCTCTGAGACTGTTGTGAGAAAATACTTAAAGGAGCATTACCCAGTTGAGGTTAACGGTAAAGACTGGGAATCATTTTTTTGCGAGCAATGCGCCATCTCAAAAGCACTGAATCAGAAAGCTCCCGGTTCAAACTCCCTGCTACTCAGAGACGACCCCCTCGACATGCTTGTCACCGATGTGGCGGGACCCTTTCCTATGGATCTCCACGGCCATCAGTACATGCTCACACTGAGGGACCATGCATCAACTTATATCTGGAACGACACCATAGCTACTCGAGATCAAGTGCCCGAAAAGATCATGTCATGGATCAAACACATCCACAACACACTCGGCAAGTACCCAAAGCAAATCCAATGTGACAATGCACCCAAATATACCGGTACACTCCGAAAACTCCTAAGACCGACAGGTGTATTACTAGCGCCGGTGGCACCGTACAGTCCTGAACAAAACAGCGAGGCAGAAAGAGTAAATCGAACACTCGGCAACATGGCCCGCACTATGCTCCATGAAAGCCGGATGCCCCGTATGTTCTGGGGGTATGCCTACCAAACCGCAGGATACATCTACAACAGGATCCCGAACTCAAAGGTCAAGACATGTCCACTCAAACAGCTCTACGGCATTGAACCCGACCCAAACTCACTTTATCCGTTTGGCGCTGAAGCCCTAGTCCAGATACCTGCAGAAAGAAGAACCAAACTAGACGAACGAGCAGAACACGCACGTTTGATTGGTTACCCGGCAGCCGGCGGAGGTTGGTTAGTTTACTCTTCAAGAGAGCGTCGAATCAAGCACTCTACCTCAATTGTCTTTCCCGAATTTCAACACTTACCAGTTAAGAAAGACGTGAAGAAGGGCGACCTAGACTTTATACTCAACCAGATCATTCTGAAACTGGGAGGAGAGGAGACCGAAGTTTATGCCAAGAATGAAGAGAAATTACTTAACGAACTAGAAGTTGCGCCCGACAGGAGGTTACCATCAACCATCAAGAAAGCGTTAGGAGGAGAATGCCGTGAGGACTGGAAAAGGGCGGCCGAATATGAAATGGAGAAGTTTTTTGAGTTGGAAGTGTGGGAACCCGTTAACCCGTTCCCAGGCGTAAAGACCTTGGGCTGTCGCTGGGTGTTTGCCATCAAGCCAGGATCACAAGGACAACCAGAAACCTTCCGTGCAAGGTACGTAGCGAAAGGCTTCAACCAGAAGCTCGGTGTTGACTGTAACGAAACGTATGCTCCGACAGCCTCCCTCAACACACTCAGACTGCTCATCTCGATTGCCAACAACAAGAACTATCCAACAGCCACCTTCGACGTCAGCTCCGCTTACCTGTACAGTCCAATTGAAGAAGAAGTGTATGTCCAACCACCCGTTGAGATTCGACCTGAACTCAAGGGTAAAATCATGAAATTGAAAAAGGCCATGTACGGCACCAAGCAAGCAGCTAGGTGTTGGTGGCAATTTTTCAAGACGCAGATGGAAAAGGTTGGATTTCAAGCTTCAGAACTCGAACCGTCGCTATACATATATCGACGCGGGAATGACTTTGTGATCATATGGCTACACGTAGATGACGGGTTTGCCATTGCGTCAAAGATTGAACTACTCAATGAACTCAGGACTGCCATGGAAACCAACATGAAGATCAAATGGACTAACGGAATCAGAAGACTGGTCGGCATTGACTTCACATGCACGGAGAAAACAATTGAAATGAGTCAAGAGAAGCTAGCAAGACAGATTGTGGACGATTACAAGCAACCGAACTTCAGAAAAAGAAGTACACTCCCGGACAACGACTTAGAAATCAATGCCGGCAAGGGCATAGGACCAACCGAATACCAATCCATAATTGGATCGATGATGTACCTGGCTAGTGGAACGCGTCCAGATATTTTTTTTGCAGTCAATCTTCTAGCACGGTTCAGCGGTAACCCGTCAGAAGACCATTGGATAGCGCTCGATTACCTGGTTGGTTACTTGAAAGGCACAACTGGAATGAAGCTAGAGTACAAGGGAGAAGGGGTGAGCTTGGATTTATGGACGGATGCAAACTGGGGGGGGGAACACAAGAGGTCAACATCAGGATTTGTGGTAAAAATGAATGGGGATAGTATAGCTTGGGGGGCAAAGAGGCAAACGGTGGTGGCATTGTCGACATGCGCGGCAGAGTACATTGCGTTATCCAATGGGACACAACATCTAGCGGCACTTTCAATCCTACTTGAAGACATCAAGCACACAGTAAAATGAATATCTTTTGCGACAATGAAACGGCGATATTAATTGCAGGAGACAACACATCAAAGAAAAAGACAAGATACTTGATCAGAGCATTTTATTTTATCAATGATTTTGTCAGAGCAAACAACATCAAAATTCAATGGACTAGCACTTCATGTCAACAAGCAGATATCTTCACCAAGAAACTAGGACCAAACAAGATGGAAGCAGCAACCAAGAAACTTGGGTTAAAGCAATAAGGTTTGCACTCGTGGGGGGGATGTTAGAGTAGAAAACGCCACGAGAACAAACCTAATCTAGTTAGTCGTGAAGATCTTGTGAAACCTAAACTTGCCATTGTACTGTCTGAACTGCGCCGCATATCATGTATATAGTCTACTCACCCGGCCCGGTTACAATCTCTCTTCATCGAGATTGGATACCGGACCCGGAGTGTGACCCTGATCACCGTGACACATTTCTTTCTGTCAGGTGAGTAGCAATTTATCGAGATTGGATACCGGACCCGGAGCGTGACCCTGATCACCGTGACGCATTTCTTTCTGTCAGATTTGCACACCTTACACGGGGGATCCCACCTAGGCCAATTTACGGCCTGGTTTTGGGTATGAGGCAGGACTCCCCCTCTCGGGGAGGGTCTTGGACTCTCAGGTGGAACTGTCCTTCCCAGCCCGGTCCAATCTCCATCTGGCCTCCCTTGGACACCCAAGGTTGGCAGCCCACTTCTCCTCCCCCCTTCCTGGAGGACTCGGAGTCGGGCGGATGGCTCAGGCCGGGGGAATGGACTCTCCCCCCCCAACCCATACTCCGGAAGGCTTGGGAGACTGCCCTCTGGGCAACTCTCCGGGTCTTCCTAGAGGCCACAAAACCCTCGACAAGAGTTAGACCCTCTGGGGAGAAAGAAGATGCCCCGCTGGAAACAGGCTCATGGCCACTACACGGGCAAGAGGGGCTCCGCCCTAGACAACGGGGCTAAGAGCCCCTCCCAAGGGGTCACTCCCTCCTACGCCAACGGGCTAGTAGAATGGACACAAGTCCCTCGCCTGCCGGAGGCAGGGGCGCGAAGCGCCTCGCGCAGGGAGGGGAGGTCGCGCTGCGCGCGAGGCGCTTCGCGCCCCTGCCTCCGGCAGGCGAGGGACTTATGTTAAGAGCATCTCCACCGGGGAGTGCAGATTGCGAGTGTAAATCCTGCATGATGCATCCCCATTTTGAATACTAAATTCAAATCAATGTGTGTTGCTGCATCGCAGGGCGGTCCGACGAGGTGTAGAAGTTGGTGACATCAAACTTGTGTAGTTGAGTGCCGCAAGGGAGGTGATTGATTTCACCGTTAATGGTTGGTGTCACGGAGTGTAGTCGGATCTAGCGAGGAGCTAGATCTACACTCGAGTTGATGTTTTTTACACTCGCGATAAGTCTAGCTCCGGGTTTACACCCCCCGGTGGGGCATAGGTTTTGCCGCGCGGGGTGGAAATTGGGTTTACACCCGCGATTTCCACCCCGCGGTGGAGATGCTCTAAGTTCGCGCTATTTACCCCCTGAGGACCCTGGGAGATGGCGTCTGTCAGAGGGTCTTCAGGTGGGTTTTTAGGTGAGTACACAGGTGAGCTAATGTGAACCCCCCTATTGTGATTATCAATGAGGTTGGAGCTGATTTCAATTTTCCTACAAGATGGTGTAGAAGAGGATGGGGACAAACTATGCAACTCAGCTATCATGTAGAGGGGTTTCGAAACTTCAATCCCGTTGGAGGATGCTTCCTTCAGCTGAGCAATGTGTGTTCGGGGGCTTCCCCGGCAAGCTCCCTCCGGGGCTTTACCCGGTCAAGAAGCACCCCATCAAACTGGAGCTGCATGCAGCCTCCACTTGGAACTTCCTCTCAACCACTTCCCAGGAAGAACAGCCACCGAGGATGAACAGCAACTCAGCAGTCAGCCACATCGGAAAGAACAAGCAGCCGCAGCAGGAGGACGCACGGAACAGCGCAGCAGCCACACCCACGTCGGAGCTCGCTGCGGGGTTCCCGGACGACTTCCCCCACGCCAGCAGGCCGGCGCACGCATCCCCAGCCGATCTGAGCACCCCGGCCAGCGCAACACCGCCGCCGCCGCCGCCGCTTATCCCCAACCCACTCCCCGCTGCCCGGCCCGCAACCCCTGCGCTCATGTTCCACGGCTCAACGGCGAGGACGCCCAGGGAACCACCAGCTGGCCGCTCGGCAAACCAGCACCGCACATCTACCCACTTGCCACGCCGAAACTATGCAGACATCCAGAAGGCTACCTTCAGCCCTGCCAATCAGTATCAGCCTCCAAAGCCAGAACCCAGGAAATGCTGGATCTGTTACGACGACGATGACGAGGAGGCGGAGGAACAGAACCCCCAAGTCTTGCCGGACGGAAGGCTAAATCGGCCCAACCAACAGATACGATCGAACAGGAAGAGCAAGCGGTGGGTCAAAGCATGTCGATGCTCATTGATAGCCCACGAAAGCGTGAGTCGATTTCTTGTCTTGCGCATATTCATGACGAGAAAACACGCATCTCAATCTGCTTTGTAACCCTTTTGATCCAGTGTCTGCTCACCTGGATTACCACTTATCAATTAACCCACCCCGCACCCGCCTCGATTTCCTCTCCGCTGTTGACACCCGTCAAGTGCCCCCAGTGTGCAGCAATCTACCAGATTGCTCAGCCTCCTTCACCGTTGCTATCCCTGCTCCACCGACTCAAGAGACCCTACAACGCCAGCATGAGTTGGTCAGCTCTCGGATGTGTCGTGCTTGGCGTTGGCGTTAGTGCGTCCTCGTACGGCTTATGGGCGTCGCGATGTTTCCTGGGCCCAGTCAGATGGGACCGCTGGGTATCGAATACTAGGCAAGCGGGAGGACTGAACTTCCTCAAGTTCTTTCAGCTCAGTCTGGTCGGCCCCATCCTCATACTAAGTCGGACCAAGCAACTCGACTCCGTCCTGCCCTTCCTCCCCATCTCGTTCGTCCTCTCCACCTTGCACCCACTCAGCCTCGACGGAGATCTTAACAACCACATCAACAACCATCTAGCCGATCAGAACTTGCTACGACGGGAGCACGTGTTCCCGCCCGAGCCGGGACTGACGTTGTGCTTGATCCCTTGGATGAGGATCGGCTGGAGATTTCTCTGGAGTCGTCTCAGTAGCTTCATCTTGACAAGGGAGTATCGGGGGATGTCCTACCAATATCCACTTGGCGTCGGGCTTGGTTTGCAACAAGCGCAGGCTGTGGCAGGGGCAGATCCAAACGCAGGACACCAAGTGGAGGGAGAGAACGAAGATCAGCGAGATGGTGCGGAACGGCCCGAGGAGGGCGCACCGAACGGGCCAGACCAACCTGCTGCCGAAATCGTACTCGACAATACCAGCCTGCGAAGGGTGATTAGGATCGGCATGGAAGCTTTAATTCTACCCGGTGCAGCCTCGGTCGTGGGAACTCTCCTGCTCATGCTTTCGAGGAATCGGCCTTGGTTAAGGACCCTACTCGGGCTGAAGATCTCGACGTCGCTACTTACCCATAGGTCGCCGTTTAGCCACCCACTCGGCTCGAGCCCATCCAGCACCGCCTCGTTCCTGGCCTCGCTGAAGGCATCGGTGGGGCAGATGATGTACCGGATGACACGGCTGCAACTGTTCTCTGGGCCGGCGGAGGCAGGCGCCGACATGCATCCGCTGAAGCTCCACTCGCTTCTCTCCGGTATGAGCGTCGCCGACTACGTGGATGAGAACGGCGTGGACGACCCCGTCTGGTGGAGGAACACCCTCGCTGGCGCCCTCATCATCGTCCTCAAAGACCTCGTCTCGCTCACCGAAAAAGTTCTCAAGCTGCGCAAGCTCAAGTACCGTAGAGTCCTCGATGTCGATCAGCACCCAATCCGTTGACACCCCCCCCCCCCGTCTGCAGCTTCTATCGCTTGCTCTTTCTTTCCTGTATCAGCCTTTAACCCCCGCCTTGATCCAATCAAGTCTACCGCCCTGTCGTTTTGTAATGATATATGGATTTTTCTTTTTTTCCTTTTCTAACGACGAAAAGGCTTCTGAACAGTTCCATTCAACCCGGCCCTTTATCCATTCCAGCAGTCACCCCTTTAGTAGTATCGCGTGTGTTTCAACATTTGCTCAGTCACATGGAGTATATCACTAGATGGATTCTTTTGTCTCAGATGTTCAGTGTTTATTTTTTGTGTATATATATACAGACCATGTAATGTTTGGAATCCAATCTTTCATTGACATATTTTGTGCCTACATAGTTCTTTTAAACCTCGTTCCTTTCCATCCCCCCTCCCCCTCTCCCCTGGCTTATGAATATGTACAAGTACTTGTAAGTGCATCATTTATCAATGTTTTTTTTTTTTTTTTAGTTTGGCATTGGATAGAAAGGATCAAGATGGCAGTTGCAGTTGATGATGAGGTTTACTCAATGAAGGTGTGTTTTATAGGAATATTGTCAACAGAAATTCATTCAGTTGGAGCAGTTCTATGTACATACTTTGAATGGCTGTATGCAAAATCATCAATCAAGATGATATGTATGTAGTCTACCACTCCACTTTTTCGTGGCCCTGTAAATGAACTCAACCGTCTCGAATATGTAGAGATGGTGCTCGCCTTGCCACCTGGATTGATCTACCACCCGTTATCGTCTGCGTTGACTTGGGTGTGCTTTCCCACTCATTTAGACCGTCACTTATCTCCTACACGCTCGGTTGGATGATGATTAGCTAAGGTTATTCGCACAGGCTTTTCACGGTAACGTCAACTCACTTTTCATGGCATGTTAATATTGCAACTCATTGAATACTTGTTTTTCTCTCCCCCTTCTCTGTTGTAGTACTAGAATGAAATCGCGAGCATAATACATATATATTTCTAGGACAGATTGCGCTAGGGAGACTATATAGTTGGGTCTTACAGAGCGAGATTCTGGTACATATTATTAGAAGAAGGCCTGCAAGATGACGAATCATCTCAATCGACTGCCGATTGAACTCAAGCCCATCCACTTGCACTCCTACTTCTCGTCGCCAAGTTCAGTCAGTGGTGACATGAGAAGGATTGAGGAAGTCTTATTGATCTCCACTCGGTTGAAGTGTGAGCTAGGAGGAGCAAACCACTCCCACCTCGGCCTGACGATCTCGTTGACTCACCATGGGGGCGACTATCCGGACGGACGTGGTGGATCGCTGATCCTTTCGACCCAGACTGAACTGCTAGGGAGAGTTGATCAGCAGACTGAGCTGGCACTTGAACGTGTAAGTGAGCACATAAGCCCAATCTGGCTGAAGAAGGGTTGAATGGCTGGCTTACATGCGAGGAGGTGCATTCCAACAGCTCAACCGCTGGATCGATCGGCAAGAAGAACCCTGCCCTCCCTTTCGGGTGTATGTCAGCCACGTGCTCTTCGACCGAATCCACTCCACCCTGACCATGCATCACCATCATCAGTCACGTGCACACTCGCTGCAGCTATCCCCCGTGCAGCTCATCCCACTCTCCGCTATACTGCTCCAGCTCATCCATCCTCCCCCGGGCTTCCTCTGGATCGAGTCACCCGACTTTCACGCTGGACTCAGGGCCCAGCTCAGTGTACTCCCTCGGATCATCCGCCAATCCGACCTGCTTCATCTCTCCCTATCCGTCCATCCACCCCGTCGTGTACGCACTCATGATGAGGATCCCGACACGCGTGCTGGTGCGGATACACGGGATGGTCCCCAGCTGGTCTCGTTCAGGGTCTTGCTGACCGAGCCAGTCCTCCAAGGGGTCTTCTTATCCACTCACACGCTGCTCACAATCATCTCCAAGCCCCAATCTTCAGATCTGACATCAGCCACACAAACGACCAACGGAACTACGGATGACACGATCGATGGTCATCCTGCTCGACTTAGTCACCATCATCATGGGATCATGGAGGACGGTTTGGAGGATTACGGAAGCATGCAGGATGTGCAAGATGATGATGATGATCTAGAGATCGACACGGACTTCCTAGCACATTCAGTTCTCAATCAACCCTTAGTCGATCTGTCAAACTACTCTCATTCAACTTCATCCTCATCAGGCCATCCCTGTTATGGTCTACCACTACTCGAGGCTTCCAATCATGCTGGTAGCCATCCGCTCAGTCCGCACTCAAACGATGACGAAGGATATCACTGCTTCGCGCGGACGGTGGATTTAATGAAGATCGGTGTCCAGAGTGGCGATTGGCTCTTGCTGACCAAGTCCAGCACAGCAGATGATAGCCAGCAACCCATTCCTCACTCGCAACCTTTTCAGCATCGCCTAGTCAGGATCATTGGATGTGCTGATGACCATCCAACTATCCTCAACTTCCGTCAACGTCATCCGCAATTCGATTCTCAGTCAACTCGTCACGCTCCCGGGCTTCTATTGCTCCCGCCGGTTTTGCTGTTCAATATGCTGGGCACGGTTTCTTACTCAGCAGCTATCCGATCATTCGATCCAAGCCGACCCCCACCAATCAATGCACTTGCCGCTGGTCTGCCCTCACATCTTAGTCATCCATCCCTACCCACCATCCGATCACTCACTCTGGCCAGATTGGCGTCTCCTCAAGCCCTTACCAAATCTTATCAGCCATCCTTTCTCCGTGCACTCAAGAGATATTTCGAGTCGAAACCGAGGGTGCTCCGTGACGGTGACGTCATCGCCATTGCTATTGACCTCGACTCGACCAGGTTTACTGAGCCACAGGCCTCGCAACCAGATCCATCAGCAGATGATCTAGATCCTGAGTAAGTGAGCTCTGTTGGACTCGGTCAAAAAAAAGAACAAGTGATCAAGAACCCTTTCTTCTCCCCAAATCACAAAAACAAATTATTAACACTTGTGTGTTCTTCAGACATGTATTACCATCATCGCTAGTCTTACGCCCGACTATACCAATCTACTTCAAAGTCACCAACCTTGAACTATCATATCCTACCTTTGATCAGACCGAACATCCTGCCCAAGACTCCACTCATGGCGTTTCATCTGCTAACCATACGAATAACCATTTGAATCCTCTCATGCCGGTTGCCGAGTTGATCGAGGACGGTATGTTGGGGGGAATCGTAGATCCCAAAGGGACTAAATTGGTTCAAACTGGGCTCGAGTTCAGCTTCGTCCCTGATGCCCAAAATTGGCTTGGGATTGGTTGAGTAGCTTTTCTTCTTCGTCTTCCTTTTTTGGACCAAGCCTCCAACGCTGACTGGCGTTTATATTGGAATGGAACATTTTAGATGGTTCAACGCCACTCTTTTATTCACCACATTGCACCACCTCTTCGCACACCCCGGAGAAAGTATTATATCACTATCTCTTAGCAGCCGCCAGAGTAGAATCAAGGAACTATGATTTAAATTTGACGGTCTTGATTAGCGGACCTCGCGGGTGCGGGAAATCGACTATGACCAAACGAGCAGTAGAAGCAACTGGCTTCAATTTTCTCGAGCTTAATTGCTTCGACTTGTTAGGGGAAACAGAAGTCAAGACCGCCGGTACTGTGAAGGCGAGATTCGAGAGGGCACTCCAAGCGATACCGTGTGTACTATTACTACGCCATTTGGATGGTTTGGCCAGGAAGTCTCAAAGCTTAGAAACTGGCCAGCAGCCTGGCATTATCACCATCTTGAAAGAATGCTTTCACGAGGCTAGGCGAAATTGGACGAGTGAATCTGCTGCCATGAAATTTCCTTTGATCATTGTTGGTACAACTACCGACCCCGATTTACTACCTCTCAGTATGCTGGCACTGTTCAAGACTCAATTATCAATCGAAGCCCCATCAGAAGCTGAACGACTAGAAATCATTCAAGAGCTCTTACGTAGGGACTTGTTAGCACCCGATGTTAGTTTGAAGTCTATTGCGCTCGAAACTGCCGGACTGGTGGCAAACGACCTAGTCCATCTGGTATCTCAGGCTCGGATGGCTGCGGTGACTCGTGCAAGAAAAGAAGGAGCTGGAATCGAACATCTACTGAGTGCGGGGATCCAGCTGATGGCGAAAGATATAGAGAAAGCTCTCGGAAAAGCACGCTCAGAATACTCGGAAAGCATCGGTGCCCCTCGGATTCCTAAGGTCAGCTGGGACGACATTGGAGGTCTCGCCAAAGTGCGAGAAGAGATTTTGGAAACCGTCCAGCTGCCTATTCAGCACCCAGAACTCTTCGCAAACGGTCTCAAACGTCGCTCTGGTTTGCTACTCTACGGACCCCCAGGAACAGGCAAGACACTATTAGCCAAGGCGGTGGCGACGTCTTGCGGCTTGAATTTCTTTAGCGTCAAGGGCCCCGAACTCTTGAACATGTACATCGGCGAATCGGAGGCGAATGTGAGACGGGTGTTTGAGAAAGCAAGAGGGGCTAGACCATGTGTGATCTTCTTTGATGAACTGGATAGTGTTGCGCCGAAAAGAGGGAATCAGGGGGATAGCGGAGGAGTGATGGATAGAATCGTCAGTCAGCTTTTGGCGGAATTGGATGGCATTTCCTCTGGAAGCTCGAACAGCGATAATAATTCAAGAGAAGGGACGACAAACGGTAGTGGGAACGGGGAAGTGGTGGTCATTGGAGCAACTAATCGACCAGATCTATTAGATCCGGCCTTATTAAGACCGGGCAGATTCGATAAGCTCATATATCTGGGCATCCCGACTTCACAAGAGCAAAAGTTGGAGATCTTGAAATCCTTAACACGGAAGTTCAACCTGTCGAGCTCGTTTGATTTTGGCTGGTTGATCGATGAAATCGACCGGATCGGATCGCAGAAGGGGAGCGGGAATATCTTCACGGGTGCCGATTTCTATTCGATATGTTCGGAGGCTTTGATGGCTAGTTTAATCCGCAAGATCGAGAGATTGGAGGCGGCCAAATCCACGCAGCGGTCGACTAACGATCTTGCTCCTGATGAGCAACAAGATATCGAGGAAGGCGCGCTCACGCAGGTAGACCAACAAGACTTCATGGTCGCCCTCAAGCAAGTCAAGCCATCCATAAGCACCAGTGAACTGGCACATTACCGCATCATACAGGACCAGTTTAGCGACTCCACCCGGCAACAATCAGCTTCGTCACAGAACTCTACCATTCCCGTCAATAGTCAAGCTCCTCCATATCATCTCAACAACGAGCAGCAGACTATCCAATTTGATTTCTCGCCTGCTAAGAATAAAGGCAAGTCTAAGGAGGTGCTCCCTTGACTTTTTGTCTGTTATCCCCCCCTCTTTCATCTTCTGTGTCAATGTGTATCTTGTTTTTTTTTTTTTTTTTTTTTTTTTTTTGGCGGGGGCTCTCTTGTTCCGTTGACAGTAATTTATTCTCATTTTAAAGCAACCAAATAAAAAATGTGTTTCTCCACATGTAGGCAATTCATCATTTTATGGGACTTACTTCCATGCTACACAATCTGTAGCTACATAGCACATTCTCCTCTTGAGTTTTTCTTTGGACCCTCTCTGCTTGAGCTCACAATACTACCATCCATTGTCTGAAAACATGAACCAGCATCACTCACGTGAGTAAAACTCATGTGGAGGTACTTTGAGCTTCCAGCTCACCCATTCAGCTATCCTTATAATAGATAGAAATGGTGTTGTGAAGAGTTGCAATTTATATAATGTTGATCTGTTTTGATAGAGGTTGTCCAAGAGGGAAGAGAAGGAATTGTAGTACTGGAGGTCAAGCGCTAGATACATGTCATTGTTAATTAGCTTCCAATTCTGCACCAGTGCCCCACCTCATATTCTATGAGATTCATCTGCCTCAAATCTCATTTCTTCCTTCTGCACCAGTAGTCTACTATGTATAACTCATCTTTTTTCCCTGACTGCTCCAGCATTGAATTTCTAAATTATCTTGTATTCTAGGTAACTTCCAGTGGTTATCCACCTATCACTTCTCTGAAATTTCACATCAACCTGAACCACACCAAACTTGACCTTGTTGGAAATAAACTGGTTCATTTGATCATCATATTTAATGGGTCTTGGTTAAACAACTGCCGGACTTTGGAGAATCAACCCCCAAATAGTCCCGGACATGGTGATTACTGGCTGCTGACCAAGTGTGGACCGCTTGGGAGTCAATTTCCCAATTCCTCTTGGGAATTGGGAGTTGGCGGGCAAAAGCCAAAATAAAAACTCAATGGCTTTGAGCTGCAACCCCCAAGGGAGTTGTTGCATCAAAACCAAGCATGAACACAGGAGTTGATCCCCAAAGAACTCCAACCGTGCATTGGAGCCTCAGCCAAGAGACCAACTCCCACATTATTAGTTATTTGTTGTACTTCTTATTTTGTTCCTCTTTTGTTCTTTTCATTTTCTTCCTTATCATATCTGGTTGAGGTTCTCTCAGGGTTGATTATATTTCACTCCTCAGCTGTAATCTAAATTGATCAGTTGTTGCATGTGGGTATATTTTTACAATGAGGTTTCTAGTTTTTTCAATGAGGTTTTGAATGGGTTAATTATGTGTGCTATTGACTTTTCCTTGAAGGCAAACTTAAAGGGCTCCAATGAGGCTAATTTAAAATTTTGGGGGCTCTGGATCCAGAGTCTGGAGGAAGTCATTCCAAGTATAAACAGTGATCTGTGAAATTGCCATAGGAGTAAGGTGTCCAACTTGGAAGCCTATGTTTTGGGTGCATTTGCCAACTAGACATGTCTAATTTTTTCTGAAAAAATGTATTAAAGATTCCTTCTGTGATTATGTGTTAAGTCTTTTCATTTAGTTGCTCCCATAAGACAATCAGCACAGCCTTTTGGGAATGATGAAAGTGGTAATTGAATGAAGCAAAATGTTAACTTTTTTCAACAAAACGGCTCAGTAATAAAAATTGAGCAAAACTGAGCATGCTCAGTAAAATCCCCTCAAGTTGCCAGAATGAATAAAAATAGTTTCTGCTCAGTTTCTAAAATAAATAAATAAATTGCTGAGCATGCTCAGTATAGCTTATCTTTCACTTCTGACCATTTTCTGTAAAATTGGGTACAGTCAACTCTCTCTTAACCCATAGTCCCTCATAACCCATAGAAAAATGGTCCACCAAAATTTGCAAATGGCTGGTGAAATGTAATTGTTAACCCATAGTCTCCTGTAACCCATGGCAAAATGAGTCCACCAAGGGGTATAGACTAAGAGAGAGTTGAATGTATATGTTTGTCCCATCCCAAGTTCACATTTTCTTTCTGGGTAGAATTGCAAATGTTTGTAGTGATACTGCTTTGTTCAATTGTGGGGGTATTTTGGAGCTAATTTGCTCCAGAAATACATCTTAGTTAACAAACTGACTATATTTAAAGTCCGGCACCCCTGAGCCCACTCATTACAGAGCTATTATTATTTTTGATTATTTTTGCAAATTATCCCAATGACTCCCAAAATGTTTGGCAAAATTGGAGAATTGACTCCCAAAATTGTGCTGCAGCATTTTTACATCCACCGGCGGTTGCTGACTGGTCAACAGCTGGTAATCACCACATCCCATACATTTGGGAGCTGTTTTTCCAAAGTCTGGCAGTTGTTTAACCAAGACCCTATTTTATCCCAATTCAACACTTTGGATGAGCTTTCCAGAAGGACCAGGAGAGTCCAAGATCTCCAACTGAGATGGAGACTGCTTACTTAGTTTCACCACTTGTCACACAAAGGTACACACAAAAACTCCATCAATTTTTAATGAACACAAATGTTTTGGGTTTCCAACCAAGGTGGTTAGGACACGACTTAGTGGACTAACAACATGGGTGAGCAGACGTATGCAAACCTTTTGGGTTTCCAACTGAGGTGGTGAGGACACAACTGAGTGGACTCACGACACGGGTGAGCAGACTTATGCAAACCTGGAAGCAACACAGAACGAGGTGAGCCGAGTGAGTGAGATAAAGAAAATCAAACAATCGGATCATTTTTATTTCTAACCTTTTGGGTTTTCAACCCAGGTGGTTAGGACACAACTTAGTGGACTAACAACACAGTTGAGCAGACTTATGCAAACCTGAGAAACAACAAGGAAAGGAAATGAATGAGACGAGATGTGAGAGTGAAGAGTGACTAAGGGAACAGACCTGGAAGCAACACGGAACGAGGTGAGCCAACTGAGTGAGATAAAGAAAATCAAACAATCGGATGAGAAAAGGAAATACAATGGAATCATTGGAAAAACTAAATACATCCGGTATTGTGAGATTAGGTTTGGACAGTTGTCATCCTCACTAACTCAAAAGGCCACGTTCTGCGCCATGCCGCAGCAGGGTGAAAATGTACCCAAACTAAGTTCAATAATTTTCAAAAGATATGCTTTTCCAATATACTCTTTCACAGACATGAAGGAACAAGAGACATAAGAGAAATGAACACAATGACAAACATGAATAAACTTGATTCAAAATTGAAGATTTGGTAAGCAGGGAAACAATTGGTGATGATTTCCTACACGTTGACAGTGACAGGTTAAAAAACGGATGTTGAGATATATATATATGATGAATGAAAATAGGGTACTTTTAAATCAAGGAAGCCGACATAGAGCCAAGAAGATACTGAGGAGAGGAAAACTCATACGGCCGAGCGAATCAATTGGTAAAGGGCAATGAGCATGCCAAAGGTGGTGGTGACATATTGCAAGTATTCAAAACCATTCAGATGAAGGTTTCGAGCCGAATGCTTGGATAGAGGGGCATCTTCTTCTATTAAAGGAGAAGGATGTAAATGAGGGCGGGACTTAGTACTTGGGGTAGCCCATCCGAAATGATAGTCGGGATAAAAGACGAGGTGGACGAGCGCAAGCGCCGCCAATCTAGCGGCGCAGTAGACAAACACGTTAGGCTTGAGATCCCGCGTCGCTTTGAACTTGGGCTTGCTCGCGGCGCTGGCCTGGTTTGCGTTGGGCACGTTCATCAATCCCCCCACAACAAACGGGGCGATGACCGTTACGCCCAAATATCCTAAAAATGGCTTCATGAACGACTGAGAGAATATCCGGTGAAATAATCTGACAATTGGTTCTGGGATGTGAATAGAATATCCATCCTGTTTTAGTCCGACCTTTATATGTCACATGAGGTTTGGAGGCGCCAAGTCCACAAAGGTCAGAATCAAGACTCCAATGGGTAGAGCTCTGTTTCATGTTCTGGGGAAGAAACTCACGTAGATTGCTTGGCGATGAGGGACGGTCGAGTAGACTACGAAAGCCAACTCCGCCAATATAGCGATCACGCACAATTTCCAGGGGGATGAAAAGGTCTGTCATCGTGCGTTGATTATCGTTAGGAAATGATGTGAACAGCAACAATTTTTTTCACAACGAAGCGCGTACTCTTTGCATTATCTGTATCCCATTGACAGTTTCTCGAGCGACAAAATGAGAAAATGCGTTAAAAGATTCGATAACTTGGTGGCTCGTTTGTTTGGCAAGCTGTTGGGCTTGAGTGGACGACGCGGTAGCAACTGCCTGATTTTTGGACGTAGTGTGGCTGAACAGACGGAAGTAGTGAGATTGATGAAGGAATTATCAGCACATCGTTGTCAAGAGAGGCGGGCAGGAAGAAAGGAGGAAAAAGTGAACATGAATGTATTTACTTACCGGCTACGCTCCTTCTCCGTATTCACAACCGCGACAAGAATTTTCTGTGTTCCAGAAGAGTCAGGCTCGGTAGCATTTGAGTCGAGGGCGGTTCTTCGAGACGGAGATCGAGTAGGACGAGCCCCATCATCCCGCGTTGAGCTTGGCTGATCCTCATCGTTGGCTCTGGGAGGCCTCGAGATACTTCTGGCTCGAGTACGACGACTGGCAGGAACGCTTGCGTTTGAGCTTGGAGTGGGACTACCAGTGTGATCAAGTCTCGCAAATCGGTCATCTTCTTGAAGACTAGGGACTTCTTTGAACCGATGGCGAATCTGCTGCTCAAGGTCTGCTTTGAGTGACTCGGATTTATATTCGATGTTGAGCTGGCGGCAGATCTCTAGAAGGACGCGTCATTTTACACAAATGTCAGTTTTAAGTCTCACTCAACGAAGCACATGTTAAGTATCAACCAGACGAGTGGAATGAGTGAGTGTCTAGGTGATAAGACTTGACAACAGTTACACTACTTGGAGTGAGTACATAGACAAGTAGAATCTGATGCCGCCAAAAGACGCGTGTATGCGTCGACACGAAGGCGCGCAGAGCGAGACAAAAAAGCGGAAAAACAAGTCTTTCGGACAGTACTCACGTTGAAGTTCACTCTTCTTCTTGGATTTCAATGTGCCTGACCAGGTTGCTTGAGCCTCTGATGGCATGGTGAACGGACGGCTGGAGGGGTAAGTTTGGTTGTGTGCTGGGAGAGTATGGTGAGATGAAATATTCAAGACGCGCGTGGTAGTATGGAGGGAAGAATCGAGGGGGTTGGCTGTAAGGGTCTTTTATTGCGACAAAATGGTGAGCCTAGTAGAAGGCCGTGCAGTACTGGGTTATCTGTTTGTGTTGTGGTGTGTTTGTGGAGTGACATAGAGTTAGTTGAGAGTTGACTGAGTTGAGACGCATACATATACATTGCAGCAACCAGGATATTCGGGGTGGTTGTATGCGCACTCGGCTTGAATCGAAATAATACGTACAGTTTATCTCAACTCCGATTGATACTCAGAGCGGGTGAAGGCTGTGAAGGCGGGGTTGATGGTACAAACGCAATGGGTATGTAGAGTGATCAAGCCTTCGGAGAAAAGAACAGAGACACTCTGACTCGGGGAAGTAGAATTCTGTGCAACAGATGAGTCGATTTGTTATAATGAGGTGCGTGATGGTATTGGCGACAGATGGCGACGCGCTGGACGTGACTGGAGTAGAACACGCTAGGAGCAGGGATTCGTAGACCTCAATCTACCTCAATGCCTCATGTATGTAGACAACCCTAGACAACGTGTCAACAAAGAGCTGTCACATGAATCCTATTCCCATGGATATGTCACGTTCAGCAATTTTGAATGACAATCCACATGGCAACAAACATGGTGATCATGGACATGGACATGATACTTGTAAGTTGTAGGCTGCGGGAGAAGTTGAGAGCCATGGCAGCGAAATCAACCTCGGAGTCGGGTAGACAACATCACCTTTTAACCGTTAGAACCTAGCTGCTGCTGACTTTCTTGATGAAACCAGCTTGATGAATTGAACAACAAATCAATGAGCGAGATGGAAAAACAAGAGAAAAATCTTTCAAAATAAATGAAAGCTTATAAAGGCTGAAAGGCAAAAGTTGTGTACCAGTAAAAAGCTTTTCAATTTGTAGATTGGAATTTATGGAAATTTTTGGCCAATTTGATCAGTTCTAGAGGGTTGGACCCCATTCCACTGACAATGAGTGATTTGGAGAATGATTTCTTTGATGAAGATTGATTTGGAAGAGATTCTTCATTATGGTGCCCCTTTCTAAAAAGTATATGATAGAAAAATTTCAACAGTTGAATTATTGAAAATTTTCTTTTCTTCTCCAAGAAGAATACTTCTTTTTGGCTAAGCATTTCCTGCAGCATCTGGAAAAGATACCTGTACTTCTCCAGTAAATCACTGACACCTTTATTTTCATGTTGTTTGAGATCAGATATGGTATTTAAAAGTGTTATAGTTTCATTTGCTCTTTCCATATTGAATTCAGCTCTACAATTGGCCAGTATCAATATTCTCAAAATTTTGGCAAATTTAGTTTCATCTCTAAATATTTCATTATCAGAAGTTAATGCAACTAGAAATTCTAATTCTTCCTTCTCATTCTTTTTAAGGTGGTTTATCAGTCTTTCATATTGCAATTCAGATCTATGAAAGAATCTTTCCTTGTCAGTCAGTAACACATTTGTCATCTGAACAAGTTTTTTTAAACCCGGTTCATCATCAATTCTAATGTTTTCAATTGCCAAATTTTCATTATGATTTGTAAGTGTTGTTTCCTTCTCCAGTTTCAACTTGACATCACTTCCAGAATTTGTTTCTTTTCCAGTAATCGTTGGCTCTTTTCCAGTGAGAATGGAATCCATCTTCTCTGTTGATTCCACAGCTTCATAATTTTTGAGATCCTTCTCAATTGAATTCATATGATCAAGGTAGTAGCGGGCTGTGTTGATAGGCTGAATTTCTTTCCACATGTCTTCCATTTTCTTGTAATATTTGGCAACATTCTCTTGGATTAACTTGACTTGGTCCTTGTTGAATTCCCGACAGGAAATTTCCCCTAGCACATTGAATCTGCCTTGTTCCCACCAATCACTTAATATATTCAACATCTTTTGCTCCTTTGGAAAAACTTCTGTCTTCATCTTTAAGACAGCAAATGCCTTCGCACACTCTCCACGATATTCTCGTCGTGACCATTTACCAGAACAGGTCGCAATATACGAGTTCGTTTTCTTATCCCGGAGCAATCTTTGAGGGCCATCTTTCATATTTGCCATCTTTCCCAACTTTTTGAAGAGTTTTATTTCTCTCTGGTTCCAATCTTCATTTGTCTCCACTGTGATGTGAAAGTGATCCAAGGCCCCAAGAATTTTTCTCTGCTTATGTGTAAGTTTTTTGCTGGTAGTCAGATCATAAGAACTTCGCACCTTGTGAATCATTCTCTTCCGACGTTGCGCAAGAGTTTCTGTCGCGATTTCCGAAATTAATTCTCCGTCTTCAGTGGTGATGTGGTGAGAGGCAGTATGTGACATGTTTTCAATCAGTTGTAGCTCCCTTTCAGGGAAATCGAGGCCTTTCCTTGCAAAGATCGATAGTTTTTTCACCGCCTTCTTCATCTTGTCGTTCAGGAGGGTGGGTTCTGGGGATTCTATATATGCTCTTCTTAACTTGCTCAGTTGTCGGGAAGCATTACCTTGTCGCCACTCTTCTTTGTTAAAAAAATAGAGCAAATAGTTGCGGAACCGGGTCCACCAGCTTTCAATTTTAAAATCCCGCGCCGACAGTTGGAGCGTTTTCGTGAATTCACCATGAAGAGCGCTACTGTGAAGCGCCTCGTCGACTTTTTCATACACCGTCTGAACATCACCACCTGACATGTGGGCTTTGAGGACAAGTCGATCCGCCCAATCAATCAGGAAAAGATTCAATTTTTCCTGTTCTTGAATATCCTCATTGATTATTGCCAATGTATCCATGTGATGACCTTTGAAGTTATGGAAGGCTTTGTTGAATTCCGAAATCGAATTATCTGTTGCGATCAAATCTTCATCGGTAGGCGCTGGGGATTCTTCGAGGGTGGATTTGCTGTACATCTCGGAAGACCTATCTGTTTTTTCAGCGCTTGGTCCATCCACGGCACCTTCCCTTGATGGAAGGAGACCAACTTCCTGTGCAATGTTCTCTCCTCCTCGACCAGCTGAGTCCTGTGCAATGTGTTCTCCTCCTCGACCAGCTGAGTCACGCAGCATGTGGAATTGGCGAGAAATACTCTCTTCACCTGAACCTTCGGCAACTGGAGGGAGAAAAATGACTGGAGGTAGAACAAAGTTTGCCGTCGGAGTAGAGCATACACAGTAGAAAAGTATCGGCAAGAGACATATTGTGATTTGCTTCAAGAGGATCCTTTGGTAGTCACCTTTCACAGCCAGTGAGACTCCAGGCCCGCTCATGATTCCTCTGAATCTTCTATTCCAGGTGACGTCAAAGCTGATGAGGAATGTTGCCCTTCCCCACCTAGAAATATCCTTATTTGGGGATTAGGAATTGTGGAAGATCAGACAGGCGTGGTATGGGGATTAGAATTATAGGGAGTTGCGTGGTAGAAAAATATTGTAACTGGGAAATTGCACCTCAGATGAAGGAATGATGTAGGAGACCTCGATAGCGAAGAGGAGATTAGATGAATTTATTATCGTGGTCAGGAAGATAAAGCCGTGGTGCCAAGATTTAACCCCATGATCAAACAAAGGTACACGTTTTGGGAAAGGCTCTTCGGCCTGGTTTCGTCTGACGGGCTGTATGCGCGAAGAGGGAAACGTTTATTTGCAGGTCTCGCTGTAGCAAAACTCATCAGCGTCAAAATGTCTATGTATTTGCAGGTCTCGAGACTCTCGCTGCAGCAAGACTCACTCAGCGTCAATGTGGGTGCTTTGGTAGGCTTTGATATACACCAGCGATAGACATGTTTTTGCATGGCACGGGCAACAGCTGGCGCAATCGGGGCCACTTTTACGGTAGGTGGGATTTGTCTTCGGGAAACACAGCCCGCCAGGCAATAAGGGCAGGTATCCAAAAGACTGGAGCCAAGTTGGATGTCTACTTCGACCCGCCTTATTTGTGAAGATCAAGATGTCTGCTTCCCTGGATTGTTTGCGAGGATCCCTTCAAAATCTTCCTTCAAAAAGAGTTTGAGAGGTCACTCTCATGCTTGATTGTTCCTTCCGCCATTTTATTTCTGTCTTGTTTTGGGCATGAATAACAAAACGCGAGTTTTCTTCGCGCATAAAAGCAGATCTCGCGGCAACGTTATCGCCGCAGCTGAGCACACCCGGTTTTCCGTGCATCCACGAACGCAGTGGTTTTTCTCTTTTGATGTTATTATAATAACATTATTTCACCTTGTGCCCGGCAAGCTGGACAAGGTCTCACCAGCTCTTTGGGTTTGTTGGCAGGTCTTGGTAAGCAGGTTTGGTGAGGTTGCCAGGATCAGGAGTCCTGATTCCACCAAGGAATTCTTCCTTGGCAAATTAACTGGTTCATGTTTTACCAACTCTACAAGGAGCTCTTCATTAAGGAAGTGGTACAGGTTTGTTAATTGTACCAGTTTGCCAATAAAAACATCTCAACAAGGATTCTTCCTTGATAGGATGGTGCAACATTGTACCAGTGTGTCAAGGAATAACTCTTTGCCAAAGTGGTACATAATACAAGATTTTAACAGCTTTCCCAGTAATAACTCCTTTCCAATTAAATTTTACCAGGCTTCACCAGTTTTCCAAAGAGTTATTCCTTGGCAAGCTGCTCACTTAACAAAGTCCCTATTTTTTGTGGTCAAGTGGGAAACCACCTGTTGCATTGTGCCAACCTCAGGGAGGAATATATACCTTACACTACATACAAGACCATATACCCTTGGGAATAATAAGTGACTTTTGGGATAGGAGAAATAATAATTAAGGGAGGCCCTGTTTTGGCTTCCCAGTGTTGTGTGATAAGTTTCACCAACGGTGTAACCGATACGTTACACGTATCTTATCGGCCTTAATCGGTATTGTATTCTTTGTTGAATACATAGTTTTATACATTACTGTATTGTAACGTCTTGATGAATACGATCCAATGTATTGTATCGACTTTAGCAATACACACTCCATCCAAATGTAGTATTGTAACGCAATACCAATACAATACCAATCCGGTATCGTTTGTATCGAAGCGTTTTTGACTTAAACGTATACAGAAGTTCGTTCCTTGAATTCATATCATGTAGATTGAGCTATAATGGATAGGAGCAAAGAGAGCAAAAAACGAGTGACATGGGTTATTACAGTGCAATAGACGGAGGGTTGTGCATTGACATAACAAAGATCATGAATAAAACAAGTCTGAGAAGGTCATTTGGTGGTTGAAGACTTGGAGGAAACATCAGTAATGTTAATAACGGCCTTCTTAGGTTTATTTTCCTGTATCTCTTCTACAAGGTGTGAGACGACAGCTTGAGCTGAATCAAAATCACCATCGGCCTCACCTGTGGCCACCCTAAAGTATAATAATAAACACGCTGGCATTTGGCATGTGTATCGCGCACCAAACCCTCACCTTCCCACTAAAACAGCATCTCCCCTGTGTTCCCTCCCTTCCCTTCATATCAATGACTCACAACCCTCCAAAAAACTCAGAGTCCCCCCGCTGACAAACCCCTATCCGGGGCACCAACCCGTTCAACAACATCACCATCCCAAATCAAATAACACCTGACGCTCTTCTCAATATGACGAGTCCAGCCGGACGTCGTCATGACACAGCCCCTCCCGCTCGTCCACGACACAACTCTGCCGCATACACATCACACACAATGTTCCCCCAGTCCCGCACAGCCCTAACACCAACTCGTCTTAACTGCCACAACAACCCCGCACACCGGTGACCCGCAGCACCAGCAGCGGACTAGACCTACACCGCTAGAGCCAAACCTTTATTATAAATCAAAACGCTTGACTCCACATATTCCAAACAAGTACCCACCGCTTTTTTGTGACTACTCGCTTGTTCTTTATTCACTCGCTCTTCTCATTTTGTTTGTCATAGAGTGAACACTCATCCAGCAGAAGTGTTATTGGAATATAAAGATAGATTGCCCATTGAGAAGTGAAAAAGGACAACATGAGAATGAAGTGAAAAAAGAGAGAACGGAGGGAGAGAAAAAAGCGCAACCAGAACAAAAACAAAAAACACAATAGAGAGGCAACCGTAGAGATATCATTGTGATTGCCGTGATGAGTCAGTTGCGGTGGTGCATTGCCTTTTTGAGGGTCTTGAAGAACCCTCGCCGTTCCCATTGACTGGGCAATCTGCCTCAGTGTCGTTATCATCGGACCCAACTGGCTCATGTTCCTTGCTTGACTTATCTTCTTTGCGTCTTTTCAACTTCTCTAGCATTTTCAACTTCGGCGCCGAAATTCGCTGTCTCTTCTTGTTAGGCTTTGCGACCGGTACATGATCTTCGGCCGAATTTCCATCGGAGTCGTTCGCACTTTGGTCCTCTTCACTTGAACTGTCTTCGGACTCAGACTGTTCCCAACTCTCTCCCGAATCGCTCGTATCTGAGGAGGAGGTCATCTTATCCTCATCGTTAACATTTTTTCGATGCTGGCGTTTTGTAGGTTTTTGTCCTGACTTGGTAGTTGGATGAGTTCGTGTACTCCAATCTGTTTTCTTTGTTTTGGTTGATATCGGCTTTGCCTTCTTGGACTTTGCTTTTTTTGGGTTTGCTTTCTTTTTTCCTTTCTCAGGCACAGACTCGCCAGGTGGCACAGGCCCAGCGACAACCACGTGACTAGTTCCTATGGTGCCCTGAACGCTTGTATCCCCCGAATGTTCCACATTTTCCGGATTGGTAGACACCAGTTCGATCCAACCGTTTGCTAAAGCTGTCAAGATTCGATTTGATTGGCCGATACCTAAGTCAGATGGTCGCTTGCAGACGTCTTTCACATGGAACTGTTTGTTGTTGGGCTTGATCCGGATGGCCAACTTGAGTTTTTCCATCTGCTTCAACGTATTCGCTCCAGGCCATCCATTCAGCCAAGCGCCACCACTAGCCTTATCTATTGATAATAAGAAGATGGTCAAAATCAATTCTACATGATAGATTGTTGCAAACACTATTTGACCTACAGATAGCATAGCCGAGCTGCTCGCGAACCGCATCAATATTTTTCTCCAATGATCCTGTTTTGTCTCCAGTCAGTCACATGTCAAATTAAGCGTATGATTCACTGCAAGCTTTACAAACCTTTGTAGTGCGGGCAAGGCGCAACAGTGTCCTTGATCGTTTTCCTGGTCTTTGTCGGGAGAGGAGCTTCGCGACCCAACACATTGCTCAGTGCAATGTGTCCCTTGACAAAGTCGAGGAAGTCGTTGGTGGGATTGGCATCGTTCGGAAACATATCCATAAACCTTTCGCCCATGGGGCTTCCCCCTGTGAGAACCGCTCTGCCCTTCTTATGAGGATACACAAGAACCATAAAGCCCTCAACCAAGTGCGAGTTTGCTAGATGGGTAAGCTAAATGGTTATTGGGGTGAGCAATGTGCCATACAAGAAATTACCACCAAGGAGCCAGAGAACCCCACTCACATCGGTTTTGATCTTGCTTCCCCAGCGGACTGCATCAAACGAGCTGGGTCTTGCTACCTTCCGCCCCTTCTGAGTCCTTGAGGCCAATGCCTTGCGACCATAGACAGGTGCAGACTCTGTTGCGTGATTATCGGCCAGTCCGGACTCCATTATTGGGTCTTCTGTGTTGTCTAAGAAAGGATTTGGGAGCGTTGATAGGAATTCGGCGTCCTTGAACTTCGCTTGTGTCTGCTTGTCAAGGCTCCGCCAAAGAACACCACACTTCGATGACCTCTGCTGAACCGTAACACTTTCTATTGCCCAAAAAAAGGGACGGTCAGCAATCACGGAGGTGATCAGGAGAGAACCAACCAGCTTTGCTCACTATCTGCTTTGATCTTCTTTGCTCCTTCGTCATATTGGCAGAAATTATTGTACATTGTAGACACTCGAGATCGGTTACCTTGTCCAAGATAGTTTAGAACTGCGTCGGGTTTCAGTTGGTTGATGCATGCAACCTTGTAGAGCGCCTTCTGATACTCCTCATACACATCATCCAACTCCACTTTGTCTTCGGCAACCAGGCGTGAATAGAAGCCATTATGCCTCGCTCGTTCACGAAGCTCTTCAAGCTCCATGGAATCAAGTCGGGCGATGAGGTGAGGCGACAGTTTACGGCGCTTTGGTGGCTTCGTATTGCCCTGATGTGCAGACTTGGAGGCGTTTTCTTCTTGGGTATCATCTGCCGGTACAGATGTATCGACGTTCCGCGGGAGCACAGGCCCCTCCTCCTCGTCTGTTGGTATGGATCGATTAAGTTCAGTGTCGCCAAGCAGAGCTTCCTCTATTTGATTGCGTCCGTGGTCAGTGGTCTTGTTGGCGTGATTGGCGGTGATATATTGATTGTCCTCTTCAATACAAGGTTGATCCTCCTCTTCAATCCAAGGGAAGTTTTTGGGATCAAGGGTAAGCGAGCGATTGGGTGGGGACAGGATCTCGTTTAAACCGCGCAAATCCACTTCAATATCTAAAAGGGGAGCTGTTGAGGTCAGAGTGGGTTGTTGTGGGATCAACACCGGCTGTTTTGGTGGTTTCTTCTTCTTGGACGTCCCAGATTTTCCGCCTCCCTCATTTCGTGATGTGCTACCTACATTGGAAGTGTCACATCAACAACCATTGTAAGAAATGCAGCCCAGAGTATTCTAAACACTCACCGCTTGTCGCTCCTTTGCCAACGTATTGTTGGGATTGCGTGGCTTCAGCCGCTGATTGTTGATTCTTGGCTGATTTGGAAGCATTAGAGGCTTTAGGGGGCTTCTTCTTAGCGGCGGGCTTCTTCTTAGCGGTGGGCTTCTTCGTAGCAACAGGCATCTCCTGAGGTTCCATTGCACCTTTCAGCTCGACTGCAAGATTGGGAAGCGGCTTGGCAACTATGACTTGGCGGAATAACGCAGTGTTTGGTATTGATTTCATCTGAACGGGTCGCTGTGGGCTGTGATGAGGTAATGCGTGAGTGGTGGCGGTAGGGGCATACTGGTTGGGAGACGTAGATATCGAGCAGTGACCAGTGGGTGTTCCAAGATAGACACTGTTGACCGGAGCCCCGTGAGGAGTACTATAGTTAGACTGGTGATTCAGACCGGCATTGTGGCTTGATTGCGGCGCGTGATTAATGGAATGGAGAGATGGCGAGTGCTGCTGAGTTGGTAGGGGATCATGGTATATCTGATCATGCTGCAGAATGAGTTGATGGCGGGTATGGGTGGACGATGCGAGTGAGTTGCGGTTGTCTGCTACGCCATGCAGTTGAGAGCAATGGTTCCCATAAGGCGCGTTGGGGTGATTCATGGCGTTGTGGTCGTTGGGCCTGATCTCAGGTCTTGAACCCTCCGGTGAACCTGGAATGAAGGCCGATGGTCTTGAGTGGTGATTGGCTGGAGGTTGTTGCACGTAAGGGGTTTGCTGGTGACCGTACTCGTAGGGGTTGGAAGGGTTTTGCTGGTGACCGTACTCGTAGGGGTTGAACATGGTATCCGATATCAAGACCTGAGGATATCAAACTTCTGAAGTTGGTATCAATCAAGGTGTGCAGGTTGCGTGAGGCACATGTGTAAAAGGGATTTGACGGTATGCATATTTATCCACCGCCCCTGATGCCTCTACTTAACACAGAATCTGTGGATAACTTTTTTGTTAGGGCCAGCAGTCAAATAAAAATTTGACAGTAATTAGATGTATTCATTATCTTTTTGCTTTAAAATTTTGGGCAATACTTTGTTAATGGTTGAAGAGATACGGATCAAAAAGGAAATGAGGCCAAACTGGCTTAAAGTAGGAAAATGAGATGTAGGTATAACTTTTTTGTTAAAGACAGCAGTCAAGTAAAAATTTGACAGTAATTAGAATTATTCATTATCTGTTTTCTGTGAAATTTTGGGCAATACTGTGTGAATGGTTGCAGAGATACGGATCAAAAAGGAAATGAGGCCAAACTGGCTTAAAGTAGGAAAATGAGATGTAGGTATACCTTTTTTGTTAAAGACAGCAGTCAAGTAAAAATTTGACAGTAATTAGAATTATTCATTATCTTCTTTCTGTGAAATTTTGGGCAATACTCTGTGGATTGGTGAGGAGATATGGATGGGAGATGTTCTGAAGAATATTGAGGACATGGAGGACCAGTTGTGGTGCCCCTCACCACTGGAACTGGCCAAGTGACCAGAATCCCAAGTGGAGAATCGGGTATTCCAAGCATGAGAAGAAGATTTGCAATTTTTTATTCATGCCAGTGGGTCAAGTACTTCTTGAGTTATACCTGCACACACATAACTTTGAAGAGATGCACTATAATGTGTGCAGGTATTACCCAGGAAGTACTTGACCCACTGACACAAATCCAAATGTGGGAATCATGTTTTTCAAGCATAAGAAAATGATTCCCACCTTTGGATTTATGTCAGTGGGTCAAGTACTTCCTGAGTTATACCTGCACACACATAACTTTGAAGAGATGCACTATAATGTGTGCAGGTATTACCCAGGAAGTACTTGACCCACTGACATGAATCCAAATGTGGGAATCATGTTTTTCAAGCACAAGAAAATGATTCCCACCTTTGGATTTATGTCAGTGGGTCAAGTACTTCCTGAGTTATACCTGCACACACATAACTTTGAAGAGATGCACTATAATGTGTGCAGGTATTACCCAGGAAGTACTTGACCCACTGACATGAATCCAAATGTGGGAATCATGTTTTTCAAGCATAAGAAAATGATTCCCACCTTTGGATTTATGTCAGTGGGTCAAGTACTGCCTGAGTTATACCTGCACACACATAACTTTGAAGAGATGCACTATAATGTGTGCAGGTATTACCCAGGAAGTACTTGACCCACTGACATGAATCCAAATGTGGGAATCATGTTTTTATGCTTGAAAAACATGATTCCCACATTTGGATTTATGTCAGTGGGTCAAGTACTTCCTGAGTTATACCTGCACACACATAACTTTGAAGAGATGCACTATAATGTGTGCAGGTATTACCCAGGAAGTACTTGACCCACTGACATGAATCCAAATGTGGGAATCATGTTTTTATGCTTTAAAAACATGATTCCCACATTTGGATTCATGTCAGTGGGTCAAGTACTTCCTGGGTAATACCTGCACACATTATAGTGCATCTCTTCAAAGTTATGTGTGTGCAGGTATAACTCAGGAAGTACTTGACCCACTGACATAAATCCAAAGGTGGGAATCATTTTCTTATGCTTGAAAAACATGATTCTCCACTTGGGATTCTGGTAAATTTGGGACTTTCTGTCACTGGTGCATGATTTGCCAAAAGATTATTCAGAACATCAATCATTCTTACCCTTTCGATCCACAATCCATACAACACTGCTCAAAATTTACAACACTGCTCAAAGTTTCACACAAAATATATATTCCTTCCATGTTTTTATTGTGATATTTTCATCCAACTGCTTTCTTTAACAAAAATGTTATGCCCATACCTCATTTTTCCTACTTTAGCCCTTATGGCCTTGTTTTCTTCATACCTCCATATCTCATCAGCTATCCACAAAACACTGCTATAAATTTCATAGAAAAAAGATAACCTTGCTATCCAATTACTGTGAAATTTTCATCCAACTGCTGTCTCTAACAAAAAAGTTATGCCCATACCTCATATTTTCTACTTTTCACATCTTTCCATTTTAATGGAATCATTTTTGGCACAGCAGACCGCCGGACGGAGCCAAGGAACCATAAATGACTGACGTATACATACATCTAACCTGCTTTGTTCCGTGAACCTTCTACCACCACCGGATCCACCCTCAACTTTACTTCTTTGTGCCTTACGTACTTCTTCGCACCCTCAACTCTATACTTCTTGATATCCTCATATCGCCCCCCTTGTCTGCCAACTCTAGACACTCGAACCTGCAACCAATATCCCCAATTATACTCAAACCTGCAACCGATATCCCCAATTGACCTGATCTTTCTGTTTGCTAGGAACCATCTTGTCCCACAATTGCACTTGTGTGTTTTCTGCATCAGCTCTTTCCCCCTACTTCCCATCCCACATCATGCGTTTGACAGTGGCCCAGCGCGCTCTTGGGGGCACCCGTGCTCAGCGACTCCGACGCATGCGCCAGGCCGAACGAATCTACAACTTAAGAGCCTCTTTTTATGGACGTGGCGCCATTCATCGTCGTGGCTTTGTCAGCGTGGAAGCTCATGGGGACTCAAACCCAGACGACTTTCACAGAGAAGACATTATCACCTACACCACCACCGAAGAAGATGCTTATAACGACCCTGACTGGATTACCCTTGACGATGGTTATGAGAGTGACGAATTCGATCATGCAGTCAGGTCCGAGCGGGAAAAGTGGCGTCAGGAGGCCAAGAAGTACAACTGGAACACCATCATCAACTCGCTCCACGCATATTATATGGATTTGAAGATCCGCACGGATAACTGGACCGACAACAAGGCCTACGGAGACTACACAAAGTGCACGTGCCCCGACGATGCAATCAAGTGCAGGGTCATTGATTTGGTGGATGTTTATGGTGAGATGGTTGTCCAATTGTCTTTCCTCTTTCTTTGATGAGTCGAACCATGGCAATTCGACAAAGCACACTGACCTCTTTGAACCATAGCCCAGCGCCGTACGGAGTTTGACTTCTGCAAATGTACCAGTGACCCTCTCCGCCTTCTTCAGTGGGGGTTCATTGCCGCTTCACCAGTCAAACCGCAGACCGCATTCTCCTTACCGCTGTTGGCTTTCCACAATGCCCTTTGGAATCATGGCCATGTGGGTGCACAGCCGTTCACGTTGGCAATCACGGAGTGGCTTGAACCACGATCGGTACGATTATTTGCGCGGAAGAAGAAACACGTAAGCCACTGTGTCAACCTCTCGCATGTCACATAAAACTAACAACTTCAATTGGCCGGTGGAAACAGGCCCTTCACATGCGCAAGCCTTTTTCATCCGCGGTAGACCTGTACAGGAAGCTGGAAAAAATGTCAGACGAGCTCGTGTTTAGCGCATTGGAATTAACCCCTCAACAAATTTTGGCGTCCGAGTCATGCGCTGCTTGCTTTGGGCCACAACCTCCCAACCACCACGTTTACTCTGACAGCACGCAAGACAAGCTGATTGTCTGTCTCGATGGTAATTTTCAACATCGCCACCACATCAAAGCTAGCCGCGACTACGAGCCCCTCGAAACTCCTCGGATTTTCTTGCCTTCAAGTGAATTCACAGAGATGCGTGCAATTATCCGGGCTAAAGAGATAGAGCTGTGCCCCCCAGCAAAGGTACAAATTCTTTTCTTTTGCTTTTTGTTTGCTTTAAGACAAAAATTTCTTTCTTACCCTTCACCTTTATCCTTCAGGCTGATCGATGTGCAGATTCCCACAAGGCGGCCGATGACAAACGTAATGAATCGACGTGGAAGGGGTGCGACGACACCGGGCTGATGGGATGTTGTTGTCGACATGATGCGGCCATTTATGTTGGCAACATTTACAAGTCCGGCGAGCAGCGATGCCTTCCAGTGGCTATGATTAAGAGGCTTCTTACTGATTGCGAGGCAAACCGCCGGATTGGTGTTCTTTACGACATCGGATGTTCTCTTGATAAGTACATGCAAGCAGTGAGTTGGCTCCGTTACATATGCATATGGTTTCCACAACCATTTTTTGATGTTACTTGGATGTTTCAGAGGGATCTACTTGGGGAAGATCGAGCGCGAATCACTTTTGGCACCTCCGTGTTTCATGCCTATGTGCATAACTGGCTCTGCCAGCTTGATTACCACCCACGACTCAACAACGGGTGGGGCCTTTCGGATGGAGAGGGTCTCGAACGATTATGGTCTTACTTATCGGCATTGGTAAGCCCTTTGCGATATTCAACTCGGAATCATCGCCTTGCTTCCATTGCACACCGTTTGAAGTACCACAACATGAAAGGCCAGAGCGATTTACGTAAGTCTTTATTGTTCACTAATCCCACTTGATTGGGTAAATTGTTGATCAACTTGTGCTTGATTGGTCACAGCGAAATGGTTAAAAAGAAAATTTTTACAAGCTACCAAGCGTCGCAACGAGGCTAAGCTTACACTAGCTGGCCTTTCCGAAATAACAAACCCTCACACCACTTCGCCTACAAAATATGGCTCGGGATTTTTCAAGCGTCAGTGGGAAGACCAATGTGCCTTTCAAAAAAGCCATACCAAGGCCGAAGAAGAGCGACAAGCAAAGCTGGTAACACTCTACAAGCAAGAAGCAGTGGTAGAGCTTTTACGGTGTGTCATCATCACCCACCAGGCTCTGCATGAACAACAGAGTTGGGTAGAGGCACTGACTGTGGTTCTATGAATACAGGCAGCGACTTCAAGGGCCCGAAGTGTTTCTAGCGACCGAACAGGAAGTTGTTGACCTCCTGAATGCAATCGCAAACCATTCCGATGATCTTACTCAACAGCGCGAGGAACTGACCCGTGAGCGTGGAATGCGTGCTGTGATGGATGGTAAATATTGCTTTCAAAGGTTCTGCTATGTGCTGGATGACCAAAGAGCCCATTTTGCTGACTTATTTTTCCGGAACATGAAGATGAAGAATCAAAGCTGCTTTTGTTGCTTTGGGATGCCAAGGCCGAGCTGTTTGTACAGGCTGTTCACATTCAATCAGAAAAGCGACCAATTACAGATTCGAAGACCTTGGGAAATCGATTGGGAACTAAACTGAAGGAGAAGATCTTCAAGTCCTTGCAAACTAGACGGCCTGCGGTCAAGAAACACATTGATGTGTACAATCGCCGCTACGAGGAATACGTCTCAAGTTTCCCAGATCAGACGCTGAGTGACGCTGCCGACTATCCGCTGACGTACGAGAAATTTGCAGCCTTTCCTTTGGATCATCGCTTTTGGAACGACGGGCTCTACTACCACTCCAAAGCCCCATGGGCTATTGATCCAAATGTACGCGCAGGGATTACGGCCGTGTTGACTCTTGAGCGAGTGCAAGAGGAGTTCAATCTGATCGCTCAGGAAGTATGCCGAGCAATGGGATGGGGTGCGGAATACTATGATCAATTGAAAACCGTCATGTCACGCCTTCTAACAAGTGAGTTGATCGGCTCAATTGATAATTCATTCTTTATCTATTCTGACAATTGTTCCGCTAACATTTTTCTTTGCTTCATTTGTTTCTCTCTTGGTTTGGAAAAGTTCACAAACGCGGAGATGCTGCAGAATTACGCAAAGAAGACGCATTTGTTGACCACATTCCCTTGTTCGATTTTGGGGTCAGTCAGAAGTGCAAGGTCATTTACAGGGAGTTGCGGCGACGGCGTTTATCTCACGGTATTATGATGGACGAGTGGTCTGGCAACCTGACCTGGCTGTGGGAAAGGTGTCAACCTTTTGAGAATCGGGGGTTCATAGCGGGTTGGAACACGATGCTCCAGGAGATTCGATCTGGAAACAATACCGATTCTGAAAGGCAGATGGTGGTTGATGAAGAGTTGGAAGATGTCGTGCTCGAGGATGTGGACGATGGGGAGTATGTGGACATGGCGTTGATTGATCAAACGGAGTATACGGAATGGATTGATGGTGCTGCTGGTGAAGTTGCTACTGGCGAAGGTGAAGCAATATAAATTCAACATTGACAGGCTCTTTCTTAGTGATAGCGTGGCTCCATCACCGGGTTTCACTCAATTACTTGTCAAATCATGATTTCATTTCACTTTTTTCTTGATTTCTTGTTCCGACTAAAAATTTGCAAAGACTACAAATAGGCCAGGAAGATTGCGCTGATGCTAAAAATGAAAAAGACTGTTTTCACTTGTCATACAAATATAATTACGACAAATGAGACACAACTCAAATATAATTACAAGAAATGAGACACATTTAAGATTGCTCTCGACAAACATACAAATGAGGGCAATGGCCGCAATGGAGGAACATCCCAGGACACTGGTTGTGTGTAACTTTTGCTGTTCCGTCTGTGCAGTCAAGCGATGGGGTTAGGTTTGGGCTTGATTGGTGTGGTGAGAGCGTCCGCATCGCATTGGGTGTGTTATTGCTTGTGTTTTGTTTAAACAATATGCAGCTGGGCGGCCAGTGTTAGCTGCGGGGTGTGTGTCCTGCGAGGTGTGTGCCTGGTCGGTTTTTCAGGAGGGTTCACATGACGCAGCGGCGCAGCTGAGCAGCGGTGTTATGACCGGCGTCATGTTGGCTAAGCAGCTGTGTTATCACCGGCGTCATGTCAGCTGTGTGTTGGGGTTGCCGCGCAGAGGGGAGCTCGGTGCCCCGGATAGGGGTTTGTCAGCGGGGGGACTCTGAGTTTTTTGGGGGGTCGTGAGTCATTGATATGAAGGGAGGGGAGGGAACACAGGGGAGATGCTGTTTTAGTGGGAAGGTGAGGGTTTGGTGCGCGATACACATGCCAAATGCCAGCGTGTTTATTATCATACTTTAGGGTGGCCACAGGTGATCGGCCTTGAACCCTTCCTGCAGCCATTGATGTGAACTAACACATCATTCAATTGTCCTGACGGCCAAGCTACCACAGTCCCGTCCACATATGTCAGCCGCAGCTGAAAAGCAGCGTTTGACGCTTGCCGATGTTGAACAGCAGGCTAGAAAGTCCTTTGCTAAGGAGGATAGGACTGGGAATTCTTGATGGTGTTCCTAGAAGTTAAAGCAGAATTCAGATCAATACAAAACAGAATGAGACTTGATTAAAAAATGCAAACCTTCCACCATTTAAGCGACTGGCCTGCTTGGTCAGTGGCAAGTTTGTATTTTCCCGAGAGATAAATGCTCAGTTCAATAAGGTGGGTGGAGGAAGACGCATCAGGGAAGAAATTCACCGTGTGCACCTGGCAATGATGCTGAATATCCTTGGGATCGGTTCTTATTTCGTCAGATGCCGATAGGGAGGAAATTACTTGACTGGCGTTGGCTTTGATATCAACAGTTTGTTGATTGAAGTGTTTGCTGAGTAAGGCTTCAACCCGAGAGTAGTGACTAGGGTACCAGGCTCTAAACATTTACAATTGGAAAGACGGGTTAAGCGCAGTTGCAAGCACAATGGCATCACATTTCAGTGCCTCGGTCAAATAAGTTTTGGTTTTTGATATCATCCTCTCAATCATTTGCTTGATTTCGTCCTCGGTAGTAGCTGCTAATTTGTTTTTGAGGTAATTGTTTATATACTTGTATTTGGAGAGCATAAGGCATGCGGATGAGGAGTCACCCTCCATCTTCTTTGTAATGTAGTAAAATTCCTGATTGAGTTTGAGTCAGCTTCAATGCAACAAGACAACCACTTCACTCATGAAATAGACGACACTCACGCGAAGTATATCATTCAACTTTTTGACGATTTCCCAGTTGCCTCGAGAGATCTCATATTTGTTGAAGAAATCCTTTCCCCCATCTCTTTCTTGAGGGTCCTTCTTGTTTTCTATTAATTTGTTTATGACATTACAAGCCTGATAGCCATGATTTCGGCTTTCATACTTGATATTCAATCGTATCCCATACCCTGCAATAAGGGTTGGGCCGTGGTATTCAAGCTTCTTGCTCCAGGTGTTGAACTCTGATTGCTTGGCTGCTGACAAAGTAATTCGTTGAAAGTCTACCTGGATGAGAACATGTAATGCAAAAGCAAAGGTTCAGCATTGGCATAAATGTGTAATCAATCACAAAAGGAATGTGAACATGCTTACTTTTTTCAATACTTGAGCAGTGTGGGATGTTGAACGACACATGACTTCTTCAGATACATTTTCATCATTGCTGTCACAGATACCATTCTCATCCCCATTATCGTCACCTCTGTCCAAATAATCCTCATCGTCTGAGCCGTATTCATTATCTTTGTCCGCATCAATAACTTCCTCAGGTGCCTCATCGATTGAAACCAGTCCAGGAACAAAGCCAAGGGTACTTTTTTTGGTCTTGGTGATCCCCTCAGATGCTAGCTCCAGTGCTTTGAGTCCGGCGTTCAAGATGAGAGCTAGCTTGTGACAGAAGCAACGTATATGGTTTTGGCTGATGTTGAGTCGGACTCCAGTCTTTTTGTAGATCAATCGGTCAACTTCGGCGGCCATGGTACCATTATTGGATCCTGAGTCAGTCGTCTGAGCTATGACGTGATTACAGAAACATGTCAAGAGCCTTGGTTAGTATGCATTGCAAGCCAAGTATAAATTGGATAAAGGAATGGTATACTCATCTTTTTGTGGAGGGATGACTTGCTTATTATGTTTGCGAAGGGCACCGCAAGAAACTTGCCCTTATGGGTCCAAGCAATGTACTTAATCCCTAGGTGACAAACATGAAAAGCCCAATCGGAACCAATGTAAGCAGCCAATATGCCCATGAAGGCATGTCGGTTGCCTTTGGTAGTCCAAACATCATCTATCAATGTTATTTTTGACTGGATAGACTTTAAAATTTGCAAACAGTAACCATTTGAGCATCAGATGGCCTTTTTTCAAGAACCAAGAGAGAGGGATGAAGCTTACCTTAAGAGTGTTCATGACTTTTGTCTTCAGATTCAAATAAAGCCTATGGGCTTTGGCGGCTGCCCAAACACGAGAATAGAGCCGAGCACCTCGTTGAGCGGAGTTGAAAGCCACACCAAGCAAGAAGTCGTCTATCCGCATCCAAGGTAAGGAGGATCAAACAAGCCACATTACAAGTACCTGGTTAAGAGTTCTGACATCGAAGATTCACTACAAACATTTGCAACTCTGCCCAGAAAGAAAATGTAAAATTGGGATGGGCAAAACATATACCCAATTTTACAGAAAATGGTCAGAAGTGAAAAATAAGCTTTACTGAGCATGCTCAGCATTTTTTTTTTTTTTTAGAAACTGAGCAGAAATGATTTTTATTCATCATGGCAACTTTGGGGGATTTTGCTGAGCATGCTCAGTTTTGCTCAATTTTTATTACTGAGCCATTTTGTTGAAAAAAGTTAACATTTTGCTTAACCCAAACAGTAGTTTTTTCTTTAGGTGAAATTACAAATGTTTGTAGTGATTATCTTGTCAACAAACTTTGTCATGATCCCGGCTTGCTGGATTCGTTTTTGAGCTTTGATTTCCTTCACTGTTACAGGTAAGGTGGCACCAGCACTGATTGCATCCGCTCTTCCAGGGCATGGTGACCGGTTCTTGTTGCCATTGCGGTGTTTAAACAAGTTTGCCCTTGTTCCCACTGCCCGCTTGTAAGAATTACCACACCATTTGCACTTGTATAGCAATGGTGGGCCGCTGACCTGATAGATATCATTGACTTGCAGTCAGTACATCAGATTCAGACTCACATTTACGGAGCGTAAAAACAGAAATACGGACTTGGCCTTTGGAATGTACTGGTTTGTCAAAGTACTCCTCTACGTCATCCATTTCATTGACTCGCTTGCCTTGTGTTTTGTTCCTGGCCTTTGAGTTCTCCTCATCCGAATCCTGGGTGAGATCCATGATAGCTGGACTTGCATCTGAGTCTGAATCTGATACAGACTCGTTTTTGGAGACATTAACAACAACCCTTTTTTTCTTCTTCAATTTTGCGGCCTGGATAGAAGAGCTTGACACAAGCGGTCTTTTTTTACTGTTTCTTGATACAGATTGGGGGGTGGGAGAAGGGGATTCTCTGCCTCCAGAGGATTTACCGGATAGATTTTTCTGGGCATCTTTCACCAAAGAATGTCAAGTGTCACTGCTGGGGCGTACAAAATTGGCGTGTGTTTTCACAGGTGTTATCAACCTGGTGGATTGGCGGGGTTTTGGGGCAGATGCATCTTGGTTTGAAGAGACAGGAATAATAGCCATTGTAGCTGTAAGGGGAGTTGCAGAGTACGGTCTTTGGTTTGTGGGGATAGATGAGATTTGACGGATTGTTTTGGCTGTGGAAATGGAAGCTGATGGTAGACAGAACGCAGTGGAACAACATACCACTTATAAAGTATGAACATACGGCAGATGACAGATGAGAAACAAAGAGGGGTGCGTAGAATGAAAGGGTGGATATTGGGATAAGGGATTGGGGTAGTCAAGGCAATGATTTTAGGCGGGGAGAAGCTGCCAAACGTCATGGAATTCAAGGGAAAATGTGAAGATCCAGCAGCAAACAAGATAATACAATGACATAGATGGCTCCCACCGCTGGCAAGCAATACATAGAATACATATTTTTATTCTCTGGTATTCTATTGGATTGTATTGGTTGTGACGATACACCAAATTTCAAAGTCTGGTATTGTAACAAGCCCAGGATCCAGGAAGACAAAAATACCATGTATCATATCGCTCTATGAATGCAATACCAATACAGGTATTCATCATTTATTTCAATAGAATACCGGCCAATACAAATACATGTAAAGTATTGGTTTCACCGTTGGTTTCACATAAATTTGGTTCACATCACATGGCTTTTCAAACTTGGGTGTCATGAATCACATATCAAATTTGATTTCTTTATCATATGCATGTTTGGCTAGACACAATAATGTAGCTCTTATCATATACATAGTCTATAAAGAGTTTTGGCATTTCACACTCTAAAAGCAATTAACTTAACATTATCTTATTTTGATCACCAAGATAAATGCCTCTTGGTAAGCAGGCCTTTTTTCTCAGTGAGAAAGGCCAGATCAATAAGAGGAATTCCTCTCTGTGAGCAAGCCAGCTATGGCCTTCTCATTGAGAGGTGCTTCTCTTATTGCGGAGGGGCTGTCCACCATGAAGCATTCCTCTTGGTCAGCAATGCCTGTGAACCAAGCCTTCTTAGTGAGCAGGCCTAGCTGACTGAAATGAGAGAAATGCCTCTTGGTCAGAAGATGAACCTTCCATTTTCCCTCTATTGGCCATGCCCAATTTCAGAGGCATGGCCAGCTGCTGACTTAGGCAGGGGACAAGGCTACCCAAGCTATTCTTGAGCCTTACCCACCCCTGCTTAAGCACTGGCTCAGTGGCACTTAACTACCAGACATGCAATCTTAAGCAGAAGACAGGCTTTGAAAGCTTAAGCAGCAGACATGCCTTGCAAGGTTAAGCACCAGACAGGCCTTGCAAGCTTGAGCAGCAGACAGGCCCTGCAAGCTCAAGTAGGGGACAGGCCTGCCTAAGCAATTTCTGGTCTGACTTAACAAGCAGGCCAGGCAAGCTTAGGATACCAAATAGTGAGTGATGTTTCTAGAAGTTTCTCCAGGCTCCTTGAGCCTGTCCATTTGTTTCTACATATGGTTCAGTGAAGAGGCAAACCTGCCTCTTACAAATTTCTAGAAAGCTAACTTGTGGTGGAGTGAAATATACATTTTTTGTTGCCTTAGATGGCTGCACTGACTTATAATTGAATGGTTGGTAGGTTAGGTGGACCAAACACTCCCCTCAATGGATCTTTTTCTTGGTTTTTTTTTCTTGTTTTTTCTCTTTTTTTTTTCTCTCAATCAAAATGATCATTACCTGGACTAGTCTCAAAGAGCTAGTTAAGGCCAGACAACAAATTGCTTGAAAATTACACACTAGCATGAATACAATAAAAAAATCAAGTCCACTATCACCTTAGTATCAACAGAGAGAGAGGAAGGAATATGGAGATTGATAAATTAGTTGGACAGGTGACAAACGGAACAGAAATGAAACAAGCCTGTTTCAGTATGGCATAATTCTTTTGGCGGCACTTATCTCTACATGGAAAGGAGAGAAAACTCTATGTGTATATGGCATGAGAGTGGAGAAGCGGCTTATTGTACAGAGTCATTGACGGCAGTAGTCCCGTCGTCCATCTCAGCGTCGGTCATCTGATGAACGGGGCTGCGGGGGACCATGGGTGTCCTGGAGCCGGCACCACGATGAGCGCCGCTGCCAGCATCGCTGAACGCGACGTTACTGCACAGGTCACCCGCCCCGATTTTCTCGAGTTTGTTGTCGTAGGTACCTTCAATGTATCCCCCAACGATCCGCTGGAGCAGCTCCGAGGTCGACACGCCATCTGTTCGTCGAGTCGGTAGGAATTTACCTAAAAAACAAGAGAAATACGCACATTAAAATCTCTTTGTGTTGTGATTCTCTTGATCAGGGGCTAGGAAGTTTGGGTATTTACCAATCGACTTGGCATACGCATACACATCGTCGGAATTCACACTGACATAAGGTTCTTCGTCACTGGGAGGAAAAGGCGAAGTGATGAGCAGACCGGATTGATAGAAAAAAAGAGGAGCTGGGAGAGAAGAAGGAGAAAAGGGAGACCGACTGTGCAACATAATCAATTTGGTGTTTCACGAAAAAAGCTGCATCGACCTGCCAGGGGGCGTCCTCGATAACCTGATCGACCCATTTGCAGTTTGCCACGCTCTCGTATCGCTCGGCACTAGTCAGGACGGGGGAGGCTTTATACTTGCGCACCAACTCGTCCGAGCAGACGCCCACCATGAGATAAACGTTAGGAAAGAAGAGTTTACATTGACGCAGTTGTAGCGCATGCCCATAGTGGAAGAGGTCTAATCGAGTCCCATTCAGCTGATCAGGGTCCAGCTTCTGCACTATCCCAAGTTGAAGAAATATCACTTGAAAAAAAAAAAAGCTTACCATAGACTCCGTCGGCATAGATTCTGACTGGTCGATCGGTCGGGGGTGGATTAATTGAATACTGGTTTGCCCAATGCAAGGGAAGAGAGAGAGAGAGAGTGAGGGAGAGAGGGATGATGTTAGAAGAGAAAATGCTTAGAACGCTGAAGATGAGGACGACGAACGCTTCTTTCTTTACTCGAGTTTTGGATAGCCTCTTTCATTTCCGCTTGCAGATCTTCAGGGGCGATTCTGGAGAGAATTCCATGAGGCGCTGGGGGCAAGTTGGGATTGACAGGCTTAGCGGCAAGGGATTGGGAGCGAGGGGTGACGCTGGCCTTGTTAGGGGCTGTTAGTTGAGTATGATTTTCGTGAGCCCAGCTCATGTGGCTCAAGGATGAGCCTGGTCCGCTGCCCGCCTTGGACTCACTACTGGCGTCATCACTTTGAGTAGTCTGATGGTGTTTAACGTTCATGTGGCTACGCTTATCAGGAGGACCAGGAGCGCTGCTGACGTCGCCATCGTAGGTACTGGTGCTACTATCCAGACCGCTCTCCAAGCTAGCGTCGTGACTTGGACCCGAAGCAGATAGTCTAAGTGAGCTTTCGTCCTTGGCTAGAAGGGGGATGGTACTGTTGATTGTGGCAGTGGCGACGAGGTTTGGGGGTCGCTTGTGACGGTGAGGCGGGGCAAGCGAGTGATGATTCTCCTCGAAGGCAGTACGATGACGGAATTGACTGTTTGCATTCCTCGGGGAGGTCATTGAGGCCGTGTCCGTATCATCGGCCATGGGGTCATTGTCTGTTGCCTGGAGAGGAAAGATGCAAATCGCAAGGTCAGAGTGAGAGTTAAAGTTTGAAAGCGATGGGATGGATGCAAACTCACCGTTTCGTCATTTGACTCTATAATCAAGCAGATAAGTTGGTTCAGGACCATGAGACCAGCGTCATTGAGCAGGATGAGTGGGGTAGACATACCTGCGCTTGCCTCCCGGGATGACTCGCCCTGGCCCTTGCCTGACTTGCGTCTCCTCTTGACGATGACTGGCGGCGGCGGTGGCGGAGCCAATGAGGTCTTGGGTGGAGACAGCATGGCAGTGAACTAGTGTAAAGTAAAATAAAAAAATATAAAATGAAAAATGGAAACGCAGTACTGGGGAAACAAACGTACGGTCAACAGGAAACGCTTCTCATGCCTCCGCGGCTCTCCAAGGAGACCGGCATGACCGTTCTCCACCTCAGACAGTGTGAATTTGGCATCTTGCCCTTCCTCAAGAGGCCAACTCCTTCATCTCCTACCCAGCATTCAAGACTGTTCACTCCTCAATTCTTGTGGGAAGAATAGCCAAGGTAAGACTTTCTATTCAATTTACTGCTTTTCTGTCAGTATCATGTATGTATGCAACTTGATGAGGCCAAAAGTGTCGCCCCAGACTGAATGATGCCTTCCCTGCCATGGTGGGGAAGGGACTGTGAGGAAAGACAAAATTTAGCACCGCCAAAGTGCACCATCTCTGATTCCTCTATCACAACACTCACCATGTTATCACCAATGTCAAATCAGAGTATACAAGTTGTGAATGCCTGCTGACTGTGTTTGTTTTTCTGTAGTTTCTTCTGTGGCAATACAATAAGCAGAAAAAGTATGATTACATACCCTTCAAAACCAATGCAGTTTTGCTTGACATCATGTCCAGGAGGCTTGGTGCTTCATCTTGAAACGAACTTTGATATTTTCCTTCTTTCATTCAAGTGCATTTCCCTACGTTTCTCTACCTGGTTCATTTCTCATGAAGGGAGCAAGTGATGAAGCAAAACATTCCATGCTAAGACTGATATCAACAGGAACACCTCCTGGAGGGACAGTCCTGCCTGAGAGACAACAATTGTATTCTAAGAACGGCTATCTGATGCTCCCCCAACCCATTGTATTCATTCTAATGTTCAATCAATGTGGGCCATGCAAAAAAAGCTTTTCACCTCTGGGTTCTGTTACAATGGATTGGCAAATTGTTTGTGATAGCTTTAGGGTGTTCAACTTTACATATTGTGTTTCCAAGAAAGCTTGGACAGATGTTGTGCTGTGCAACAGAAGTATGGCAATTTTTGCTGTGGGGTTTTTTGCACCTTACCATTTTGCCTGCTGTGCCAACTTTTTGCATCATCAGGGTCACTTCCAGATGGTTTTTTCAAGGTGACTCTTCCCTTTCCCACTGCCATTCTAATCCATTGATCCTTTGTATAGACACTTTTCCTTGCCATCAGGCTTATCATAATGTCTCATTTTGGGACTGACCTTTTTTCAAGGGAGGTACCTCCTCCGGGCTATCATACCAACACCAAAACTGGCGCATCCATGGTCTTGGGCCAGAACCAGCTCCAGAAGACAATGTGAGTTTCATTGCTATTGATGTGCATGACAAGTTGTTGACATGAGCTTGTCTTTCACCAGGTTCAAGTCATTATCTGCAACACAAATTTCAAGCTTTATTGTCCAAAAGGACCAAACGGGAAGGGCTGGAGATCAATATAAAGTCCTCCAAAAAAATTCAAAATTGAATTTGACGCTGGAACAAAGAGTTTTGAAGAATTCAAGACGTTTGTTGGAGACAAATGCAACGACCAAGTATCGAGTGCTGCGTTATACATCTGTGAAGCGACCAAAAGTGGATCTCCTCCGCTGAACTGGAAAGTCTGGCTTACTTGTCCAACGACACCCGGGTTCAAAAAAAGTGACGACTACTTGAGCAACACCAAGGCGTCCTACACTCGCTGGATCAATGTGGTGATACAGCTTGGAAAGGACTGTACCAATGCCGGCTTGGAGATAACAATGGACAACCCAGCCGATGCCATCAAACATGCTCAGGCTGCGGCTGAACTCCAAGACCACATCTTGACTAGACAAGTGGCTTGAGATGCGAATAAAGATTATGCAACGCCAGGCCAAAGAGTTTTGGCGACCAATTTCGACATTCTTAATGTGTACATCAACAAGATATTCAGCACTCATGAGCCGAACAGAAAATGTGACTCTAAATTACCAGTCTTCATTGATCCGGCCAATAAAAACCAATATATGCCTTCAAAAGTGGGCACGAGCACTGGTCAGACATTTTTTTTCTTTTTGACTGGTTGCTGGTGCTGATGTGTTCTGGATTTTTTATTGTAGAGGGAGAACACCAAGGGAGTGACTTTGCAATTGCCACCAGCTGAGTTCAGCAACAAGATGCGCACCTTGTCCCCAAAAAAGCAAAAAGCTCTTGACTCAAGTGACAGCAAGACCGATTCCAATGACTCTGTTACCATACCCAATACCAATTTGATGCAAGAGTACATCGACTTCATAAAAATCACATCTGAAAAGAAAAAGTCAGTCCTCCAACTCCTTGCCGGTAAGGATATTGACCACCCCAATTTTTTCAATCTAAAACCATCACCCCCAAACGCATGGTTGATGAATGGCACTTGTCCAAGGGGATTGTTGCCCAATTAATGGACAACATTTCCAAGTTCAATAGATACTTGGCTAACAGGTAGTTTCCCTCTTTCCGAAGTGACTACACAGCTCATTGTGACCATCCAGGTTTCCAGCTACCATAGTTTACCCAGTTCCCTTTTTGAATCAGCTTATCTGAAGTGCTTTTCACCAATCTTATAAACTTATCCACCTCACCAAACTATTACCCCTTCTCTTGAAAAAACCCCTGATTAAAGATTCTTATCCAATTGTTCCATCTTCCTGTTATATCAACCATTTTGATTTGATTGATCAATACAAGCTGAAAATAGTAGTTATAACCCACATATTATCTTTACTATGCTGCTAAGAGGCCTCAATAAGGCTAAATATAATAGACTTTTAATTTTACTGTAAGATGGCTTGAGATGAAATGAATATGCTGCGGTATTAAGCTAAACAAATGAAATAGAAGTACATGTGAACAAAGATCAGTTGGATGGGACACAGTACCCACAATGGGCATATAACTTGTAGCAGAATTTGTCATTCATGACATCAGCAGCAACGCTTCGGATTTCCCATTTGGTATCCACAGCGGTGTTGAGGTTCTGGGACGCATGGAGCTTCTGCTTGATTGCTGCAAAGCAAAGTTCAATTGGATTGAGCTCCGGACAATATGGTGGGAGGTAGATAATCCACACCCCAGCCGCCTCGCAAATCTGGCAAACTTGCGGACCTTGGTGGATTTGGGTGTTATCACAGACAAGCGCTGAGTTGCAATCTGGATATTGGTTCATCCAAGGGAGCTGTCAGATGAAGAAACTGCACACAGTGGGGAATGGACTCACTAAGTCAAAGCGGAGAAAATGCTCAAACTTAGCTCCCTTGAATGTGTCAATTGTTGTAGTCATTGCGAGCACTCCATTGATTGAGATTGCTGGTAGCAGACTCCATTGCTTGGCATTTTGATTAGTAATTGAGCGAGTTGAGGGTCTCCCTCGTTGTGATCTTGAGAATGATCGGAGCAAATCTTTGTTGCAGAATGAGCTTTTGCCTGAGGCAAACTACCACATTAGTACTTTTAAAAAACAACAGGAAATTACAAAACAAAACTAACCTGTGAAGACAAGAAACTCAGCTGGAAAATTCTCCATTTGTTCCATGAAGACATATTTTTCCATTAAATCTTTTTGGCAGTTTACTGTGGTCGCCTTTTTCAAGGTGATTAACAAACGGTTGACTAGGTTGTTGTGAACGGCCTGGTAGCTTGATAATATGCCCCTCAAGTCGTACAGTCGCTCTCAAATCTCCTCCAGAAACAATCCTGGCTTGGACCGTACTAGTTCAACCATAAAGTTGCAATTGTCCTGCAATTGCATCGGAGGCCGCCCCCGAGTCTCATAAGTATTGACATCTTGGATAATGCTCCGAGTTTGCTGGTAAAGCTGGATCCATTGGTTGAATGACTGCCTTGAAATCGAGACACCAATGGTTTGACGGATGTGCCAATGTGAGTGACCCTCTAGCAACATACGAACAGCCAAAGCCTTGATAGCAGGCGCATAGGATCAAAAAACCATTGATAGCGGATTTGGCGGGGTTGACTGAAGTTGGAATGATGCAACTATCTGCTGGGAAGGTCAAGAGCGTCACTATTGGGCAAAAACAAATAAAATCCAATGGTGCTGTGCACCAAACACCATAACCTTACACTTCAAAAAAAAAGCTGTCCAAGCCTTATTGGAAACACAATAAATAAAAGTTTACATAAATTCATAAATGCATAAACAGTTACTTTTTGCGGGTGTTTATGCAAATAAGTTTTTATGTCTTTATTCCAGATTTGAACTCCCAACATAATCCAAATCACTTCTCCATCCTTCCTCCCCCCGAGATGCCAAGCTACTAAGAACACATGGCTTGAACTTGCAACATAATCCACATCCCATCTTCCCCAGCATGCCATGCTACTCGGAGCGCAAGGCTCTCATCCGAGACCTGCAGTTCTTGCTCATTACAATGTTTGCACATACTGAAACAGGCAAATGAAAGTACCAGATCACCCCACCTCACATCCAAACAACTATCATCTTGCTAGGTTTCCTCGGCCTCCTCAGTAAAACTGAAGCTCAACCGGAGGGTCTCATTCTTCTATCGGGCTTGTTATTGGCCTGGCATTGACTCAAGACACGCTTTGAACTCTGGAAGTCTCACCGCCGCAGTCTTGAACTCCACCTGACATATGGTCAAGCTCGTGGAATTTTGGCTATCATCAATCATGTTTGCCGTAGACATTATCTAAACCCCCGTACTTCTTGGCCAAGGATTGCCAGTCTTGGAAGGATGTTTGAGGTTCTGTGGGGTAGTTCTGTCTTTCAATAATGGGTCAGCTATTTTTTCTGGAATGAATATGAGTAAGATGACATGCTAAACTTCATCATCCCTGTTTCTTTAGGCACGAATGACCCAGGATAGCTTTCTCAAGCTGCTGCGGAAAATTGAGGATCATCCCATGTTCCCCAACAACTTGTTCCGTCCCCAGGCACCATGCAAGTGGCAACTTCTTGTGGCATTGGCTTATTTGGGGCTCAGCAGGAATGGTGGTTCAGCCCATATCCTGGCCCAAATGTTCAACATATCTGGTACGTGCTGATATCTTACTCTTTTCATCAATATCTCAGTATGTTCTTATCTACATCTCTTTGCTAGAGGGCTCTGTAGAGAACTATACAAACCAGTGTCTGTATGTGATTTCCTTGTTGGATAGCGAATATGTCCTATGGCCAAGTGCGGAAGAGCAACAAAGATACTGCCGCAACTCTCCATACACTTTTTTTGATGGAACGGTTGGGCTTGTAGATGGAACGATTTTCCCCCTGGCGCTTGCTCCAACTCAGCACAACAAGGACTATTGGATGCGCAAGAGTGTTTATGCTCTCAACTCTCTCATTGTCTGCAATCATCATCACCAGATTATCTATGCACTGCACGGCTGGTGTGGTAGTGCACATAATCAGTGTGTTTTCAAAGATTGTAAGGTGTGTGTTTAGTTTATCTGCTCAATCCATTTGTTGGGGGTATCTGCTGATTCCCACGGCAAGCAGCTCTACACCCAACTGCACCGTTGTTTCTTGGCTGCTGAATACCTGCTAGCCAATTCAGAGTATACTGCTTCAGCAACTGTTGTACCTGCATTCAAACAATCTCTGGGAAAACAACTTCCGGCAGAAATAAAGGATTTTAATTATACCCTTAGTCATCAACGTGTTGAGGTAGAACACTGCATTGGAATGCTGAAGAATTGATGGCAATCATTGAAGTTGATGTGAAACCAAATCTCTGGAGTACGTAGTGCACGGCGAGCAAATCAATGGATTCAAGTGTGCATTATACTTCACAACTTCTTGCGCCTAGAAGAGGATTCCGGTTGGTCGTTATTGGCACCTGAGTCTCAAGGAATGCGCAAGGAGAGCAAGGATGAGGAATTGGAGGAATTGAACAATCAGCAGTCCCGCCCCAATGCTGCAGATTACACCCAATTGCATACTCAACTTTTTGAAAGGTTCTGTGCTTCTGTCTCCCATTGACTAATTGCATGCTGCATGATGTATGTGTGCTCAAATTTGTAAAAGATCAGTTTGAAATTCTTGATTTCATTGGTTACCAGCTTTGTATATTGCATGCCATCTGTTGATTACTATCTACAAGCAAATGAGTGATGTTCTGAAGAGAGGAGGCCAAAAAAGCAAGAAATGAGAGAGAACGAGTGAAGAAAGCAGGACCATTGAATCACAGTGAGTAAGTGAGAAAAGAGAGATTGAGGTGATAAAGAATACAGGCAGCTGTTTGGAGAAGAGAGCTGCCCAAAAAAGATTGATTGATTGAAAACTGCTGTTTGGGGAAAGGAGCAACCCAACAAAGATTGATCAATTAAAAAATAGCAACGGCAATGTGGATTAGAGAAACAAAAAAATTGCACAAACCAGGTAATGAAGCTCAATCAAGATCATAGCTGTCTTGTTGGGCTTTTTGAGAGCCATCATCCACGTTATCCGGAGCTTCAGAGCAAGTTTTTTTGGCGGCTGACTCCGCCTCTTGTGTTGGAGGGCCAAGACACGTAACAGTTGCAGTGTCTGCGTCCGTTGTAAGACTCAAAAGTGTTGTTGAAACCTTTTGCTGAATGGAGAAGGGGAAAAATGGAGAGGCAAAACTCTGCCCTTCTATACTATCAGAAAAACAAGACCACCAAGCTTGCTTGGCAGATTATTTATTGTGAGAGGATTGGTTGGTTCAAGACGCCTGCGGATTATGATGATAAGTTGAGTGATGATTTATGATTGTTGTTGATGATTGATAACTATGAGTTGTTGATGTTGGTGTTGATAAAACCTCAAATATTGAATTGGTAGTGATAAATGAGGAGTGACCAGTATACTAGTTGGTGAGCTAGTGCTAGTATTCCTTGTAAATATGTGAGTACAAGATCTGATGAGGAAGGGAAAAACAACTGGAGGAGAGCCTCTTATACAAACAAATATGAGGGATTTTAGCCCCAAGGGAAGTACAACTGAGGCATTTTTGCTGGTGGTGACAGTGGGGGCAGTGCAGTCAGGTGATGTGGCTGTGCATACATGTGACTGTGGCTGTGCATACATGTGACTGTGGCTGTGCATACATGTGACCTTTACAACTGAAAAAAAGCCATGCTGGACAGCCATGTGATGAGGCTGTGCACCCAGGTGACCTGTATTGGTGAAAAAAAGAACAAGATGAAAAAAAAAGTCCTGTGACCAGTCATGTGATCTTCCGTGTGACGTTTCCATACATGTGACCTCCCATGTGATCTTCCATGTGACCAGTCATGTGGATAAGTGGTGTCATGCGGCTGTGTAGTGGCATCATGCGGCTGTGTAGTTGGAAAATCCACTAGTGTAATCTGCATGTGACCAGGCTGTACTGAGTATGGGTTATGGGTTACTGGTGGGGTTGTGTAACTGATGCAAAACCGGGTGTTGGAACTTGTATTGGCTATACCTCCTAATCTGTACATGCAATGAGAATTCTGTGTGTAGTTTCCTAGAATGATTTTCCCCGTAAAATATGTTTGTGAAGTCATATATTGAGATTTGAGAGTTGTGTAATTTTGTGTATGTAGCAAGTGTGTAGGTTGATGTATCCGTAGCTTCTGATCCTTTTGGATGATAATGGTGTTGTAGAGTGTTACTAGGGGTAATTTTAGCTGTAGATTCTGAATCTGGAATAATATCAGCTGATTTGTGAGTGGATGGATGAGAAAAAGTGAGAAGTAGGAAAAAAAAATAGAGAAATATAAGAAAAATAGAGAAATATGAGATGAGAAAAAAACTGAAAATTTATGGCATATTTAGACTACCACATCCTCCCCCAACTTTATTGTCTGTCCCCAGACAATCCAGCTTAAGTTTGGTTGTGTTGTGTTTTCTAGTAATACAGAGTGATTGAGAATGTCCGTGAAGCTGATACTAGTACATCTTGAAGTTTGAATTTTCTGAATTCGTCTGTGTATGTTGAATTTTGCCGTGTGTTTGAGTGAAAAAAGCACCGTCCAGAATAAACAAGGTTATCTGTCCTGGGGGTGGAGTTTCCTCGCGCAACTAATTAAGAGCTTGTGATTTTTAGGTATTTTTATGATTTTTAACTTTTTAAACCTTATTTTTGTGATTTTCTGATTTTTCCATGTTTTTTAGGTTTTTTGGATTTTCAGGGGTTTTGGGGTGCTGCGCGCAGTCCGCAGTTGTGCGTAGCTGCTGACGTCGTGTGGTTGTCCCGCTGGTCAGTATCTACGTCCCCCTGCGCTGGCCGCAGTTGACTGCGTGTCTGAGTTGATTGGGCCGTGCGTCCTTAGATTTGGGCGGGCCCCGGGCTTTGTGGTCTGGGTGCTTTGGGTAGAAGTGGGTAGACTCCTACTGCGGCGCGTCCCCCGCTTGCGTGTTCCAAGTCCGGCTTGGAGGTTGCACTGGGTGTGTGTACCCTGCACCCAAGCCGTGGGTGCTCTTACAAAACCTGTCTTCTGACAGGTTTGATCAGATTCACCACACATTGCCATACAAAATTGGTGAGTCCTTCCTTCATTTCTTCTTTTTCTTCCATCTCTTTTCTTAGTCCTCAAACAATAGTGGTAAACTGATGACTTGTTGGTTTGTTAGCACCAGGTTGCGTGCAATTTCAAGATGCGGGGATGCCTCAAGTTGTTTGATACCCTGGTTAGCAGTGCTGCCCCAGGCAGTACTGCTAGATGGTTGGTCAACTACCACTCCGGTTACCCTTGGGTGTCGTGGTCCTCTAGTAAGATGGTGGGGGTCCCTTCTCCTTATATTTGCCTGCTTATAAAAGAGGTGGTCCTGGAAACCTTTCTCCTCCTCATCAGCTTCCCCCAGCACTTCATCAGCTTCCATCACCGCCATTGTCACTTCCTCAAGAGTCGTAGTTTATCTTTTGTTCTTCATACCCCTACCACCATGCATCATGCTACCCCCTCCTCTTGCCGTGCTTCTGCATCGACCAACACTCATCGTTCCTCTTCTCCTTATCCCTTGAAATCCTGTTGCCGTGCTTTAGCCCACATGGCCCCTATCAAGCAGCCTGCCTTCGTGGGTAGTCACGGCCAACCAATTGTTATTGACAATCCAGTTCTTGCTCCGGCCGCCGAGTTGCCCACCTTCCACAGCTTCCAAGCGCCTCCGGGCTTGGGTTCCCCTATCCTTTGTCCTGAAATTCCTTGTTCCGGCTTGGATTCCCCGGGCTTCCGCCCTGAAACTCTTCGTCCTGCCAATCTAGCCTCCCCAGTGTTCTCCTCCGATGAGGAGAACCACTTTGTCGACCAACTCACCTCTCCAGCTTATCAACCCGCCAGTCCGGCTTGTGCCTTTCCCAATGGGGACGGCCAGTTTGCCGGCAATCCAGGTCCTTTCTTGGTCCATCAAGCTATGATTGGCAACGGCTGGGCTCCTGCCCCCGAGTTTCATCATCAGGTGTGGTGTTCCATTCCCGCTCCAATGCCAAAGAGGTACATTTCATATATTACAAGTTCACTTACAAGATGTACACTAGAAGAGGATACAAGAGGAGGAAGAGCAGGGAGGATTACAGAAGGAATCCGGAAGAATACACAATACACAAACATCACAGAATCAACAACAAGGAAGAGTTACACCAACAGCAAGCAGGAAATACGGATGATGGTAGCAGTACAAGGAGCGGACACAGAGGGAAGAAGGGGAAGAAGGACCAGGAGGAGGAGAGGCCTAGACCCTGAACAGGATGGAAGCTGGAAGGATTGGAAGAAAGAAGGGGTGATGGAAGGTGTTTCAGCCCCTGGATGGAAGAATAGAAGAAGGAGGAAGAACGGGCTGTATTGTACACAGTACAGGGGGGGGAGTGGCACAGAAATGATGTCATGCTGTGCAGATATGATGTCATTCTGTGCAGACATGAAGTCATGCTGTGCAGAAATGATGTCATGCTGTGCAGCAATGATGTCATGCTGTGCTGAAACCATAGCAACAAGGAGCAGGCTGTGCAGCTGACCAGTTCACCTGCAGCATAAATCCCTCAAAGGACCTTCCCTTGGAGCTAAATTCCCTCATCTTTTCCTATATAAGGAGGTCATTTCCCCACCACTGTTGTTTTCTTTTTCCTCAGCCACTTACTAAGAGAGTATAGTGTGTCTCACCAGTCATCAAGTTAGTCATTGAGTGTAGTCATCAAGTGTAGTCATCAGTGTTATCAGTCAATAAGTCAATCAATCAATTATCAACCCCAACAATAAAAACATTTCTCAAACCCCCAATCAATCAACAATCAACCCAATTAATCAACAAACAAATCAATCAATCATCAACAAACTCAACAATCATCAGCAACCACCTGCAATGGTCCAACATACTATTGCACTTTCACATTCAATCCCACGGTTTGATTAGCCATATCATTAGTTATAAGTGGTCTACTCAAATACAACAACGTATAAGGTCTAATTCTGATTGAGATTACTATACTTAGTAAGCTTAATCCTGAAATCAGCCATTTCTCTTTTTATATTGATTTTAAGATTCCTTACAAAGGGTATAGTATTTATAAAGGGGCAGGCCAATAAACCAACTGTAAACTGATTGTTTTAGCCTTTCAACCTAACTCACCAGTTTATTTCCCACTTGCCTCAGCGCATCTATCTCTTTCTTTATCTTACTTGTGCTCTTACGCACCTATCCCTTCCATACCAACAAACCCGCTCCCTATTACGTAGGCTTGTCCTTCCTGCCTTAGGTAAGGCTTGTCTCCTGTTTTCTCTCTTTCTCATGTCCTTTTACATACGTGTTTACATTATCTAATAAAATAAATCCTTAGTTCTTTGAATTCTTCCAGCACCCTCCAATCAAGAAAGCACAGCATAGAGTCTCTAAATGGAAGTGGTACAAAACTATCACTAGAGCTATCGTTTGTTTACTCATTCTCAAACTTCAAAGGTCTGTTCTTTCTCTCCCTTCTTAACTCTGTCATTCATACTTTATGGATTGTCAGTGGTACTGATCAAGATTGATTTCGGTTTGTCATGTTACTCCTGCTCAACTTTGTGCTGTTTCTGAAAACAAAAGTGGGCTTGTTCCCTTTGTAACTGCACTCTCAGAGCAACTACTAGAGCTTTATTTCAGGACAGAGAGGATTCCAGGAGTTTTGGGAATTAGGCACACCCTTGCGCATGCAGAACAAGGATACTTAAAACTGCACAAAAGAAGTATGTACTCAGCCATGACCAGGAATGGCCCCTCTCCTCAAACACCAATTCTGCAATGCCTTCCATCTCAAAGCAGTCCTTAGCAGCTTGATGTGGAGCAACATGATGCTTTGGGAATGCATCTTTTTCTTTCCATACCCCTTGTGCCTTATCCTGCACCTGTGTTTTTCTTCAATCAACAGCAGGTTTAGTTTCTATTGATCAGCCAGTATTTTTGGAATCTGTCCACAGCTCCCAGAAGAAAAATAAACTTCCCAAGAGACATTGATGTGACATGCAGAGGTGAGTGAAACTTAAAAGTGCGCTAAGAGCCTGCAGGAAGCTGAAATGATTGATCCGTCATTTGCTAGTAGCAGATGAACAGGATTGACAATCAGAAAATATATCCGCAAAGGAGTAACCAGCGCCAAGAAAAGGAAAGGATCAGAGGTGAGTCAAAAAGACACAATAACAAGATGCAAGACTTTTAATTAACCACCCCTTGTTCCCATCCTCGACAGAACGACTCACAAAACAGAAATCAGCCAGAACTCATCCAAGACGTTAACGATTTGCATTAGCAGAGCTAACGACAAGTGAGTCAGTATAGCCAGGGATGAGAAACCTGCCAGTAAGCTGACAGAGTTAAACGTGTTTGTAGTCAAAGCAAACCTACCAAGCCAAACATTGTTCCTAGCTCACTATCAAACCACATCAGTCTCATGGCAAGAAAATGAGTAGAACAGGAACCAAGAAAGAGAAAGCCTAAGCTGATGCAAGTGTCATGTCTCGCAGCCACACCAAAAGACAGGATATTGATTCCAATGCTTAGGTGAAACAAAAGGGTTGCAACTCCAAAGAGTAAATAAGTCAAGCATTGATACAAGATGAGAGGACAGAAGCTGATAGAGATGTATCTTGTCTAGACTCAATTCATCTGCTGTCCAGATCAAGAATCCGCTTCAAGTACCTCTCACTCAGCTATCCCAGAGAAAGAAGAACTTGCGCTGCAAACAGCTTTCTTGCCCTTAGGTGAGGCAAGATCTTCTAAGCTTTTTCTCTCTCAGCAGTCTAAATTGTCTAGCTCTCAGCTTTGTAAAGTAGGATAGTTTTCATTTCTCTAACCAACGCAATAAAACCCTTAGCTTGCAAAATCACATGAACAAGGTAAAATTGACGTGTCAAAATTTTTATCCCAAGGGCCACATAGATGATGAGCACAACATGAGCAGCAGGGCTGGGTTGATGTTTAACATGAGGCAGATCATAGCCACAATGTTTTGATGGCAATCTATATACTACTAATGGTGTGGCGGCGCAGCCACCCTGGAAACTAGTTTTTAAAATCAAGGAACAAAATTTGTTCAACCTACAGGTCATCATCAAAAGACACATCATGAGACATAAAATAAAAAGATACATGATTCTATCATCATAGACTTCATTGCACTTTTCAGTACACAATGTATATGTATTACTAGGTGTGACAATCATGTACTACTGAGTGTGACAATCTGTATAAAACATATATCACAAATGACAAAAGGGATTGATCAGATGTGTATAAATGGCAAGTCATCAAGCTTTCCTCCTCCCTTGTCATTTAGCAGTCTTTGAGCTTTGAGTGGGGGTGGAGTATGTTAGCAGCATTAGACATATGTAATTCATTGATGAAAAGATAATAATAATAATCATGCTTATTATGTAAACATAGAAGAACTTTTAGGAATTGTTGTTTGGGGAAGACAAACCTCTTAGCAAGCCAATCTGGCTCGAATATATACATATTCTGTCAGTGAAACGGCATGAGCCAACCCATTTCTCCTGCCTGGATATTATTGACAAGGCCGTAGGTGAAGAGATTTCTGTCTTTTAAGTTTGGGGAGGGCGATGCCTCCGGTGGAAAGATGCGTATCTGTGAGAGTGATATGTCTTTAGTGAGGCGGTTGATTCCGCCGGTGAAGCAATTGATTCCGCCGGTGAAGCAATTGATTCCGCCGGTGAAGCAATTGATTCCGCCGGTGAAGAAATTGATTCCGCCGGTGAAGCAATTGATTTTGCCGGTGAAGAGATGGCCATCTGTGACACTTGACCAGCACTGCTTCGTATCAATTAACTCGTCGGACAAGCCAGCCTGACAGGTGCTCTGGCCAGTTTTGTTGTCCAATGAGTTCAGCAACCTGGAGATGGTGGACTGTACGACTTGTTAGACAAAGTCAGTCCAAGCACTTGTCGGATCGGTCTGTCCGACAAGTTGATTCACGATGATGTGCTCAGAATCCTCCTACTTTCTTCGCCGTATAACAAGTAATGCAGTCAGACTTCCGCGTCAAGGGAATAACCCACTCTGCCGAAATCTGACGAAGATGGGACGCGATCCCCTGTACCAATGCCGCGCATATTTTACTTCTTCTTTCCAGACTCCCATTGTCTCATCTATGTCCACCCAGACAAGTCGATCTGTGAAGGTCAGTGAGGGTGTGTTTGATGGACCGCCATTCGTCGCCACAACGGGTTTATATCCGAAGGGCAGACTAGCTGTTGAGGCATCCGTTCGACGTTTTTCATTTGTGTCTTTTTACATTGCTATTCCAGTTAGACCGACTGAGAGGCTACATAAAGATTGACATGAAACCAAACGCATGAGTAGTTCTAGATGAAATGATTGGAAAACGTGATACATAGATCGGCTTCTTATTATAGCTTTTTTTGTTTATTTAGAAAATGGATATGTAGAATGCTCGATTGAAAACAAAACGGCGGAATTGATTTCCTGATCAACTGACTTCGACATCAACATCTTTCTGGCTCTTGCTGGATACGTACGCTCATGTTGGTACGATGAGTAGATGTTCAGCTTGACCATTCTGTATTCTTCTGTATCCCCGTTACTGAGCGTTATCAACAAGCTGAACAGGTGATTTCCATGGTTTAGGGGCTACATAGAAAACCAACCAGCTTGCGGCATGATTTCCTTTGTCGTAGTGGCACCATTCAGCTTGATCTTTGTTCAACAACGGCTCATTTGCACGCGTTGAAGGCCGTATTCGCGCCGCAAAGTAGATGAGGTTCGGCAGTTGCTGCCTTACCGTCCTACATATAAAAAGATAAATAGCCTCCAGCCTTCTCGGACACATCCCCTCTCTCTCCATCTCCTCTTCCCCCTTCCTTGCTCCCCTCCTTCACACCTCCAGATCATAACAACAGATCTTGCCTTTTCTTCCTTATCCCACCAAAGTCGAAAGGTACAACTCTCCCGCTTCATAATCCTTATTCTGTCCCACCACAGGAACGTTTCTAATTAAATCCTCCACCATATTTCTTTAGCTTTTTTTTTTCTTTTTCCAACCTTTCACGCTATCCAACATGCAGGAAACTCGCGAGCAGGAACACGAGCGCGAAGGGATTGATTCCTTGAACACTGGAGGTGCATTCCTTGTGCCCACTGTCGCCCATCCAATCTATAGCACATCACTAATCCCCTTCTTTCTTCTCTCCATGAATAATGAGTAGCTGTCGCCATCCCTGCTGCCGACCAACCTGCAGATGTTGGCTCTACATCTGACAGTGCTCTAGACGAAAATGATAGCAATGGTAAGCCATCCGAGTCTTTGCCTATGTCCACTCAACCCCTGCACACTACCACACATAACTTGTGCTTAAGCAGCATCTGTATCGTACCTCTTTTCAACCCTTCTTGTGACGCGGGTCCGAATGGCAGTCCATCCCTGCGAGATTGATGGATCAGAATTTTACGGCTTCGATGAAGCCTTTGATCCTACCGACACGTATATTATAATAGACTACCCAGGCTTCGATCAATTCTTTTATAACGGTATGTTCCTGTCAGAAACTCTGGTACTGGTAATCATATGTATTGTTCTTAACAAAGACATGAACATTTGGAAGTTGTCGGCTATCTTTTCGGCATGGAGAACCCTGCGGAGAGGGACGACCCTGACCTACCGGCTGCGGGAGCTCTAGGCTTACATGTGATGGCTCCAGCGGTAGCCCAGGGTAGGTTTTTTTTTATAGATATCTCTACGTTTATGGGATACACACTCATCACACTTTCCTCCCCCTGTTTTTTAATGATACGATCCGTCAACACTGCACCTGTTCTATCAATGAAGTGCCTCGAATGGAAGTGGCGCCTATTTCTCGGCGGGAGCGTTACGTGGACGAAGACGCTATGGAGTGTTACATCCTTTACAGCCCTTTCTACCACGGGCAACGACCGACCCACCACGCTCAGCGGCATCCCAGAGCATGGACTCTGTTCCTTCTTCACGAGGATACTCCCTCCACCCAACGCCGCGGAACCCCACCCAGACCCAGCCATAACGTCCATGGAATCCTGGGGAGGAGACGTCGAGAGATTCATGACGAGGATGACAACCAGGATCAGGGAGAATTACGACCGGCCAACAGGAGGAGAGTGGGTTGAATGTAGGTAGCTTGAATATTGTGAGTTCCCCTTCGCTAGTCCCATAGAACAAGAAAGCTGAAGTTGACGGCTTGACCCAAGTTATATGCAGGTCATGAAAGAAATCTCAATATCACTCGGTTTCCGGTTTTTCTTTTTTTTTCTGTTGTGAAATTACATGTATTTATATCCGCATTCCTCTGTTGTGGTATTATTATCTTGACATATTTATGTATGCTCTAGTTCACTTGCAATGTATCAACTTATGGTCGTCGTCTTGACCCTCAATGAGTGCGGAGTAAGTTCGCCAGTGAGAGGATGAGAAGGAGCGTTCCATGTGCAGATGCGTTGGGAGATGTTCTTGCTGGATATGAACCAGGAGAGAAGAAGAGACGAAGTGAAGCGGTGGGTGTCCGTCCCACTTGGAAAGCGAGTGCGGTGTCGTGCCCTTCTTCCCCTTGCACCCCTAAAAAGGTTGCTCCTCTGCTCCGCGCTGGACGTCGCAGCCCTCTCTCTCTGCCCACGGACGTCCGTTCTTCGACTGGATGCTTTGTTTGTTTTTCTTTCTTTTTCATCCGAAAATTGAAATCGCAATCGGACCACACATCTGACTTCCTCTTGACAACATGTAAATACAGCCATAACATGAAAGGATGCGGGGGTGGGTCGTTTTTTGAGCTCCAAAACTTGCAGCTCAACTTCAGCCACCCCCCTGTATAGCTTGGACATACAGGCCCAGCCGGAACCTGTAGGCAGTCCTGTGAGCATCAACCCGCTACCCAGAAAGGTGCGGGGACTGGTGCTCCCATGCTTGCACAGCGGATTTCAACCTATTTTTACACCAGGAATCATTTGGTCTGGGTCCCAAGACCTCAATGTGAAAAATGGCCAAGATAGGATTCTTGCCCTGCTGAATTTCCTGTATTTGCTTGCAAATACAGGAGCAGTGGCTGAAGTTGTGGATGGCTGAAATCGAGCTTTTTGACAAAAAGCAGCCCGCTCCAAACCGCATCCTTTCATGTTATGGCTGTATGTAATGGAGCTTCCTTCCCAGATTCGTGTAATACACGTACCACTCACAGTACACAGACGCCGCCTGGAAAACAATATGCTGCCTGCTAAACGAGGTTAATGGTCTGTCTGCTCCCATGTTCGTCGGATGTAATTGTATCTATGCCAATTCCTTGGGCCAAACACGCTGACGAATTCTTCGCTTGATTGATTGATTGATTGATTGTGTGGATGGTATATATATGTAGCCCCCCTACCCAGAAACTCAATAATGTTGCATCGTTTGTTGGCAAGCCCGCGAGCTAGCACTGTCCATGGATCCACAGAAGGGTCTAGTATATGTATCGACAAAAAACAGGCCATGCGCACCCGCGAGTGGGGAATCGGAAGGTCCAGCTCAGATCGCGCAAGCGCATCGGTTTGGCTGTAGCTCAATTACGGAAAATCAGTACTTAATAAAGTGACATGTAGTAGTTAGTTTGTGTGCAACAAACTGCAGCCTCTTTTTTTTTTTTTTTCCATCCTTTCTTCCGTATTCATTCTGTGAATCCCATTTCGCACTGCTGGAGCAAGAGATGATGTGCCTTGAAGGTTGCGGGGTGAGCTCGGCCTTGCTCAGCCTGACTATGTAGTTTCTCAGGACAAACCACACCCAGTTTTGTTTCTTAGATTTCATAATGCTTACATAAATAGGTAGAAATTGCCAGTCGAAAAACAACAACAACATGAGATACAGGAAACAGAAATTGAAAAATGCCAGGCTCATGCAGAATGTTATGCGGGTAGTGCGAGTTAGTACAGCGTACACATACAAGGAGGATGCAAGATGTAGGCTTTGAAGAACGGCGCAATATAGGTAGTACAAGGACATATCCACCGGGTATAGTTCCCATTTCCGGACGAAAAATCCACAAAGCAATCGTCTTTAGATGGATGCAAGAGCATCCAGGGGGGCACTTTTTTTCGGTGCTAAAATAACTCGAGTTTGATCATCACGATCCATATCAGATAGGCGAGGAAATCGGAGAGGTTCTTTTTAGGGCCATGCTGATCGTCATGAGGCGTGCTCGATGAACCGGGTGGATGGGCTTGGAGCAGGACGAGATCGTCGGTCGGTTTCGGGGCGAGTAAGGAGGGGATGTAGGGAGTCGGGACGAGGTCGTGGATGAACTGCATCACCTGGTTCGTGATCTTCATGTCAATCAAGATTTTGATAGTCAACAGAATCAGGATCAACCGTCGCACTTTCATGTGTTACATCAACAAAAGTTACATCAGCTCAGGTTGAATCTTCCTTTTGTTCAAAAAAAAGATCCTATGTGGAAAACATGAAGATTGGAGAGAGGCACTGACGGATGGAGAGATGGCTTGCGAGCTTCATCTCGTAGTGTCTCTGCCGAGCGATGTGTTTCTCGAGTCTCTTGTTAGCCTCGGAAAGCTGATAATGCCGAACAAAAAAAAAAAAAAATAGAACAAACTAGGTTACCGAAACTTCTGAATGTAAGAGAAGGGGGAGAGGGGGGACAAGTACTTTTGAGCGCGCTAGTTCGAGCTGGTCGTCACCCAACAAGTCTGACTGTGTATCGCTGAAGTCTTTCTCGCGGCCGACGGCGTCCGACTCGATCTGGCGATGGATGTCGTCCCTTGCGAGTTGGATGAACCCGCGCGACTGGTGGTCCATTAGCTCCGACGTCTTCTTCGCCCGGGAGGCCAGGTAGCTCAGATGCGATACCGCCGTCCTGGTCGAGAGGATGTGAGGATGTAGTGATTCCTGTTTGCAGTCCCAATTCCCCTGTTTCAGTCTTCCTTTTTTTTTAGCAACGAAGGGATATGTTATGTCGTGTTCAGAGTGGTTTACTTTGAGTGTCTCGATTCTCGTGTCCTGGTCTTGGCAGCGTTGCAACAAGCTTGAGAGGATCCATTCCAGCAGGAAAGGCCCATCCCAGATTTCAGTCAATCAAAAATGATGATGTGTGTCTATTTTTTGAGCATGCCCGCTTACGGCTTAATATCACCTTTGATTCTCCTACGAAAGGAGAAGAACGACCAATCGGGTATGTAAGCGATGTGTGATGGCTGCTTCACCCAGACATTTTTTCGTACCTGATCATCGCGTCGACTTCGTCTGACGACACGTTCTGCATGATCCTAGCGGAGAGAGACTGGGTGACGGGGACGGCGTTGATGAAGGACTGGTTGAGCAGCATGTTCCTGGACTGTTGGGAGCGTGAATGTTGGGTGCTGTTCTTTGCGCCCGGTGGGATGCTGGTGGTGGTGGTGGTGGTGGTGGTGGTGGTAGCTGCTGCTGTTGTTGTTCCTGGTCCGCTGTCCGTCGGCTTGGTCGTTGTGCTCGGTAGGAAGTCTTTCCTGAGTACTGGTTCGGTTGGTTTCGGCGTCGCCAGTGAATTCGTCGGATTCATTTTCGAGTTTCTTTCTGGTAAATAAAAAAAATAAAAAAATAAATAAATAAATAAATAAATAAATAAGATCTGAGTGTGATGTCATCGTATGGAATACATAGCCACGGGGCTTGTGCGGGGGACTACCACGGGGGACCCGCACACACAGTCAGACTGGTGGAGAACCGCAGAAAAGAAAAATAAAAATAAAACGGGATTCATACCAAAAAGTTAAAAAAACCTAACGGAATGTCACAGTCAGACCAAGCCAAGAAGGTGAGCACACTCCAGTCCCATCCCATCCCATATAAACTCACAACACATGCTGACTACTACCCCACACAGGTCCTGCTCATGGGAAAGTCAGGTACCGCTCTGTCTCCTTATCTCCAGGATCTGAGCCATCGCTGATACTTTCTCCCTCCATAGGATCTGGAAAGTCGTCCATGAGGAACATGATCTTCGCGAATATGGCCGCCGCAGACACACGCAAGTTGGGCGCAACGATGTCAGTTGGAAATTGGCTTAATCCCTGGCTCGATCTAATCCACTGCTCATTCATTTTATCTCTCCTCTCTCCATCAATAAATTTGTGCTTCGTGAAGAGATATGGAGACCACCCCTGTCAAATTCTTGGGCCACTTCGCCCTCAGGTTGGTGGATTGTGGAGGGCAAGACTGTATGTATCCATGCAATTAATGTACAATTGATGGCACTTACTTCCCTCTGCGACTGATCACCACAACTCCTCTCTTTCCCCCCCCCCCCTCCCCCCGGATTTCCCTTCTAGCTTACATGCACAACGTCTTATCAATGCCCGCACGGAATCGAAGCTCGGTGTTTTCGCAAATCGGCTGTCTTCTCTATGTGTTTGATGTCGAGAGTCCGGACTTCTCCACGATCGATATGATCTGGTTTTCACGAGTCATTTCAGCCATCCTAGAAACCCTCAGCGAATCTGAAAAGCAAGTAATTATATATATATATTTTCTCTCTCTCTCTCTCAATTCTAACTTCTTCCCACCCCAGAACTTAGCCTTCAAAGGGCCCTTGACTTACAGATCTGATTCGACCGCTCATCTGCACAGCATGGAAGAATTCAAGCTGCACATCTTGATCCACAAGATGGATTTGGTGCCCGAAGAGCACCGCCAGGTCGTCTTTGAAGCCAAGGCCAAAGAGATCCGGAACAAAGTACAAGATTACTCCAAGGGCAAGATCGGCGCAGACATGATCCATATTTTCAGCACGTCGATCTGGGACGAGACGATCTACAAAGTGGGATGCCTCCCTTTTTGTTCTTCTTTTGGGATGTGATCACCAAGGATTCATCTTACACCACATTCTCTGCATTCCTCCAGGCGTGGTCGACCATCGTCCAAATGCTGATCCCGGAAATCGGCTCATTACATGCGCCGCTGGAGCGCTTTGCCAAGTTCACCTCGGCCTGTGAGGTGATTGTATTCGAGACTGCCACCTCGCTGGTGGTGGCCAGATGGACCGACGACCACGCCACCGAGCAGATCCAAGCGGTGGACGAGCGGCGGTTCGAGCGCGCCTCGGCGGTCGTCAAAGCCTTCAAATCCGCATCAGCGTCAGTAGCCCTACCCACTTGCACATTCTTCATGCTTGCAAAAAAAAAAAAAAAAAATTGTTGAAAAAATTTGGTTGGTGCAACGCCCCAGATAGTCGCATTCGATCGCGCTTCAAGTCCATGGAAATCACCCATCCCATGTACACCGCGGTGCTGGATAGTCTGACGGAAACAACAGCGATCTTGGTGGTGGCTGTAGATCCGAAAGTTGGTGAGTCACTGGGATTAATATGACGACGAGCAGCCTTTTTTTGTTTTTCTGCGGATGACTGAGATGAGGATGCGGTATTCTTCTAGTTCCCGCCGCTATTCACCTCAATATTAACCTCTCTAGGCCCTCCTTTGCCAAGCTGCCTGGACTCTCTCCCAAAGCACCAGGCTCCCGCTAAGCTGTGTTGGTTGCCGATCTGGATTGTCGATCGAACAAGATGGCTGGCTTTGAAGCATGGTGGGCATGATCGGCGAGATCCCTTTTGCATTGATTGGTACATCCACTTGACTTTTCTTCTTGTTCTTCTTTTGGAGATAGCCACTCGATGACATCTTAAACACAGACATGTTTGCACGTTGGGGGTCTCTACATAGCTATCCGATCCCCAGACATCTATACTCGTTTGTAGCGCTTGGGCTGTACAATTATTCGACGTTTGTTAAAATTTCGACAAGTGAAATAGGGAGGGACTCGTAGTGTTGAACGGTTGCTACGCGGGACGTATCTCTCCATTCCATCTATGTACAAGGGGTATCGTCCGACTAGATTGTTATATGACAGTGACACGCTCCTCGCGTCCAGTACTTCTTGCTTGCTTGCTATTTCCTTCCCTTCTTGTCTTGCCAAAAAAAAAAAGCCAGTAGACGGCTGATGGATGGCAGTCCCTCTTACTTCCTCTCCCCCCCCCCCTGCAATATTCTTCCTCGTTAATCGATTGTTCGTCTTGATATCTCACCATCACCATAGAATGACAATGAAAGGTTGCTGCTGTACTTGATCTTGCCTTCACACTCGAAGGGGGTGGCCATGGGATGATGGTGGATGTCACAAGCCGAGCGACATGCTTGTGTGGAAATTACTCACTCCGACGACAGCTTCGAAGGGAAAACAAGATCTGAAGATCTTGTAACAATTTTGAAAAGGAAACTCGAAAGAAAGGCAAGCCACTGAACAGAACAGAACGCAAGAAGAAGCGCCAAGGATGATCGTTGTCAAAGTGCTCAGCTCGCTGCCTTGCTCGGACGAACGGATCCAGTCTGACCTCGCCAGGAGACTGACGGTGAGCTTCAAAATGTGTTGCCCGGACCACCTGTTTGGTACGCACCCTCTCTCCCCTTCTGTGGAACAGGTTGCACTCCACTATCCTTTTACAAGGTCACCAGATGATATTATATGTATCTTGCAAGCACTTGGTTGCTGAAGGAAAAAACACCCACTGGACACAGATGCGGCGGATTTCCATGTTTCGTTTATGGCCACGCAGGGGAACTACCAAGGGACGCGGTTCCTGAAATCGCGAGTGAACACAGGAGGCTCGACGGCAGGGCCGGTGGCGATGGTGTATGTGGAGGTAGTCGCGCCGCCCCAGGCCGAGTTCGGCGCGGGAGAATTGAGGAGCAAGGTGCTGGAACGCGTTGCCAAAGAAGTGGACGACTGGATCAGCTCCTCCTTTCGCTTCAGCTCCTCCGACCAGCGCGCTCTCAATCTACAGCATCACGCTCACTCCCCACTCGCCTCCTCCGTCCCCTTCGACGATGTCATCCCCGTCATCGAATATCGCCAGATGGAATACGGCACCCACGTACGCCATCTTCTTGTTCATCTCAATTCTTGCCTACCTCGAACCAAGCCTCTGACAAAATCTACTACATCTTTTTTTTTTTTCTTTTTTTTATCATCTTGCGCACCATTCTCCGGCTTGTCTCCTGCCTGCACATCCCGATTCCGACAATTCATTCCTCTGGATTACATTGTGGACATGTTTTACATGACTCTACATGTACATTCTATCTACATCAAAAAAAAAAAAAAACCCTTTATCAGGCTCTTGATGGGCATCTCGTCATATCTCCTTATTGCGTCATGTAGATCTATCACATCGACCAACCCATTCTCTATTATCTTTCCTTCTGCTTGTATAACTACATGAATGATTGTACACAACAATTTCTTGATACTTGGAAATGTTCAGAAAGAAGAAACCGGGGCTGGCAATTTAGCCAAGCCGGGAAGAAAAAGCTCAATGCCAGCTCCAGCTATATGGCTATGTAGAGATGGAACAGCCCCTGTACGTACATCCCCATCTAAATCAAAAATCTGGTCAGAAATGGGACATGTATGTATGTACATACAGGCCAGAAGAAACAGTCTTCGAAAGCTAAACCTCACCACTCACACTGCATCCCTGACCCAAATCATCCAACTCTTAGTCATTTATTCACTTATCTGAGTATCTTGTCAGATTTCTGGGATGTTTTGAGATCCTTATGCCTACTTAGAAGTAGTTCAAGCAGTCATCTTGCTGCGTAAGCCTTTAATCTTGTTCTGGTTTGATTTTTTGGGTCAGACTTGGAATGAGGTGAAACTTTGTACAAAAAAGACTTTGGTTTGATGTTGAGGCTCTTCTCATCATGATTCCTCCTTATTTCCTTGCCAGTAGTTCTCAATGTTGTGTTCTTGGCGGCCTTCAGTTTACGGTATACCATGAAGATGGTCCTAACTAGAGCGCCATGAGAATGAAGCTTGCGCACCGCGGGGGGCCGTACTTCAATTGCCGCGACTTCGCAGATGGACTCGACAAGACTCACTCACAACCACATCGACCAGACCATACTCTTCAAACGAACGAAAAACCCGCTAACAGACCCAAACGAAGATTCTGAAGATAGTCAAAGATGGGGGGCGGCGACTTGAACATGAAAAAGGTCAGTCTCTGCTGTCCCTGGTAACATCAACAGCCCGGCTCCTTAGCTGTTATACTAACCAACACGATGATATTCTTCTTCCAATTCAATCATAGTCCTGGCATCCGCTCTTGATGAAAAATCAGGAGCGGGTGTGGAAGGAAGAGAAAAAAGCAGTAAGTGAATGATTTTACTTGCCCTGCAGCGCGACCCTTTTTTTGAAGAATCTACCAACTGACTACTTACCCGATGTTTGCCAGCTCGAAGAGCGCAAGAAAACGGCTCAACTTCAGAAAGAGTTGGCCGAAGAACGTCAGCTGCAAGAGCTTCAACGACTCCAGGCCGAGCAAGGTGGCGGGCGAAGGGAGGAGCGTGTCGACTGGCTCTACGCTACCCCTGCAATCGGAAACGGGATCAACCCCGAGGAGCAAGAAGCATATCTTCTCGGCAAGAAAACGGTGGATAAATTGTTTAAGGAAAAGGATGAAGCCGCTGCTAAGGTGAGAAGAACGGCTCCTCATCATATATCTCATTTGCCGAATCAAATCATCAGCTAACTTATTCGCCACGAAAATACCTTTCCACAGTTGCACGCCAAAGCTGCGAGCCAATCGGATGCCGCCAAAGCTGGCGGAGGGTTTATATCCTTGCAGAATGCGAACACCGCTCGAGACACGGCTTCGAAGATCAGAGAAGACCCGTTGCTCGCGATTAAACAGAGAGAACAGCTAGCATACGAGGATCTGAAGAAGAACCCAGCCAAACTGAAGGCATTACAATCTAGCCTAACGACCAAAGAACAATCCAGGAAAGAGAAAGATGAAAGAAAACGGTTGAAGAGAGAGCTCAAAGAAGCTCGAAAGAGGAAGCACGATCCACGTGAAGATGATGGTCCCAGTCGCTCCTCGCAGGGACAAAATGAATCAAAGCGTGTCCGGGGTGGACGGCACCATTCCAGAGAATCGGATCGTGATGTCAGTCCGGATGGTCACAACAGATCTTACCGAAGAGGATCTCCAGACCGCAGACATCGTTCGGGCCGACGCCAGAGCCCTCCCTCCCCCGATGACCGCCATCATCGACGCCGGAGTCCTCTTTCCCCGGACGATCGCCATCGCCGACGCCATAGCCCTCTTTCCCCAGATGACCGCCATCGCCGACGCCAGAGCCCTCCTGCCGATGATCGATATCGCTCTGACAGTCGTGATAGGCATTCTAGACCTCCTCGGCGAGCGTCTGATCAACGTAATGACCATCGTCGCACCTCTGTATCACCCGGCCATCGACATCGGGACTCCCGTCACATCGAGCGGTCCCGATCCCGTTCTCCATCCCGCATAATTCGCAACCAATCATCAAAGCCAACGGATGATCGAGGACCTTCCAACGCGTATTATTCAACAAATGACAGAGACTCTCATCGGGCCCCACCATCTGATCGCCCATATCATGACCCGTCCAGGCGTCGCCATGAAGGTTCAGGAGTACCGAGAGATCCTCCGCTTTCCTACCAACCATCAAGCCACCGATCCTCGGACTTACCACGATCTTCAACGGTGGCAGACGGAGTGGAGCGAGCTCCAGTCGCTCAAAATAAGCTTTCCGAATCCAAGGCGGCCAAGTTGGCAGCCATGCAAGCGGCTGCCAAGTCGCTCCAGGAGTCTCGCTCTCAGAGACTGGAGAAACTGGAGGCCGAAGACTCGGAGCGAAGCAAGGTGGAAGAGGCGGAGCGTGAACGGAATCGGATCCGTGCCGGCGGGGTCGGCGACGGCAATAAAGCCTCGTTCGTCATGGAGCAGGAAAAGAAAGTCTTCTTCGGCAAGATGGACTTGGCCGAAAGAGTCAGACGGAGTGGTGGCGTCGGCTTGCTCAAAGACAGAGAGTGACACCATTCCTATCTTTCCCTCCTTGCTTCCCTTCCTTCGCCTCGGTGTATTTCCACGCTTCAAATTTTTCTTGTAATCATCCTCACAAGTTGCTGTGGCCTCGTTAAAAGTTTTCATTCAAAAATAGCGAGAGTCAGTTTCGATCCGACGACCTCTGGGTGGCGAAGGATTATGAAAGTGATGGTCGATCAGTCCTATGAGCCCAGCGCGCTACCAGCTGCGCCATCTCGCTTCATGAGTTACCTTTTATTTTGTGGATTTGGAATCCCCTGGTTAGGTTATCAGCCAGGTGACACATGCAGATGGAATAGTTTTGATATTACTATATCCTGATCATTGTTTTGGTTACATCAAACAAATGGGACACAAAACATGTCCACATTATGTTTTGCATACAGCTTGGTTACTTTTATTCCAAAAAACAACAACAGGTCAGTCAAGCATGATGATCTACATACATATATATATTGCTGATTTGTAATCAGCTGATCAGTTTCTGAGGTGAAAATCAATGTGGATATTTCAAATACCACTTGACCATATCTGCCAACCAAATAGCAACCCAAATTATCTTTCCCAGTGTCTCACTTTGGAACCAACCTGTTTGGAAGGGAGCCATGACATGCTCCTCCAGGCTAATTGGATTGATCACAAACTCCTAAGCACCTGAAGCCTTGGCCATCCAACTTCAACTTTTAGTCCTTCCCACCGGGAACAATTGGAAGGTAAACTAATAGGTGCCAAATGACAGGAATGTATTTGCACCCATTATTGCATCCCAGCACCCAATTCACAGGGATGGAACTCCATGAGGATAATGGTCAGCCTCTATGAAAGCAACCTAGACTTATTCTGGGTTTTCCTATAGTGATGATGGGGAGTTGGTTTGGATGATGGTTGAGATTTTGGTGTGCAAGGCATTCTAGAAGGTAGATGATGCAAGGGGTGATCACAATGCAAGCATATTTTGCACAAGTGCTGGCAGTTGACTTCAAGCCACTCAAGTTAATTGTAACTTGGAGCAAGCTTGGATGTACAGTGCCCGGAAATAAGTTTTCATTAAAGTTTACATGGAAATGGACATCACCATTCACCCATGTGAAATCCTGAGCTTTTGCCCAAAGGTAGAAAAATTCCCCAAAAGAATGAATATAAATGAAAATTAACCAAAATTTTAATGCATGATGGCTTAAAAAAACATTTGAGGTATTTGAACTTCAACAACTGCTTGATTAATTTTTTTTTTCATCAAAAAAGTGAACAGTGGGTCAGGAAGCAGGGCATCTGAATTATTTGATGAGATTTTAAAATTGTTCAAAATATTGAAGAGTAAACTTGCAAGACATATCCAAAAACCAGTTGAAATTGTGATTCTTCAGAATCTCAGTGTTGTTTTTGATTCTTTCCCAGTTTGCAAGACCAGGAACTTGTTGGAAAAAAGATCAAATACATAACAAATTTTGGATTTTCAAATTTTCATTACCTCTTTCAGATGCCCTGCTTTCTGACCCCTTGTTCAATTTTTTGATGAAAAAATTAATCAAGCAGTTGTCAAAGTTCAAATACCTCAAATGTTTTTTTTAAGCCATCATGCATTGTAATTTTTGTTAATTTTCATTTATATTCATTCTTTTGGGAACTTTTTCTACCTTTGGGCAAAAGCTCAGGATTTCACATTGGTGTTTTGTGATGTCGATTTCCAAGTAAACTGTAATGAAAACTTATTACCGGGCACTGTACAGTGCCTCGCCATATAAATCTGGCACATTTTGTTCAAGTCTAGCAGACCAACCAACGTACTTGAAGTCACAAGTCTTGGTCCAGGGGTGCAAAAAGGGTTCAAAAGAATGAATCTGAAAAAATAAATCATATTGAAAACTATTTGTAATTTATAAAATTGATTTTGCTTATTGCAGATTTTCAAAAATCTTTAATAGTGCTTGGAAAAATCCAAAAAAAATTTGGAGAGTATAGCCTGAGATGTGAGGGAAATGATAATAAATGAAATTTTTTTGACCAAATGAAATATTGGATCACAGTGGTCAGCAAAACAGAGACAAAATTGGAAATTTGGTGCCTTAACCCCTTTTGGGACTCCCAAATGCCTCACTCCACAGTATCCAAAAAACCTAGCAGTAAATTTTTTGAATTTTTTTAATTTATTTTCATTCTTTTCACATGTCCAGCTGTGGCCTCCAATTTTTTTCAGATTTTCTCAAGCACTATTGAAGATTTTTGAAAATCTGCAATAAGCAAAATCAATTTTATAAATTACAAATAGTTTTCAATATGATTTATTTTTTCAGATTCATTCTTTTGAACCCATTTTGCACCCCTGAACCAAGACTTGTGACTTGAAGTATCTTGGTTGGTCTTCTAGACTTCAACAAATTGCGCCAGATCTTTCTGGCGAGGCACTGTACAACGACTGTGCATGATGCACAGTCACTGCATGCCCAAATCAAAACACAAATTCCCCTCATGTCAACTTCCAGAAGTTGAGCAAGATTATCTTGAAATGTCAGCTTATTATTAAAGAGTGTCTTTCCTTCTCCATCAACCAGCGTCAAAAGTCCTTAATGGAAGTGTCTTTGAAAGGGCCACAAGCCTCAGAAAACAAAAGACTAGGTGGGCATGTTGCGGGAGGGCTTGAAATGTACGATGACGTCTTGAAAAAGAAAACGTACGAAAAAAGGACACAAAGATCAAAAAATGAGTTGATGAAGAAGACAGGCGCTTGTCTGGTCTAGGGGATTTGCACGATCAGTTCTAGCGGATTTGCGTGATCAGTTTTGGTGATTCTGGGACCCAACCTAACATGTGTCCACTCTTTCGCGCCCCTGCCTCCCGGCAGCCGAGTGGTACTGGTAGTGGTAAGTTCGTACCGGAACACGCTCAACAAGGGAGCTGATCATGAGAACCGCAATGAAACATCACATTGCAGTTGGGTAATAGTCACCCTGGAGCAATTAATCTCGTTTAATAAAAGGGGACTTGGTATTCTTCAATTCGGCATCTCCCCTACCAGTGCGCCGTGGAAAGGGCTTTACGAGGCAGCAATGTTGACCCATAGTGGAAATGGGACATACGGATGCCTGCAACTCGCCATGCGTGTTATGTATTTTTTTTTTCCCTCATAATCCTTTCTGCCGTGCGATCACGACCGGTGAATGAAAACATCCTCCGATACCCAAATCCTCAAACCCGGTTTAGTGAGATGATCAACCCGCGCGTGAGAGAAGTCATGCAAATATAATTCTTTTTGGTCATGGTGGTGGATACAGAGACCATCTTTGCCATTGGCCCATCAAGCAACCATCAAGCTGTGGTGAGTGCACACGGTCCAACTTGCTTGTAGAGCAGTGTGTCATGTGGAGTCTCAAGCCAATAATGTATTTGCAAAATTGGAGTCGCACATTGCCTTTATAGCCTCCACAGCGCCTTGGATGCCTTTTATCATGATCCACAGGACCAGACCCTCTTGGAAGAAGAGGACTTGGCAAAATCTGAACATCGGCCTTCCCCCCTTCGCAGCCCGTTAATTATGCTGTGATGATCATTTGCAAGAAGTGCCATATCCGCGCCAGCTCAGGAACGCCATGGATTGGTGATGAACTTTTGCTAACCAGGTTCTCCGGTTGCATGAGAAGTTATGTGTTTGCTTTTTTGTTTTTTTCGGCATTCATAGTTACGGAGGATGTTTTCGGTCACTGCATGGCTCTTAACGAAAGGGACGCAAAACAGGATGTCGGACGACTTGATGAATGAAATGATATCTATCGCTTGGTGCCTGCGTCTCTTCTTACCCCCGTCCCGCTTCTATCCACCACCATGTCCAAAAAACAATAGCTGCGCGAGTCACTAGCCTGGGCACGTTCGTGTGCAGCAACATACTCCTTCTCACCACAAACTTAACAGCTGAGGGCCCCCTCAGGGACCCCCGCATCCCAGCTTTCGAAAAAAGACAACGCACAGAGCGCGATATGTGCAAGATATTCTTACCTGCAAAAAAAGGGATAGTGAATGTCATTGACCAACCAACACAGGGCAAATGCAGAAAAAGAAAAACAAGCGTAGAGGAGGAAAGAGGCATTTCCTCTTCTTTCTTTTTATGTTTGTGTTTGTTTGTTTGTGTGTTTGTGTGTGTGTTTGGGTGTGTGTGATTATCAAGAGGCTAGATTTTGGAGGGACGGTAGAGCAGGATATAGGCGATCGAGTCCTCGCCGCCGCCGTCCAAGCCCAAGATCTTATCCTTATGCACGACGGAGACTTTCTCATCGTCGAATTTGCTTTTATTGGTAGCGGACATAGTTGGTCGTCGAGGGTAGAAGGGTATCATGAATGAATGCTGCCCATGAACAAGTTGAAGAAGAAGATAAAAAAAAAGAGGGGTATGGGAGGGGGTGATGGAAACTTACTACCATTCTTGGTCGTCCGGATCTTGCAGATTAAGTTGAGTCCCGCTCGCATCCACCGCCGATGGGGCCGGCAGGTTGGGGTTAGCTTTGGCCGCGTCGCACCTGACCCACGCCATATAATGACCTAGAACGGAGAACGGAGAGCGGAATGAAGAAGGCGAATGAGAGGAGTGGAATGAACGCAGGAGAGAGTGGGGTTGGGTGGGGGAGAGAGAACCCACCTCCGTCGGCAGAGGCTCCCTTATGCGTCACGATCCCGCACAGCTCGTATTGCGCCGTCGGGTTCGTGCCCACATCGCTCATCAGCTCCGGGTCCATCAGGCTCAATAAGACGGCCGACTCCCTCTCCCTGATCGTCGCCTCGTCTTCCTCCTCCTCTTCCGAGCCACCGCCTTTGCCGTTCTCTGCTGCTGCTGCGGTCGTCGCCGTCGTCGTCGGAGCAGTAGAGCTGGTACTCGGGGCGGCGGGGCCGGCGGCGGGCCCGTTAGGACCGTCGATCGCCATCTGGTTCTTCGCACTCTCCTCCTTGGCGATTTTTTTCTTTTTCGAGATCTTGATCCGCTCCCGTCGGTCTTTCTCTATCTCCTTCAGCTTGCTCGCCGCAGGGCCCACCTGGCTCTTCAACTTGTCACTCAAGAGATCCGTCAGGTCCAAGTTGAATGGGAACTTGACTTTCCTCATGATTTTCGTCTTCTTGTTAATGTCTCGCCTCCAGTAGAATCGCACCATGTGAATCGTCAAGTATCTGTTGCGTGTTTGTTGTTAGTGTCATCTCTACTACTTGTAAGCTAAGAGCAGAAAGGAGGCAACAGAAGAAATACTGACGCAGGTAATCGCGAGATCTTGGAGGTTTGTAAGTACTGCGCGGACCGACCCAACGAAGGACTGGTTTTTTCGAGCGGCTGCTTCAAGCCATCTTGGATGCCAGTGAGCATGTAGTTTGTTGAAATGCTGATATTGCATTTCAACTCTAACCACTTCTCTTTCGAGATGGTGGGAGGTTCCTCTGGGGCTTCGATACACTTAGTTCTATTATATTGAAAAGGGGAAAGTGATGAATGATGAGCGATATATATATATAAAAAAAAAAAAAGAGAGAAGAGAAGAGAAGAGAGCAGACTGACTCGGTTTCAAGTTCACCCGTCAAGTAGCGTTCGACAAACTTTCCATCGGGGCCTACCGATGAGTCGAGGGTACTCCGGACGGCGCTGAGGAGCTGTACCCAGCATTCTTCTGCGTCTTGCTGGGCGTAGTGGCCCTGAGTCTGTTGAGCAAATTGGGGCGCATAAGATCGCAGTGCGCCGATCAAGCTGAAGGGGGAATACCCTTCGGATGATTTGGTCAAGTCTTGGTACGTGTCCCTTAATGAGCAGGTTAGAGCTGTATCGTTTCGACTCGTATCCTGTGCCCGAGTGTAACTGGTGAGATTCGTCTGTAGCTCTGGGATGGCACGAAGCACTTGAACGGTCGAGTTCAAATAGCACGTGTTTCCCAAGTTTTCCAAGCCAGCTGGAAACGGGTCCTAGTAGAGATTAGAGAAGAGATTATGTTTAGTGACATGATGATGATGATCAAGTGGGTGGATTGTGATGACTGACAGCCTCTGCGAGTTGGGTGTCGGTCAGGTCTTCTACAAATATAGTTTGTTGAGCGGGTGGTGGGGGCAGTTCACTCGCGGTGCCGATGAGCATGAATTGGTGAAACTGTTCCCCCCCCCCAAAAAAAAAGTGGAGATTGTGAGTTAATATTCTACAAGCAGTAAGAAGAGTATAAGACTGACTGGCTTGATGGCTAGTTTTGACCAGTCTGAATCATCCTTCAGTTGGCCTCCCTTGATGAGGATCTTTTGCTTGATGGGGGCTACAAGAAAGAAAAAGAAAAGGGGGGGTTGATGAGATGAGATGCATGGTTTTAGATAATAGATGGTATCGAGTGTATATTAATAGTTATCCTGTACTGACCTACGCCGGTGAGTTGTTGTATGGCTTGCTTGAATGCGCTGGGTGGGTGGGCAGTATGGAGAGTGAGGTCGTACTTCTTCTGTCCGTCTGTAGTGTATATACTTTTGTGTCAGTTCTAGTGTGTTTCTTTCATCAGAAGTAGTTATTTATATTTATTGTTTACTGACGCTTGACTGAGACTGGGAATGAGTTAGCCATTATTGTTTTTTTTTTTTTTTGAGTGCTGCTGTATTTTATTTTTATTTTTTATTTTATTTTCTGAAGTTCAAACTATTTAGTACTGATCGCTCGGTTTGATCAGTTGAGTGTCACAGTGTCACAGTGTCACAGTGTCACAGTGTCACAGTGTCACAGTGTCACAGGGGATGATATGCCTGTCACTCGCCCTTAATCCACCTGTCACTGCTCTCTCCCACTCACTCACTGAGTCACTTGAACTAAATATATTAAATATTGAGAGTTGTTTCCACTACAATAGTCGAATATATAAATAAAAATTAAAATTAACAGAACTACAAACAAACAAACAAACGAAATGAACAAAAACAAAACAAAAACAAAAACAAAAACACAAGAAACAGAATCATTCCCAGCTAAACTGCTCGCCATCGCCACACTTCAGATCATCTCCAACTCAACCCCATTCACTGCCATCAGACCCATCCCACTCGCAACACTCACCCACGTCGCAACAAGCTACCTCGAACTACTCGCACAAGCAGCACGCGCACATGCAGACCACTCCGGAAGAACTCTCATCAACGCATCCGACATCTCTGGCTTACTCGAACACTTACAAGGCCCTGGTGCACTCGCCGCTCTCCACAACTGGTCCCAACATAACCTCAACCTCAACAACAGCCAACAGAAACAAATCTCACATCCCATAGACAAACTGGCCCATCTCGCTCAAAACCTTAAAGGTAACATCACTATCCATCCATCCATCCATCCACGCACTGAATCTCCTTTCCTTTTTCTCTCTGTCTGCCAGAATTTCGCCACACTCCTCCAGCAGAGCCCATCACTACCCTCTCATTCCTGCCCCTCACTGATGCCGAGATTACCGCACTAGATCATGCTGGGGAATCTGACCTAGAGGAAAACCATCCCAGCCCATCCAGCTCATCTAGCTCATCCGAAGGCAATTCACTCGTCGAGACCCTACTCCGAAATCCTCCAACATCACCACCACCACTACCACCAAAAGAACCTTCTTCGATCATCCAAGAGCAGGACACCATAAAAACTCGCTGGAGATCCATCCATGATATCCCCCCTTATGTCCCCTCCCACTTCCCTCCCTTCCCTGGCTTGGAACATATCCCAGAGACTCACATCGACTCGCATTCCACCATCATCCCACAAGAACCACTCCAGTCATCAACACCACACTCTCCTCCTCCTCCTCCTCCTCCTCCTCCTCCTCCCATCTCCACCAACGAACAACAGAACAGCACAACCCATCAAAGCAACCCCTATCTCTTTGCAGTACCATACTCCAACTCACAGTTATCAGAATGCCACGGCCCTTCCTTTGTTGCGCCCACCACAGAACCGAGATGCTCTCTACCAGGTGTTGATCAGGAACAAGATGACGATAATGATGACGAGGCCAGTTCGCGCAAGAAAGCGAAACTGTCGAGTCCGATGGAAGGCTTCCTGAAGACGTATGCGTACATGGTAGAGGAGAAAGTGACGAGCAGCAAGAGCGGGACGGAGGAGCCCAAGTTCCTGAAGCGGAACTCAGTGCGACAGCGATTGATCTCGGAAGACAGGGTAGAGCCGATGGCGAGCAGTCTTCTGGGGATGATACCGGGGAACTCGGTGCGGACGAACCGATGGTCGGCCGGATGGATCCCGCACCCGCCGGCGATGAAGGGGCGGGTGCAGCCGGCGCCGGAGCTGAAACCGCATGGACACACGCCGCTACCGGTGCCGGTCACGATGGCGGTGCCGATCCAGTTCCCGGCCTGCCCGCCGTTCCACCAGCCGCATCCACGCGTGCCCGACCTGATCCCACGGCTGTTTGAGCGCGTGAGACAGGACGCCAGGGGCGACCAGTTCACCCTCCTCACCCGAATGTCCCGTCTTGCGCCCCCCAGCGAACTGGGCGACGCGGGCGAGGCCCTTCCCTACCGTATCAAAGACCTGCTCCCCCCTCCGCCTCCCACTCATCAAGACCCATCCACCCCCGCCTCTGCGATCGCACAACAGCCCAAGTATCTCGAATGGGGCTTCCATTGGCCCCCTTTGGAGGGCCGCGACCCCCTCCCCCCCGCAAGACCCCCCTCCCACTTCTCGCCCCCCGAATTCCCTGGCATGCCCAAGACTACCGCCGAGAAACTGAGGCTCGTACAGAGGGAGAAAGATCTCGCCGCCGCCGCCGCCGCCGCTAACAGCAACCCCACCCCCTCGGGATCTGCCCCGATGGCCGAATCAATCATCTAGAGTTACATACGTATACCCTGTAACCACAACCGCCACCGGGCAAAGATTCATGTTAGATCTGGTTGGTATAAAATATACACAGACCTTTGAGCATTCAAGTTGTTGAATCATATCCTGCGCGTCTCCTCTCATCCCTGCTGTACTTTGGAGATGTGATGCCGTGCCCAATGTTATGAGAGGTCCTGGTAGGTGTCGCGTTGTGCCCTGACTGGAGATGTGATGCTGTGCCTAATGTTCATGTGATGAGCTCTCCTGGTGAACATACAACAAGCAAGTGTTCCTTGTTGCCTAGTCATTCTCGCAGGGTTGGCTCTATAACGTATATGATTAAGCCGCTCACGTGTGATCAAACTGAAGTCGAGTTTGGCAAAAAAAAAAAAAAAAAAATCTTGAGGTTCCCTGTGCAGGTGCTGCCTGCTTGTTGCGCAGTTCTTTTTTTTTTTTTTTCACTGGCAAGCATTCTTGCTCCTCTGCGCATGGGCGAAAGCCTAGAAGATGGCTCTCAGCGCATCTGCCCCGTGGGCTGGTGGCATCATGCGTCGGAGAAGGTTTTTGACATGGTGCTCGCTCAAGTACATATAGTCAAAGCAGACGGCGCAACCCCTTTGTGGGAAAAATCATTCGACTCAACCGATGTATACGTGCCGTCAATTTATTCTGATCTTGGGGATCTATTCTCAAGGGGGGATGGACGATATGTTGTGATAGGTCTCGCTGGTGCGTGTACATATGTACACTTTTTTTTTTTTTTGGGGGGGGGGAGAGGGGATGAATGGGGGAAGCCACTGAGAGTCGTACGACTCTCATCGGCCTCGTTCACTGGTCAAAGCGCGAAGCCCAAGGTTTGTTGAAGCACACTGCTCACTGGGACACGGAAGAGGTACTTGGGTGATGATGATGATGATGTTTGATAGAAAGAAACTGATGATGGGGTATGTATTGAGTGGAACAGCTTGAGATGATGGGATACATGAGTCGTTATACGTAGACAATTGAATGCATGACAATCATAACAAAAGAAAGGAAAAGAGGCGAGACAGGAATCGTGCAGGTTGTTGTGTTTTCACAGATATGCAATTAGACATGATAGTGGGAGCGATACATAGATTAAGGAGTCTGGCTCCTACTATGTACTAGTTCCCGTTACCAGCCAGATTTTTGGAGATGATCATCGCGAACTGTTGTTCGGTGCCCTTCTGGGCAGCCTCGGCAGGGCTACGACGAGTGGCCTATTAAAATTGAGGAGGAGGGGATAGAACAATGATCAGATACAAATAGGCGACCATAGTGGATGGAAGACCTCGATGGACGCGCTGCTTACCTTCTGAGGCGCGGCACTCGACGGGTCACCGGCCCCGTTGGAGCAGGCCTTCAAGATTTCTGAGGCAGCAGTGTGGAGGGCCTCAGCCGGACTGTGGCAGATTCATGAAGTGTGTGTGTTTCAAATTTGTAGCTAATAAATAGAAGAAAAGTGGGCGTGAGAGATGGTACTCACGCTCCGGTCACTTCTAGTTTCCCGTTGGGGGTCGCCATCGAGACCTGTGATCAAGTTGGCAAGAAGAGGAAGGTCGTCAAACCCATGTCTCGGGAGCTTAAAACGCAGGTGAAATGTGAACCAGACTTACGGTACAAGTGCCGGAACTCGCGGAGGAGGACTTCTGGGAAATCAAGCTGTCGACGGCTCTACAGTCAAAGAGGAACAGAACAACGGATCATCAGGAAAGAAACAGAAAAAGTGACCGGTAGGAAAAATTAGAATGTGTACTGTGGGGAAGCGGCTTACTTTTGACAGTGCGAAGCATTGATTTCCTGGACCGTGCCGTCCTTGCCTTTGCAGTTGACAGTTTCCTGCTGGCCTCGAGGGTAGAGGTGGTCGGAGTTGAAGGGAAGCGACTCCGAGCGGCGGGCAACCGAGTCGCCCGCTCCCTTGAACCAGTATCGGTATCTTCCGTAGTAAGGCCACGCACCACATGCCGCAAAGTTTCCGGCGTAGCCACCAACCCAGGGGAAGTAGTTTCTGTAGGCGAACCCAGAGGAGTATATACCCGTGCCGAATCCGCCGCCGGAACGGTAACCGCCGATCCACTTCTCCTCTACTGTGCCGGTCTTGGCGGCCCCGGCTTCTTCTGCTACAGCCAGTGATACGAGCACCGACAAGAGGGCCAAGAGGTACGCGAAGGAGACCATGGTGTTGTTGCGGAAAGCGTCGGGTGAAGTTGCCTGGATGTGATGGTGCTGTCGATGGTTGTATTTATACTGGTATACGATTGTCGAAGGGCTGATGGGGATGGAGGTGAGAAGGTGAAGAATGGCAAGGGTATTTTATAGCCAAGCAGTCCGCAAGATCCTGGTTCCTTGAGTGTTCACCTCTTCCTTGAAGCCTTCCCTCTCTTCTCAATCTCGACACTCCAATTGCTGATCAAAAAATTGCCGATCAAAAATTGTCCATCAAGATCACACTGATCCGCTGATCGCGCTTGCATTCTATGTAGATGACCTGTTGATGAACTATACTACACTCTGACTAGCCGGGTCTATTGCGTGTCGAAGTGTCATCCCCCCTCATCCCCCGAATATGGGATCTTCTATTTACATATTTGGGCTAAAGGTGAAATGATAGGGGTAATGTGAGGTGTTCATGTTTTAACAAATAGTCCCGGTGGCGGTGCCCACGGTTGGAAAGGTTCCTCCTGACATGAACACAAAAGCCGGCTAGATGTTGAGTGTGGCCTGGGGTTGAAGATTGGGAATTGGGCTGGCCAGTTCTGGGTTCCGGGGTGTTTTTTTATTATCTTTGGAAAACCTTTACAATGGCCCGAGCAACTCGATGACACTCCGCCGGGGGGTTCACCCGGCATGCAACCACCTGGGTGCCAGGTGGTGTCAAACTGGCAGGTGTGAATTCAACCGGCACCACATTGACACATGCCTTCACTCAGCACTTGGCTGAGCGAGCTGGTCAGCCCGCGTGATGAGTCTTTGATCATGCTGTATCGCAAAGGCTCGACGCTTGATCGAGCTACTGAGCCAACCCGCTCGACTTGACGGGAGTGAATTTATCAATCTCAGGCGCTCAAATAAATTCCTGGAGAATCTGGTCTACAATACGGGGATGGGCCTGGTTGGGAACCGGGCATCGATAACGTCACTGGCAAACACAGCGGCGTGCGCCCATCGTCAGACGGTTTCGACTCGGGGACTGGTAAGAGCCGCTCTTTCTGGATGGATGGATGTAAGCTCCAACCCGACGACCAGCAGTTTAGCTAGATCGAGCTCACTGAGATCTGGCGCGGTCGAAAGGCTCGACTCGGCCTTCGGTGGATCGAGATAAGCTGGAAGATGGGGTGCTGATCGCAAGCCAGCCAAAGCAAATTGGCAAAGATTGACAGCAGCGGATCAAGACCCGGAAGAAGGAAAGCATCGTCTACAGAGGACAGTTCTAAGAACCACGCAAGATCACATAGCGAGCAAGTCCTAATATATCCTAGTGGGCTCGCCAACCCCAGCACAAGCTTGTATTTGGGTCGGTCGGTATAAGCTGTTCGGAATTGGTACTTACAGCGTGAGCAACCGGTACCGTGACTTCAAGGATATTGACCAACTCTTTACAGTCATAAATATAGGAAACAGACGGAGCAAGTTGTCAGATCAGCTTGAGTTTTACTCACGAGTCAGGCATTGGCCTTGTTAAATGCGCCATTGTACCAATCAGCTACCAGGTAGATTATTGCGCGGGAACGAGACCCCCAACAGCCCCCAACGCACGGGATGATAAAATGTATATATAGGGTCTCGCTGGCAAATTGCTTTTTGTATACATGGGGTGAAAGGCACGGGTCTTCGGAAACATGGGCCTGGGTGCATAAAACACGAAAGCACGGCTTGGATGGACAAAGTGCGAAAGCACACCGTTAGGCGTAGGCTGATAGAGCTTGGGTAAATTGGGACAGGGAAAGAAACTTGGTGATGATGATTGCTACAGAAAAGTGGCGTTTTCAGCGGTAGAACTTGAGGAGATGAGTGAGATACATGAATTGCTATAGTGAAAACAGTTCTATGATAACCAAATCAAAGAAAAAGGAAAAACAAGTACAGGATTGGACGAGTCGTTCACAGACAATCCGACGAGGAAGTGGAAGCAAAGGGAGGCTGGCTTCTAGTTGCCGTTACCAGCCACATTTTTAGAGATGATCATCGCGAACTGTTGGTTGCTCTTCTGAGGAGCCTCTGCAGGGCTACGACGAGAGACCTGTAAATTTCATAGGAAGAAATAGCAATGATCAGACACAAATACGAGGCCAAGACCTCAATGGCAGTGCTGCTTACCTTCTGAGGCGCGGCACTCGAGCCTTCACCGGTCCCGGTGGAGCAGGCCTTCAAGATTTCAGAGGCGGCAGTGTGGAGGGCCTCAGCCGGACTAAAAAAGTTTCAAGTATTATTATTTTTTGAATGAGCAAAGAATTGGTAAAAAAAAGTGGGTGTACGATACAGATATAATGGTACTCACGCTCCATTCACTTCTAGTTTACCGTTGGGGGTTGCCATTGAGACCTGTGATTAAGATGGCAAAAAGAGCATATTTCGTCAAACCCATGTTGGAGCTTAAGGCAGGAAAATGTGGACCAAACTTACGCTGCAGGTGGCGAAACTCGCAGAGGATGACTTCTGGGAAATCAAGTTGTCGATAGCTCTACAGTCAAAGAGGAACAGAACAACGGATCATCAGGAAAGAAACAGAAAAAGTGACCGGTAGGAAAGATTAGAATGTGTACTGTGGGGAAGCGGCTTACTTTTGACAGTGCGAAGCATTGATTTCCTGGACCGTGCCGTCCTTGCCTTTGCAGTTGACAGTTTCCTGCTGGCCTCTGGGGTAGAGGTGGTCGGAGTTGAAGGGTTGCAACTCGGAACGACGGGAGACGGAGTTGCCGGCTTCCTTGAACCAGTATCGGTATCGTGGGTAGTAAGGCCACACACCGCATGCCGCAAATGGTCCCCAGCTACCAAGCCAGTTGGCGTAACGGGGATAGTAGTACCCAGAGGTGTACATACCCCCGCCGAATCCGACACCGGCTCCCAAGCCAATCCACTTCTCCTCTACTGCGCCGGTCTTGGCGGCCCCGGCTTCTTCTGCTACAGCCAGTGACACGAGCACCGACAAGAGGGTCAAGAGGTGCGCAAAGGAGACCATGGTGTAGAAAGACTCGGGTTGGTGAAGGTGCTTGGGTGTGATGGTGCTGTTGGTAGTTGTTTGTTTGCTTGCTGGAACGCGCTTGTCGAAGGTCTGATGGGGATGGAGGTGTGGATGGGAGGAACGGCTAGAATGTCAAGGGGATTTTATAGCCAGCTGGCAGAGAGTCGGCATGATCCTGGTTCCTTGTGTGTGCACCTCTCCCTTGAAGTCTTTCTTCTCTTCTCAATATATCGGCAGTGCAATTGTTGATCCAAAATTGCCGATCAAGATCACACTGATCTGTTGATCGCGCTTGCATAGGCTTGCATCCCAGATCATAGATTCATAGATGACCTGTGAATGTACTTAACGCATGTACTAGACTCTACTTGACTCCGGCTAGCTGGGTCCATTGAGGTCTATTGCGCGAAGCATCATCATCCAACGGGGTCTTCTCTTGGGGATACATAAACGATCGGTAAGGTTTTATTTTTTAAAAACTATCTAACACGATTGAATTGAATGGGAAGTTCGGCAATCCGCCTATACAACTTCATACCCGACAGAGAGCCCTCTTCCGATTCTGCCAAACCTCCAGCCCGGAGGAGGTAAGATTGGTGGTGTTGAAGGATGAGAAGGCCAGTATGTATTTACCAGGCTGCACATTCTCCTCACCTATTCTCACATGACTTTCCCAAAAGTACCTTGAGTTGGGCAATGAGGTATGCTGGCCTGGTCTGCACCAGCCCGACGCGGTCAACGCTTGTCACTACAAACATTTGCAATTCTACCCAGAAGGAAAATGTGAACTTGGGATGGGCAAAACAAATACCCAATTTTACAAAAAAGGGTCAGAAGTGAAAAATAAGCTATACTGAGCATGCTCAGCATTTTTTTTTTTTTACAAACTGAGCAGAAATCATTTTTATTCATTCTGGCAACTTTAGGGTATTTTGCTGAGCATGCTCAGTTTTGCTCAATTTTTATTACTGAGCCATTTTGTTGAAAAAATTTAACCTTTTGCCTAGCCCAAACAGTAGTTTTTTTTCTTTGGGTAAAATTACAAATGTTTGTAGTGTGTTGGCACGGGGCCTGTGGCCCGCCGGCGGGATAGCTTTTTGACAACGCTTCAATGCGGCATGGGAGAAAAGTCAGACATGGTAAAGTTAAACTGGGTTAATCTCAGCCAATTACATAAATGTAAACCACCCAACCAAAAATGCTTTCTGATATTATTAAGCTGAGGAGGGAGGAACATATTGGAGGGAAGAGTGCTTTGAGTCAAACAGTAAGATCAGAATGCCCTTTTTTTCAAATTGAATGGCTGAACCAATAAGTCGAAAAACTTTCTTCTACAGGTAAATGCTCATACTTTGTTTGTAAACAACCTGACACTGTAAATAGGGTTCTTTCAACCAACAAATCAGAATTATAATTATGATTATACCTTTTTATACATATCAGATCAGTCAAGCTGACAATTATTCTCCAATTATTCCTTTAAGCTTGATTCTATTGAGGTAAGTGATTAAAATATACACTCCTGGAGAGTATCTTGAGTAATTGGTTTATCTATATACTTCAAATACTGAAACTTTTTGTCTTTTCATTCAACCGTCTAAAACTCAAAAACCCTTCACATCAACCATGTTATCTTGTAGGCAAGATTCTCCACCCACTTTGCCTCCTCTGCAGCTTGTGAATTAAGCTGCACCTGACCAGAGTAAGGCCCCTTTGCCCCAGGATTGATGTAAGAATCACATTCCTGTCAACTTTCTTTTGATTCCCAGTCTTCCTCTCTCACATCTTTGTTCCTCTTGTGCCTTTTCCCTTTTGCATCTCTTTCCCTAGGACTCCAGCAAACCCCATAGTAGGCAGGTGTTGAGAAAAGGTATGCAAAATGGGCAAAAATTCCAAAATCATACTGTTGCAACAGGTATGAATTGGCAATTTGTGCCCCAAATTCACTCTCAAAATAGGCAATTTATGGCATGCAAAATGGTTTGATGATCACAAAACCCTTGAATTTCAATGGAACTCAAAGCTTTCTGGGTTCTTATCACTTCTTTGGGGGATTTAGCATTGTGGTTAGAATACCCAGGCCACTAGACGGGCTCATGTGACACCACAGCAGCTGACTAAGCAAATGTGCCAGACAAAAAAATGTGGCTGATCTCACTATATAGAAAAGTGGATGGTTCTACACAGCAGTGAAATGCATGCAAATACTTTTCAAAAACTAATGTGGCTGACAAAGCACACCAAGTAAAATAGATGTGGCTAAAAAGGAATATTTCTAATCCAAAAGCACAAGTCTAGTGCTGTGCAGAGTGGATCAGGGACCAGAGAGTAGTTAATGGGGAAGGCAGAGCAGACTGGTAGCTCACAGCATAGGAGCTGAATAGTGGTAGTGCAGAATGGTGGGAGAGATATATCGAGAATGCAGAGTTGGGAGAACATTAGCAGAGTGAAAGGTTGTGGGAGAACAGGTGTGAGGCAATGCAGACTCACTGTAAAAAGGGTTTTATTAATTGTAAAAAAACCCCGCGGTTATGTTGGCTGGAGATGATCAATGTAACATTGATTGTCCAGACCAATTCTATATGGGCCAGGCCCAGTGGCCCAACAATACATAAGAACAAAGTGGCAATGTATGGCTGGACCCCACTAAAATAAAATTGATCTGGTAGACCAATTTTACATTCTTTTCTGTCACCAATGTAGTTGCAGAGGTTTATAATCAATACATCCCCTTGAGTGGTGACTAAGACAGAATTGTGAAATTTGGTAGCAGAGAGCAGAATAGGGGACAGGAAGAGGTTGAAGAGTAGAGAAATAGGAGCAATGTGCAGAGAGGGGTACTCAAAGGAGGGGAGGATCTCTTATTTGTAAATTCTATTTTTTCATCAAATTATTCTACCATCATCTTAATAGATTTTGGTGTCTGGAGAATTTTATTCTTACCAAAATTATTGTTAGTTGCAGAATCAGAGTCTATCAGATTGCAGATCAGAGTCATTCAGGGTGACACATGTAGAGAAGCATTGTAGAACAACACTGGATAAGTGTTTTGCAAAGTTCCAAACAATAAGGAGCTTGAAAACAACAAAAGTAATAAAACCTTTGCAGATTGAAGAGGCTATTCATCTCACCTCTACCAAACATTACTCTTTTACATCTGTAGCATACTTATCATAATGGTATTATGTGGTCAACATTGAATGTTTTTTGCCCCCCCCCCCCCCTGGGTATGAAATTAGCCAAAAACAAGATATCTCAACACTTGCCTCTGAGCTTAGGGGAGCTTGCTGGGGTGCTCTTCCCCTCTCTTTTCAACTGAACATTGATCAACCTTCTTCAATTGATCAAATCAATATCAATCCCACAATTCCATCCTGCTTCACAAATTGCTGAATCCCTATTCTCCTCTAGTTAAACATTCCCTGCGGCGCAGGTGCTTATGAGTTAAGTCTGATTTTGAGTCAAAAAAAAGTTTTACCATTTGTTTGGACTTATAATTTCTAAAAAAATTGACAAAATTCACAAAACTATCCTCCTCACAGTCAGTCACACATGCTCTGTCATCTGGCGCATAATCTCTCCTTTTCCAATTTTTTGTAGCACTCATACTCAATTTTAAACCATTTTTAAAGGATGGATCAGGATTTTTTGTTTTTCTCATGTTTCTGCATTCATCAACGACCCCTCTCAAAAGAGGAATGAGCTTATCCCATGGGAACCACAGGGATCAAAAGGTATAAGAAATTAGTTGTTATTTTGTTTTTTCAACGCACGCAGGCAGTTAGAAGATCAACAAGAGAAACTTATGGGAAGCATGGGTTTACGGGCTGCAAGGCCCAAGTGATGTTGGCTGAACAAAAACTTCTCAGTAGAGAAATCTTTTTTTGAGGTCCAAAAAAGAAATGGAGAAGGCCATTTTCTGTCCAAGATCCAGGCCTACAACAGGATTGTTTATTGTGGTTTCCCAGCTAAAAATGAATCTATAGATTTGCTAATTTCTGGTGGGTCAACTCTGGCAAGAGAAAAGAGATAACTCACAAGTCCCTCTTGCTTTGCAAGAGACTCCGAGGCAAGAGGGACTTGGTGTCAAGTTCATAATTTCCTTTGGTTCTTGCCTCTATCAATCCTGTCTGATCCTTTATTCTTCCTTGTGAGATTCCTCCAACTCACCTTTCTCTTTTGTGTAATATTTTATGACTCTCTATTTAGTCCTCAGTGTGTTCTCTCTTTATGAAGAAAATTGAGGTTTTATGTGATATTGATCACTCAAATAACAATATTACGCTTGAGACCCTTGCCAAGCAAAATATAGGAGAGTATTATTTCTTCTTTCCCAAATAAAAATTTGCCTATGTCTGGTTGAATAATGTATTTTTATTAAATAAAATTTTGATTATTACGCTCTTTTTTATGCCGCTGCCAAACGGGGCCTTATACTATGTAAAAAAAACCATTACTTGATATCAAGTGAAAAAATGTCTCATTGTTTCCTGATCTGTTATAGCTCTGGTTCTATCTCAGTACAATCACAATGGTCACTTTAAATTCTGCAGGGGAATGTCAAATGGAATCACTGGATAGTTACTGGATAGCTTTTTCAGCTTACCCCCATGTCACTTGATATCAAGCGATCATGGTTTTTCATGGTGTAATTAGACAATCAAAATCAAGATCAGAAAAAAACCTCAATTCATAGAAGGTGTTTAAAAGTGATAAAGAATAAGGGATTGGAAAAACAAACACCTCTCTGAAAAGTAGGAGAATACTTACTAATACTTAAGTTGATGATCATAATAGTATTTATATGGGTGAGTTGGCTCATAAATCCATATCAAATCATTATGCTTCAGAATAATTTCTCAGTCTAACAGATCCCTTGGTCAATAATTAATAAGTATTAGAGATCCCTTTGGTCCCTTGAGTAGCCTTTAGAACTTTGGGCAAAGTCTGGAATGATGATAATCTTTTGCATGAAGAATGTACGTAGCCAATTTCTAACATCTATGATATTGATAAAGGGAAAGGTCATTATCTTTCCTAATAGATTCATTCAAATTTTAACCATTTTTTCTCCATGTTACTAACAATACCATGTCTAAAGAATAGAAGGCCTTTTAAGACTTACTTACCCATGATCTTTTTGTAAGTATAGTATTTGCTTTTTTATAATACAAGAGTATGGGAATCTATGATACAAATGTTTGTAATTGAGAAAATGAATGGATTGAAATTCCTCAAGCACAATCTGATAATGCAATTTGGATTGTGTTGTAGGGGAACTTGCCATGGATTTGAAATTCCCAGAAACACTTTCATCACCTTTCACTTTCAAACATCATAATTACAGTTCTTCCAAATCCACATGAAAATATTTCCTTCTTCCCATGCTTTCTCTTTTCTCTTCACTGACTAGTAAGCACACCTTGTTTCATCACTCCATGAGGGGGGCAAGTTGTCATGTAAAGCGCCATGTCTGCTGCTGTTTGTGACGCTGGTGTGTCTCGGCGAAGGCTGAGGTTTCACAGTTCGTGACACCCGATGACGGTGTGATGCCGGTCACCCTGGCAGGTCGTGACAGGTTACGGTAACTGCCAGCGTGGAAGGTGCTCGACAACACTTCGAACACAAAGGAAACCCACTCGAGAATCAACCACCAGCGAGCATCCTCGAGAACCACCAGGAGCGTCGACGACAGGAATCGGATAACATCAGGGCTGCCTTGCTCTCCATCTGACACGTCGCAAAGGCTCGCCAACTGCTCTTGGGAAGAAACCAACAAAAATTGAGTGCATAGATATTTGGAAACCTGTGAGTTATCTATCATTTTACCATACATCAGCTGGATTGTGATTTGACCACTGAGAATTGCTTGTCCGAAACTCAATTGCATCTTTCTGAGAATAGCCCCCGATCACACGTTTTCATTTGCAATCACCTACCCAATCGCCATGAGGCTCCTCCATTGGAGTCTTTCCCTTGGATTATTCTCGTCCACCTCACTCCCAGTCGTCACGGCCAGAGGTATACTTGCCATTGACTATGGAACTCGTAAGCAGCCTTTTTTTTTTCTTCTTGTATAGCTCGTGATAGAGCTTTTGGTCATTTAGCTTGCGAAATTGACGCTGTTTTTTCTGTCTCAAAGAATTTATGAAGTTGTCTCTTGTGCAGCCTGGGATCCCATTTGACGTTCTTCTCAATCACGATTCGAAGAGAAAAACACAAGCTGTTGTTTCAGTCAGAGGTGAGGACAAGCTCATTGGAGATGATGCCGCAGCGTTGGTGGGTGCTATTTTTTTTTTTATAGATTTCCCTGGTTTTAGACTCAAGGCTCCTGATCGAGAATGATATACTCATTTCCACATCCTATCCTACCAAAACAGGCATCAAGATACCCCCAAAACTCGTATCCTGGACTTAAATTACTTCTTGGACAGCCCCTCGAGTCTCCTGCTTACAGCCTACACCAATCGTTATATAACATCCCCGCCGAGAGCACCCCTCGTGGTACGATCAAACTTGCCCCGCAGCTCCCGCCAAAGGGTAATACTACTATTACCTATTTACCTGAGGAGCTCGTCGCTCTCCAGTTCTCTTACGCCCGTGAACTAGCTGATACGGCTAGTACCAACAACCCAAATGCTGGCGTACCTGGTCTCGGTGGTGAGAAGATCACGGATTGTATCATTACCGTGCCTGGATTTTTCAACCAATTCGAACGTAAAGCTCTCCTCGACGGCGCCGAACTGGCCGGATTGAAAGTGCTCAGTCTAATTGATGACGGGGCTAGTTTTGGGGTCAACTATGCCATGATGAGGACGTTTGGAAGCAAAAAAGCGACCTCCAAATCAAACAACGGACCCGGCATGGAAACTCACTTGATCTACGACTTTGGAGCTAGCTCGATCAAAGCAACTGTTATTGAGTTTTCCATGTTTGAAGAGAAGATCCATGTTTCTTCCAAGACGAAAAAGAATGTCACCATGGTTGATGTAAAAGGATATGGCCACCAAAGAAATTTGGGTGGACTGGTGTTTGATCGAAAAATCAGAGACATTCTTAAGAATGACTTCCAGACTCAGACTAAGATTGACGTCAGTAAGAATGATCGTGCGATGACCAAACTTTTACGAGAGGCTACCCGAGTCAAGCAAGTCTTGAGTGCAAATGCCGAAAGTCAGTCGAGAGTAAGTACTCCATAATCTTGTATTTCAGCATCTTCGCATAAGGAGCTTCTTGCTCACTTTCTCGTTTACCGTAGATCGAGGGCCTGGTGGACGAGCATGACTTCAAATCTTCCTTGACACGTCAAGCTTTTGAAGAGGCTTGCGCGCAAGAGATCCCTAAATTCACGCAGCCGATTGTTGACGCCCTTGAAAATGCGAAAATGAGTATGGTATGTAAACTATTTTTTTTATTCCTCAAACTGGTGTAGATTTGTATGCTCATCCCCCCACCAGGCAGATATCAAATCTGTCATTCTAGTCGGTGGGTCCTCGAGAGTGCCTATGGTTCAAGCAGCTATCAAATCCCTTGTTGGAGAGTGAGTCCCGCATACATTAACACTCAATTGAAGTCTTCCGATCTAACTGAAATCATTCCCTTTCTAGGGACCGAATCGCTGTCAACGTAAACGCGGATGAAGCGGCAGTGATGGGTGCTGCACTTTACGGCGCTGGTATCAGTCGACAATTCAAGACCAAGGATGTCCGGATCCAGAACGTTTCTCCTCACTCTATCGAGGCATCATATAACGTCACCAAGCCTGTAAGCCCAGCTGATCCTGCCACGGCCGAGGTAATGGCTACCAAAACTATCACTACGACCCTGTTCCAAGTTGGGTCCAAACTTGGGGGCAAGAAAGCCATCAAAATGAAGAAAGCAGAGGACTTTTCCGTCCAGCTTAATTACATCAACCAGCCTTCTTAGTAAGTCGCGCTTTCACACGACGAAGTTTGAGAAGAAAAGTCAGGCTCATCCGGATTTTGACACTACACTTTTCTCTTTCTTAAGCTTCCCAAGCTCGATACTTAATGTGACCATCCATGGTATCTCAGCAGCCATTTCGAATTACACTAACGTAACTGGCCACATCGTTCCTCTCAAAAACACGACCGTCAAGCTAGTGGTTGGATTGGATGACTCTGAACTAGTTGTTGTTCCTGAGGCTACGCTGACTTTCCCGACAGAGACGAGTACAACCAACGAGGGCACTATTGCAAACAAGATCGCTGGATTCTTCGGAGGTTCGAGCAAGGGGGAAGAAGAAGAGGCTATCGAAGAAGTCGCTACTGAAGACGACAGCTCAAAGGCAGATTCAAAAGAAAAGTCCACTTCGAAAGATGCGCAGAGTGAGGTAGAAAAGGCCCAAGAAGCCTTGAAAGCCGAAAATGCTGGTGCGGCCGACACTGCTAGCAAGAAAGCTCAAGTCGAGAACATGACCATCAAGCTGACCGTCACACGTCAGAACCTTGGAATTCAGCCAATGTCCACTATGGATAGGATTGCGTCCGGCAAATTGTGCGTATCTCCTGGATCGACCGCAATCTCGTGACTTTGGCGCTAATTATAAGCTTGTCTTTTGTCATTCTCCCCAGCCTACGCGAATTGAAAGCGGCCGAGACTCGAAAAAAGAACCGCGAAGAAGCTCGGAACGTATTGGAAGCTTATACCTACAAGCTTAGAGATCGTCTTGAACAAGAGACTTTCCAGTTACACAGCACTGAACAGGAAATCAATGACTTAAAATCAACAAGAAACGAAGTATCGGATTGGTTGAATGATTGGGCTGAACAAGCTCCGCTGAAAGAGTTGAAAGAAAAGAAACAGAAGTTAGAGTGAGTCCACATGCTGCATCCCCACATTGCTTGAAAGACGACACAGGTTGAGTGATAAAGTGCTTCCCGGGTTTTTTAAAAAAAATAGGAAAATGGAGAGTCCGATTCAAAAACGAATTACTGAGACCAAAGAACGGCCCGCCGTATTAGAACGGTTGAACGCGACATTGACCATGGCCCAAAGTACCCAATTGATTCTCAAGCCGATCACCGAAGACAACTCGAAAGATCCAATGGCAAAGTATACAGAGGAGGAGATCAACGGGTTCGCGGATATGATCAAGGCGCAGACCGAGTGGTTTGAAGACATTAACCGGAAGGTTGCCGATCTTGACCCCCACCAAGATCCCCCGGCCACAATCCAGGATTTGGAATCTAGACAGAAGATGATCCAAGACGAAATGACCAAGTTGATTCAGAAGAAGGCCCCGAAGAAAAAGTCCAAAGCGGCGGCCGATCAGCAGCCTTACAGTGCTAAACCTTCTGCTTCCGATGCTAACAAGACTGAAGAGTCGTCTTCGAAACCGGAACCTTCAACTCCGGATAATCAACCTTCTTCTGACGATTCCACCGCGCCTGAGGGAGCTCACCCCAAAGATGAATTGTAGCGTTTTCTTGTTGGTGCTTATATCGGGTTTGTTTTTTTGTTGTGCTGAGGAAAAGAAGTGTTTTGTCTTTGGTTTCTCGTCCTGCATCTTCTGCTGCTTTTTTCTTCTTGCTTTCTTCACTTCTCTTTCTCTTATACACTTGTACAAAGTTTGTTGGCTCTCGTTTTGAGACTTCGCACTAAGTTCAGAAAGAAGCGAAAAAAAATAAAAATAAAAAATAGAAATTCATATATTCTTTTCCAGGTTGAAGTCTCCAACACACACATCATTTCATGTTGCGTTTCCAACAGCCCTTGGACGCTGTCTAAAAGCTACTTGTGAGAAATCAGCGTCCTACACGGTTCCGCTGTTCATTCCTGAACTAGGACGTGCGCGTTTCTCTCCTAAAAACCCACTGGGTCTGGACCCCGAGTCCTACAAAAATGATTAGGATTGAGGAGATCAGTAGAATATGATCAAGTGGCCAACATCATTGATGAATCTAAGGGCAAGTACAAATTTATGTTGTCATGTGTGAAATCAAGATCATCGAAATTTCTAACTTGGGTACACAACTATCTACAAGTGTGGATGACATGTGGAATTGAGGACTGTGTATATGTTCTCCGCATGTACCAACGATTTTCACATCTATTTCTCTTTCTTTTAAATTGAAAAAGCTGATGCCAAATTTCTCGCTGAAAATCAAATTTTGGATGGGAAGGCTTCCAGCCAAAAAACAGTGTCAATGTGGCAACAGTGGGTAATTACACTACCAGTAATGGTAATGTAACAATAATGTAGGGATTTTCTCCCACTATCATTACCATTATCCGTAATTTCTAATTTTTACATTACAATTATCTTATCTCATCATATCTTGGTTTCAAATTAAATTATCTTGGGGGGCAGTATTTTTATTTTATTTTATTTTTTCATTACACTACTCAATGAAGGGATGAAAAGAAATTCTGGGTCACGTATTGATAACATAATTGATATGAATAAATGTTGATTTTTTTGAGGGGAGTGTTGCCTTCAACCTCTTCCCAGCCTCTGAAAAGTCACCTGTCAAAGGTACATCCTTGCAAAGCCACATCAGGCTGCTAACACATTGCAACATTGTTGAGGGGAGGGGGCTCCCTCAGAGACTGCTACACACATCCAAATCTGCTGAGAATAATCTCTCCACAGCACAGGAGCTCCCTGCAGCTCCCAGAAATTTTTCATTCCTGGATAATGATACAACGCATTATCTAGTGGTGGGGCACCATACTGTAGCTGTTTTGATGAGGTAATAGATTATCTAGGGGCAGATATCATTACGTTATCCAGTTTTGGAGGCACAAAAAAAACCCTGCCATTACATTATGGGCTCTGGAAGAAAGTAGAAATTACTAGTAATGGTATTGTAGCTGGGTGTTCACTGATCACAATACATTACTGAGATACTTCAGATAGCATAGGGTAGCGTAATTACCCACTGTTGAGTGTGGTTAACAAGAATCAATATGTTGTAAAGTTTGACTGGTTGTGTCAGCATTGTTCTCAGTTTCTTCAGGAGATTCATGTTGTTTGAAGGCAGGGTGGGGAATGTGAAAATGCCACAATGTAGTCATAACCACCAATGAGCACATTAAAATTTCACATTTTCAACATTTCTTTTTTTGACCTTCTCTCATCAATAGCTCAAATCTTCCCTCTCTTCAGTCACTACCCTATTTTAATGTAAGTCTCTTTTATAATGCAGCCTTTCAAGAAGGATGTGCCAACTCTTGATCACAAAACAAACAAGAAACAGCAGACGTTCCCCAATCAAGGCATGACTTGCCTGGTGAAAAATGAGTGAAAGTGAGAGGATTCTGTTTCTAAGCCACAGCAGTACAGTGCCCCAACCCACCTCTGTGTAACTGTCTGAGGGGGGTTCCAAATGTTGGCCCCCAGAAAAACCAGAATTTTTTTGGGGTGACCATCTGACAGCTGTCTGGAGTGGTCTCACTTAAGCCCTCTCAATCCCAACAAAACTGCCAAAACATGCATTAAGATCAGTGAAATTGATGAAAAAGATGAAGATGAAATCATGATGTCTCAAGCTTGTTGGCTGATTTCTTCTCGATTGGAAGAAGATGAACTGATTTAAGAAGAAAAGAAGGCTTCAGATGGCCAAGTTCTTAACAGCTATTGGCTACCCATGATTGACCTTTCTAATGTCTATGGAAAAATTATCAACCAACCACTTTCCAAAAGTATCTGGTTCAACCATGGCAGTTTCACATTGGTTGCTATTCCATGTTATGGGAAGTCATCAATCAGAACCAGCAGGAACCAGCCTTGGTCCAAGTTGCGGGGCCATGCGAGCACATGTGGTGTAACCTGAGACTGAGTCAAGCCAATGTGCATACATATGTATATTGATGTCTATATGCATAGTCAATAGCTGTATATACATAATACGGACTGTAAGTCCATAGTTAACCACTGTAAGTGCATAATCACGACCGGAGTTTACCGGGGGTTCCAAATGTGACACCCAAAAAACAAAACCCAAAAAATAAGGGTCTGTTTGACATATGGGGCATATTTTCTGATAGCCCTAGTCCTGTAGACCTCAAAAACATGGTTTGCATGTTGGTTAAAGCACATTCATGAGAGTGATGCCACCCCGCGTTTGTTTTCCATTTTGCAGGCAACCAGTTACACAGAGGTGGGTTGGGGCACTGTAAGATGCTGGGCAACTCACCAAATGGGTGTGATTGGATTATATATTCTCAACAAACTCTAGGGAGAGCATAAACAAGGGGAGTACATGTTCAAGTAAGATTTCCCATTCCCACACATTCCTTGGATCTCCATGCAACCAATGGAGGTCAAATACCTATGTAGTGCAGGTTAGAAAATGAAAGCCATGGGATGACTACAATGTGCATTCTTACAATGTTATATTTTGAAGTGTACCAGCAACACTTTCAAAACCAATTGGTCATAATGGACATCCCTGTGGAACATTTATGTACAATGAGAGTGTAAAAACACAATTTCTATCAAAGAAATTGCAAAAACAAAAAGAAACAAATATGAAGTAAAAGAAATGAATGTATTTATGTTATTCTGGTTTTATTTTTCATTTGAAACCAGTCAATTGTGAAAGAAAACACCAATCACTGGGATGTCGGTGACAAATCCACCTTTGGAGGGTAAGAAAACGTCGTGTATTCACATATCTTATTTCAAATCACAAGATTACCTTGAGAAATCTAATTGATTTTTAAAGAGAGGAACCTCTTCAATTGGCTTTGCTATGACTTTTGATGGTGGGTGGACAAATTTGCCGGGTATCTGCGGGTGTTGCAATTCGGTCCCTTGGCCCATGTTTTCAGGTCATGTTTATTTTGTGCCGAGTCATAGGCGTGGTGTACAATGTACTGATATTGGTGTGCATGCGTGGAGATAATTCAAGAATAATAAGACGATGTAGTTCAGAATACTTGAGCTTCACTCGGTAGTATCAAAGTTACCCCCAGACCGCCTGGAATGATTCTCCTCAGTCCCAAAAAAGATTGACTCAAAAAACTCAACAGAAAACCCGATAGAAAAATTACATGCTCAAAAATGCTATGATTTGGCCGCTATCGGCAGCTTGTACGAGTGGAGACTGAGGTAAAATTATAGAAGAAAGCTGGTTTTTGAAGATGATACAGGTCATGAAACTAGTACATAGTTCGATAAGCCTTGAGGATACGCGTACCCGTTTTCATACGTCAGGCCATAGGCCATAAAGAGAGCTAGTGATATTATGACTGTAGACACCAGGAAGACGAGTATCACGTGGTCTATGTGGCCAAGCGTTGACCAGGCCATCCCACATCTCCACGTTCGAGAAACGGACGGAATGAGGCTGGAAGCCAAATTTTTCAGGGAAGGTGACTCGATCTTTGTTGACTGTTAGAGCGGAATGCCTCGCGGGATGAACTTCTTCTACCACTGTTGGACGGCCCTGGACCAAATACTCGATTCCAATCGAATTCTCATACCATGGGTAGACTCGGGTGGTAATTATTGCACGCTCGTTGGCGTGGACCTCGACTACACTGTTGTCAACGATAATCGTCAAGTTTAGGGACTCCATGTTGACTTGCTTGGTGGTGGGGTTGGAGATTGGCCAGAGTCGCAGTTTAGCACGCTCCGTGGAGTTGCCGTCTGGTGCCGGAAGGGAGATCAATCAGGTCAGACCATGAAGTCAGTCGATGGAAAGTAGAAGAGAGATGCTTACAAGATGAAATGGTGGAGCTACGAGACCTATCAACGACGAGGTACTCCGTGCTTGGGTCATAGTAGACGTCAGTCCATTCGTGCTCACTGGATAATATCCGGAAACCACCACGAGGCATTGCTGAACGGACGATATTTTCTGCGTTGACCTCTTCTTTGTCTGTGTAAAAATCCAGAGTAGCTCTGACGGCATAGTAACGATCTGTCGGCTGCTTCTCGAGCTGAACAGCATTTGTTGACAGTTCGTGGGGGCCTTGGTTGTATCCGGGGTTGAATGTACGAGATGGGAGCACGGAAAGTTTGGAGTGTGTGCGGAAAGCGTCCAAAATTTCAGGAATAATTTTTTGTCCCACGGTCACAACAGAATGGCTACCATCGGCCTCAGTTTGTGTGGTCCAGCTAGGTGCATGCTCCGAAGACTTGAATGCAGCTGGGTGTACATTGCGAATAACTTGGACATATAGTTCCCTGAACAACGTAAATGCACCTTGAGCTCCTCTCTGCGGCGTCAGGATATTATTCACATCGTCTTCCTATGTGTTGAAAGAGCTTGTTAGGGTCGTTGATGCGCCCTCTTGGGTTGCATACTAAAAAAGGGGAAAATACGAACGTATGCCCAGCCGACGAGGAGCTGACGGTTCTTCGATTCAAACAAATGAAAGGCATACGCCTTGCCCCAGTCTACAACCCCCGAGAAATCTATCGCTGATTTGATTGTGCCGTCGCGCGAATTGAAATCCCAACTGACGGCGTGCCAAATAGGCCAATAGCCAAGACCAGACCGGCCGCCTTCCGTTCCTGTCACGATAACGTTGAGCTGGGTGGTGTAGTCAGCCATCGACTGCTGATTGACCACTCCGTGCTCGTGTATCTTGGTGATCGCGCCGCATTCATAGTTGATACCTTTGGCGCCAGTCCATTCGCTGGTTTGGTTATACTCGGCCGGCGAAGATATAAGGGGGCCCAAGTAAGTCCAATCACGGATGTTGTTCTCTTCCGTTTGACGGTAGAGAAACAATCTAGGTCCTCCATGGATCGGATCAACTTCCTTTCGAATTCCACCACTGAGAAGTAGGTAAAGACCTCCATTGGCCTTAAGAGGATTTTGGCTGCCGAGCTTTTGGTGAACGAGTGATTGATTGGCGTGGAAGGTGGAGAATTCGCTCGATTTAAAAACGAATGGGTCCCTAAATCCGGAGAGATGTTTTTCTGGCCACCTATCTGAGTTGCTCGAAATAAGAACACAACAAACGTGCGTATGCGTGCAATTTGTCAGGCGTTTTGCATATCTTGGCAATACCTTCGCGCATAATGAAACTCACAAATCACAGGATTACCATTCGCCCCAAAGTTTAACTTCGTCCAAGAGCGTCCATCATCTTCGGTGTAGGCAACGCTCTGTGTCTCAACCCCTTCAATCTCAGGAGGGTCACTTCGTGACCCGATGGGACCTGTGAAGACTGAGGTGTACAGTATGCTTGGGTGACCATTCCAGCCCTCCTTGATCACCGTACCATCGAAGACGCCTCTGATGTCGTATAATTGAGTGGGAACCTATGGTCAAGAAATTTATATGATTTTAGACAAATAATACTGGAGTTGTATGGCCCGGAGGTGAAGTGCTCTTACAATGGTTCGTGGATCTTGCCAACTACGGTCTGCGTGGGTCAAGAATAGAATGGGGAGTCAGTTGACAGATTGGAAGTGGCATACCAAGGTAGAGAACACAAGTACTCACGATCCGTGAAGTGAACGAAGTCCGTGGTAGAAGCCGAGCATTGTGAAATGTTTGCCCACTGCGTGTAACGGGTCCGTCAGCTCTGTGGCATAGATGTGGAGTTGGCTAGAACTCATGACTGACCACAAGGTGATCCGGGTTGCACTGGTATCCGACATGATAGGTTCCGTTTTTGGTTTCGACTGGAGAAGTGAAGGTAGGCAACAGCCTAACTCAGAATGCGGCTATTCGAATGAATGGTCATGGAGCTTCGACTGACATATTGCCATGGGATCATTCATCCAACCTCGTGGCCCTATCACTCGCGCTTTGGGCCGCCATGTGCTGAACAGGGAGGAATTCTTACATCCAACCAGTTCCTTCAACACCGGCGGTCGTGAACGGTCAATAGGGCATTCGTCAGAAGTGGAGTTGATAACACTCTGAACTTCATTGTGGAAAGATGGGTTAGAGGAGATTTTCCCAGCGCTGGAGGAGCCTGGGCCATGTTCATCCGATCTGACAATGGAAGTTACTGGAGCAAACGTGCCAAAGAGGACGGCCCCAGAAAGGTGTAAGAAAAGACAAGAAACTTGCCAGCTGGGAATCGGGAGAAAGTCATGGAATATCATGACCGGAGAGTGAATGTGAAGCAAGAAAACGAGGGAATGTCTGGTCTTGGGATGAGGGGTCCAACCAATCCCCGTGAAGCATCGCCTTATTATAGCTTTGGTCCCGCCGAAGGTGGGCACTCCGATACCGTTCCGCTCCGCTCCAAGATGTACACATATTTTGGCCGCATACGTAAGTTTTAATGCATACATGCGCTGGCAAGCCCCGGGCGCACCATCAAGAAATACCGTCCAAACTGAGCACCAGCGCTGTGAGGGGAAGGTTGGAAAAACAGGAAACTTGTCTCAATGAGGTCACTGCGGCATGTATGTATCGTTGTGCAATTGTCTTCATACATACATGTTATTTCTGCGCGACGCAGTGCGACATTTAGGCGACATTCCAACTCTTTCCGGGGTCTTGGGCGTGAAGAAGCTGCCACAATCTGTGCCAACTGGTGGTAGAACTCCGCCCATCATGTGACAGGGCCCACCCGCTCACCATCTCGAACCAATTCTGAAAGTCACTACACCTCAATCTCACAAAACGGATAGTGATAAATACAAGCGGCCATCGATTTGAGACCTCGTCATCGGGGAACCTCGTTGGTGGCACCGCCCTAACGGGAAATCTACATACGTACGTATGCTTAAATGCATACAAAATGTATGACGAGGTATGACCACAAGGGTCTGAGGGAAATGCGGGGTGGTGAGCCGTGGCTGGCAGACGCCAGCTGGGGTATGTGGGGTTCAATTGGTGTTTCAAAATATTTTTATCAAGTGCATGTTAGGTTTTCTTTTATCATGCGTACTATTGCCAGATACACACAATATTCATGATATGTACATAACAAGCATTTAGGATAAATCGTTGATGTATGTATGATCCTGTTCCACCCCCAATCAAAAAAGCCACAATCAAAGACAGGAAGGCAGCTTGGACTCTGGAGGAACAAATTAAACAATCGGACAGACTCCGATCGAGCCTTGCGAGGTATGCACTCGGTGCCGACCTTCGCGCGGGTGAGCACCGATTCTCCTCGTGTTGCGATGATTAGCGTATTTTTTTTCGCAGTGCTTCAGAGTTTAAAATGAAGAATCGATTGCGACGCGTGACACTCTGAAGAGGTACCATCGTGCCAGTCTAAAGAGGTGAGAATATTGATAAATACAGTCGACCGAGATTCGAGGAGCCGAGCCTGATCATGCCAATTATGCGTCCTGATTACATGCGATATCCTTGAGAGCTTTAACGGGAGTAGGCTTGTAGCGAAAAAGTGCTAGTGATAGGGGAGATACATCAATTTCAGCTGTGCCTCTGTAGAGATGAATTTTTGCCAGGAGAAAGAAACTTGAGCTTACTGGCCGGATCAATGGGAATGTTGTTGTTCCCCTCATGCGGAGTTTGATTGATTGTTTTTCCTTCACTTTTCAGGATTCTTTCCGCGACGCTATCCACCAATAATCCTTTCCAACTGCTTCCTTTACCGCTTTGAATATCACTTCGTAAGACTTTAGACTGATTGATTATTGTAGGCTCTATTGAGAACGAGTTCAACCCTAGCTTGATAAAGGTAGGAATACAAGTATCCACAGGTGTTTGGAATGACGTCCAGGGGTCATTATAAAGCTCCAATAACTTCTTCGAACCCAGTAATGATACGGCATAGCCATGCAAGCACAGCGGGTCGGTAGATTTGTGTAGGTTAGGATGTCCGAATTGAGGCTCTAAAGAGAAGATTGTCAGATTCATGTACACCAGATCCAGGCGCAGAAGAAACTGTTCCCTTGTTTCTTGACTCACGGATAAGCTCATGACTCCAACAGTGACCCAAGAAAACAGTCTCCCAGTCAGAAGGTAGATGCCTCTCTATCGATCTCCATCGACGCTCCAAGTCCCACTCCATGTCCACGTCATCTTCCAAAATCAACGCGCTTTCTTCCTCATTTTCTTGAATCATGCGAAGGACCCTTAGATGATTGTAATACGTTGAGACTGTTGCCGGGTTTATTTGTCGTTGAAGCATGGGTTCTTGATTATCCCACATTTCAGCAGTGACATTGAAATCCGGCTTGCTGCTCGTTAAGGTGTAGTGATCGGAAACCGACCAGAGGTACTCAACCCAGTTTCCACCTTTAAATTCGGGACGGGCTGCTGCGAGAGAGGGTAGCTCGATGTTCCGAAGAAATTCCTGGTTAGCCGCTTTCCCATTGTTCACTGTGAGCCAAACCGATCCTGGACCCATCCCCCCTATTTTTTCTTTCTCCAAGCCGCTATACTGAGACATCAATTCGAGTTTTCGCCTCCTCACCTCCGATGCTTGCTCTCCAATCCATCCTATTACTGGATGTTCCTTAGCTATGGCGTCGACAAATGTGATCTCGACACCAAGAGCGGCAGCGATCTTCGTCATTGTTTCGCGTCTGTCGAGCCGATTAGGAAGAGAAATGCAATATATATGTCCGAATCCAAGAGTGGTGTGGTGTTGATTAAAGTTTTTGGGTGAAGTGGTTAATTCGAGAACTCTTCGATAATCCAAACTGCTGTCAATTGATGTTTGAGATAAAGAAAAGTCTGGTGACGGCGAATTGATGGCTCCAGATAGGACATGCTTCTGTGAGATTAATCTGCTCGATTCGCGAACACGGTAAATTGCTAGCATCGATGCTGCTAGAAGGGTTAGCATGAGTGCCAAGAAGTATTTCCAAACGTGGGCATGCTTCGATGGAAAGAGGCCCCATGTGCGAGGCATAACTGGATATCACCGGAGATTATAGGATTGTGGGCCGAATGTGCGTATAATTGAGGATGTATTTTAGTTCCAACACGTCGCGCCGCAAGGGCTTTCTGCTCTAAATTCACCGAGTTCAAGAGTGTTGCAGCAAAATGGCCGTTGTTTCTATGGTGAATCCACTCAACAGAGACTTACCGTACTAGGTCTTTGACCCATGTGAGCCGTCATGCAAATAATTTCTCCACAACTGTCAGGCGTCTCTGGTCAGGAACGCGTCAAGGCTGCCTCAGAGACGGTGAGGCTCAAGTGCCAAACACCCCCTTTGGCGTTGCTATCCCGCAGGGCTTTATTGGCGACTCGGGCTCAATGGCCCGGTCCGTGGCTTGCCTCAGGGGTAATCTTGTCAGCCCCAGATGTAAAAAAAAAGTCCAAGTGTGATCTGAGTGCAAGTCTAAGAAGTTGAACACATCGAAGAAAAATAATACATAAATATCTCTTATCACTCAGGAGAAATATATTTCACTGTTAGGGAAAAGAAATTGCCTCTGAAAGAGAAGCAAGCTGAAGCAAGTTAATATCTCTTGCCGATTAAGAAGAGGGAAAAGCGATAGAGCAACTTAATAAACACAATATTTGGTGCATGTCTGAGAAAGTTCTCACTAAGTCACCCGGCATAGCCTCTTCTTTGTTGTAATAAAACTGAAGCTTTAAGTTGGCTTGGTTTTTTGAGGTTTATACACTCAGACGAAGAGGGATGAATTTATGGCACTTCGATTGAAGGTACACAACTGCAATAAATCTAGCAAGTTCCATGTAAATTTAAAGATGGGGCCGGTACTCGCAGTACTCCCCTCAGATGAGTGGAATCTCTTCCCAGATCTGGATCTAGGAGGTTTTCCAGAATAAACCGAAGTTCCCAAAAAGAGCCCTTCCCATTTCTCAAAAATGTTGCTTTGTGTACAGGTTCTAGTTCTATGATGGTAAAAACCAAAATCAATTTTTAGCCACGGAACACTTTCTGGAATTCACCTTTTGATGCATCAGGCAGGATATCTGAAGGCCAATGGCTTGTCTTTCTGCTTCAACATAGTTTAAAACTTTTTTATATAAACCTACAACTTCTTGGAAAAAAGTGAATTGATTTCTTTTTCCTCACAACAACCTTGAAACTTTTGGAAGTAGGTCAATCATAACGACATTAAATTCTTCTTTTGTACCAGCAACTCTTTGATCTAATGAACAGGACATGGCTCACTGATCATTTCTGCTCGAGAAGTTGGTTGACTTGTACCTCTCTTCAGGCAAGAGTCTCAGCTGCATGACGGCTGTAGCTTGAGTCGTGACACTTGTCAGAGCGCACCCGCGCGGCGAGCGGCTTAACCTAATGGGACATGTCACAACCGGTACCATCTCTTGTGCCAGTGATACATTTTTTTGGGTTTCCCCCCTCATCAAGTTCCCGCCGAAATATACCCAGACACTCTTCTACAGCCGCTTCAAGAAATGACTGAACAAGTGTCCAAGCAGAAGCTATGGGGCGGTAGATTCACAGGTCAGTAGCAACTTGAACTCATTTTTCGTGTTTATGGGTGCTGACTAGCTTGAGCACAGGGGCTACGGACCCTCTGATGCATGACTTCAACCAGTCATTGTCCTACGACAAGAGGATGTTCAAGGCGGATATCAAAGGATCCCAAGCTTACGCGCTGGCATTGAATGCGTCGGGCCTCTTGAGCTCAGAGGAATATTCGTCAATCCGGACTGGCTTAGAGGAAGTGTTACGTGAATGGGAAACGTCTGCCTTCGTCATTCACGAAACCGACGAGGATATCCATACCGCCAATGAGCGTCGTTTGATGGAGAAGATCGGAAAAGTTGCTGGGAAGCTGCATACGGGTAGAAGTCGAAACGATCAGGTCGCCACTGACATGAGATTATGGCTCATGGAAGAGTGCGACAAACTTTTAAAGTTTATCCAGAGTTTGATAAAGGTCATCACAAGCCGAGCGCAAAAGGAAATCGACATTCTGATGCCAGGTTACACCCATCTTCAAGTGAGTCTACCTACACTCGTCACAGAAAGATCAACCGCTTGATGGAAAATGAAGAAAAAAAGCTGATGTGTTTTCTTTGGCATTGGCACAAAGCGAGCTCAACCTATCCGGTGGTCTCATTTTCTTATGTCACATGCCGCAGCCTTTCTTTCGGATTTCCATCGGTTGAAATCGTTGTTACCCAGAATTGCAACCCTCCCGCTAGGCTCAGGACCCCTTGCAGGCAACCCATTCAATGTAGATCGCCAGTTACTTTTGGAAGCGCTTGGCTTTCAATCTTTATCAATTAATTCGATGCATGTGAGGCCGTCATCCTATCTAGCCCCTCCACCTCCAGTCTACTAACACGACATCGTCATCCAGGGAGTCTCGGATCGTGATTTCGTAGCCGAATTCCTCTTTTGGTCAACTATGACGATGGTCCATGTTAGCCGTCTGGCAGAAGATTTGATCATTTATTCCTCTTCCGAATTTGGCTATGTTACCCTCTCGGATGCCTACAGGTTGGCACTCCCATTATAACTGAATTGTCTTCTTTTGAAAAAAAAAACTCTGATTTACCGAAAATAATCCCATTTCGCAGTACCGGATCTAGCATTATGCCTCAAAAGAAGAACCCAGATTCACTTGAGCTTCTACGTGGGAAATCTGGAAGAACGTTTGGACAGGTTCGCTTAACATTTTTGTCATGCAGCTGATCCAAAGACCTCATGATCATGGCTTCTTTCCTTGTGCCCGGTCCTCTACTACAGCTTTCTGGATTTTTGATGACTTACAAGGGTCTCCCAGCCACTTATAATAAAGATCTCCAAGAAGATAAAGAACCGATGTTTGATGCAGCTGATACCTTATCAGCTTCCATCCAGATTCTCGAGGGAGTCATGGCTACTTTGGAGGTACGTCCTCCGCCCTGAAACCGAATAACATTCTACCAGAATCTTGACCTCATACTCCGCAAATAGGTCCATGCTGAGCGAATGCAAGCAGCACTCACGCCTGAGATGTTAGCCACTGACCTGGCTGAATATCTTGTTCGTAAAGGAGTAAGTTTTGATCGATCAAGGCTTTAACCCAAGTTTAAGATTAACCATAGGGTGAAAACAGTCCACGCTAATTTCGGTACACTCTTGATAGATCCCTTTTCGAGAAACTCATCATATTTCAGGGTCAGCTGTCCGATTGGCCGAACAAAAGAAAATCACTCTGGCGGAGATAACTCTTCAGGAGTATCAAACGTTATCTGAACATTTCGCTCAAGATGTGTTCGACGTCTTTAATTTTGAAACCTCGGTTGAACGCAAGGACGTCAAAGGCGGGACGAGCAAAAGAGCAGTATTGGAGCAAATCGATCTTGTCTTGAATCAAGTTAATACTGCGTAAGCCAATGAGGTTTCGGAACACGACAATGCATACTACGGCCTTTTTCGACATCATGCACCTAAGGGCGACGTCGGCAAAACACTTTCCTTATCAACAGCTTGCATTATGCGTTTTCTCTTTTTCTGTGGAAAATGCAATACCATACCTGTTCTTCGACTAATTCCTTTTCCTTCCGAATTATGCCAATACTCAGTCATATTGATTGATCACAGGGCCTAGTCTATTCAACTGTAACGGTCAATCGATTCCCCAATTGCATCGACGCACAATGCATATTTAAGCATCTATTGAATGGTACTGCGGCACCTACTGGAAAAGTATTTAAAGGGGCTTTATGGGTGTATGCGGGGATGTTTTGTAGCATGCTACGCATGAGAGTAGACCAAAGTTCCAATGAAACTGCTCGCACACTTCGTCCACCCAACCAGTTGCGGAGATATGTGTGTATGTTTATGTTGCTTGCCCAAGGGCGGTACGTGGATGAACTTGATAAGATGGATAAACGTTGAAGCTTTGGTCCAGACCACGACGTCAGTGCAAGGAAGCATCAAGGGTCAAGCCAAGCCGAGTAGCTCAGGTCATACTTTCCCCTAGCTCATTCCCATGCTGGATTCGACCGAATTGGAAGTGGCAATTTCGTCTGTGACACATCTTAGCACACGGGCACACAGGAATCGGCACCTCCCGCTAGACGCCGTTCTGTACAGTTGTACGCAACATGCCATTGCACGCAGTTGTTGGGGAGATTGTAATTCATTTTTTTTTTTACCTCAGCGTCTCGGCACTGAGGAAAGCAACTGAGAGATCCGTGCAAGCGTCAAACCACCCTATGCAGAGTAAGTGCAGTGGATGACATGAAGGAGAGTACAAGTGGATATATTCAGGCCAAATTTCTGAAATGTTTGTTGGAACACCTCACCGCCGAGAAAAGCCCAGCTTTCCCTCACGAACGTGCCCAAGAAGACATTCTTTGAGGTCGTAGAACAGCTTTGAGGAAGGCGCCTGACAGGCGAGATGCTGGCCATTCATGAAAAACGGGGTTGCGATTTATCATGCGCGTCAAGTGCCAGTCACACAGACGTTCTTACTTGAAACGTGGAGGCAGACTGATGGCACCGCGCAAGAGATGAAGTATGAATAGTTGTTTTTCAAGACTCCAGCACACAGCCGGCCTTTGTATGAAGCGCACCTCCATTCAACTTCGTGACTAACTTGATGTCTACTGGCCAGTACTAGCACTACTAACTTTTCCACTGGCAAACAACTTATCCCCATGAGGCGCCACTTTCTGAGATGTTTCTCTCAAAGTGGAGCCATTTACGTTGCGTTCCACATTCTTGGTCCAGCGAGCTCTAAAAAGCGCAAATGGTGGATTCAGATTGGAGACAAAGAGCAGAGAGCAAAAATGCACTTTCACTGATTCTACACCTGTTTCATTTAGGGCTGCTTCCACGCCTCTTGGCATGCTTAATTCCTTCCTCCTTGACCTCAATAACCACTTAAACCCTGTCCACCAACTTGAAAGACTCAACAAGATTGTTGATTATTCTTGAATGTCTCTTCTATGAGTTAATTTGATTCAATTACGGGTAGTGATTCTGATCAGTTTCATTCTATGCTTGTGACTGATCCATCAAATTTCATTTTCAATATCTTGGAAAAGAAATAGATGACACAAGAAAATAAGAAAATTAGAAAAAAAAGAAAAAAAAAAGAAAAATGACTCTGCTGGAAGGTGTTTTTTTTCCTGTGTGAAAGGTCTAATGGCAGTTTGCTGATGAGTCAAGTTCATGCCTTCAAAAATTGCAATGAGAATTAAAAGAAAACATGTGAATTATTGATTTGTGCGTCTAACGCAGATGGCCAGCGCAAAATGGCAATTGACGAGTTGATAAGAAGGTTAGTCGTGGCAATCTGACTTGAGTTGGCTGCATTCAACCCAAATTCCCCATGGAATCCCCTTAAGTTGTTTATATTTGTCAAGGCATAAACCTACATGTTATCAGACATTCTTTTCTAAACTTGTTTATTTATTTTATCCCATTTTACATAATAAGAGCTTGAAAAGTTTGTAGAATAATTGGTACAATCACGCGATCCAAAAAGGAGAACAGAAAGAGCTATGCCTTTCTTGAACACGCGGATTTCAGCTTCTTTTTCTTTCTTTAATGAAATGGGAATGTAAAATTTGGAAGGGAAAATAGGACGGTACTTGAGGAGCTTATTATTGTGACAGAGAGAGAAGGGAGGAAATTTTTCTTCTCTACTTCTCTAAACTTGTCTTCATTCTTGAGCATGAAGCTGTCTGAATAGATTACAAAAATCGTCAAAAGCAAAAAGAGCTGAATTTGTAATAGTAGAGTGGATTTTTCAATAGCTTTGCCATGCCTCCGACTTCATGTAAATAATTATCGCGCTTTGTTTTTGTCTTCGTGGGATACTTGTTTCCAGAAAACATAAACTGCAACTTATACCGCGCTTCCTATCGAACGGCCCGATGAAATAGATCTTCCATCGGGAATGCACAAAGAGCTCACTGGGGAGCATTCCCCTCATTCAATGGATAATGAGCTCAATTACGGTCTACCACTTCTCCTGAGCGCTACTGTGTCTTGAGGTAATTTTACCACAGAACAAGCGTCTGTTATGGCTTGGGTAGGGCATGGCAAGTTTCACGGAGACTGTTATTTTTCATACCTGCGCTAGACATACCCCAGCCGTGTTTAACAAAGGCTCAGGGAGATTGCCGTTGCTCAGCTTAGCTACGGCATCTCCTCAGGCCCGCACTGAGCATAGCTGAGGAAGGCTCAGCATTTTTTGCAAGCATAGCTGAGGAAGGCTCAGCATTTGTTGCATCCTCTCACATTTAAAAGGGAGCAGCTTTATGGCACTGAGTCTTTCCCTCTCTAGCTGCCTCGCCCGCTTCCCGCTTCCTCAGTCACCCGCCCTTCATCGGAGTAGTACCCCAGGACATCGCTTCTTTTTTTCTTGGTTCCTCCATCTTACTCCTCAGCGACGAAAAAAGAAATAGAAAAAAGCAGCCACTCAGGTTAATATCGAATCGCCCTCTTCAGCCGTTTCATTATTCTCTCCTATTTTAACCCGTTATCACGTGATTCAGCATGGAGGAAAACCGCGACAACCAGCCATTAGACGAAGGCAAAGATCCGTTGTTTGATGAAGGCATAGATCCAGTGTCTGCTGAAAGTGCATCCTTGCTCATTAATCTTACTTGCCAGCTACACGACAGGGAGCTAATCTCGTGCTTTCTGAAAAATGATTTGCAGCTATTCTTACGGCTTTGGCAGCCCCACCTGCGCAAGCTGAACTAAACGTTCCTCCACAGGAGCCTCAATATACCAATCGTAAGTTGTCTTCTGCTCTTGACATTTAAGTCCTCCCATATTGTCTTCTACTCGCTTACAAGCTATCTTCAAACCATCAACCTTGACGATTATGATCAATACGGCTTTCCTCCAGATGGTGGCTACAGTAGTTTTCCTCTGGAGATATATGGTGTCTATGATCTGATTCTTCAAGAGATCTTGAGCTCATATGGTCAGTTTCTTTGAGATTTTATTACCTCTCATGGACGCAAAGCTGATTGGGTCGTTGTCCCCGGAATCTGCTTTCAAGACTCATCCACGCCTGTAAATTATCAACCAGAGGCTGGCCCAAGTCGACACGCAAATGCAATACCCGAAGGTATGCTGTTTCCATCATTCTTGCCGTCTGAACTTTTAACTACTGGCTAGTCTCCAAAGCTGACTGGATGTTTATCTTTGCGATCTTCTCAAGCTCTCGCCGATCCTATCAATCATCAACCTGAGGCAGGCCCAGGTCAAGTTACCCCAGATCACGCCCCCAAAGCAGGCACAAGTCAAGTTGCTCCAGACCAAGCCCCCGAGGTAGGCCCGAGTCAACTTGCTCCGGATCGCGAGCAGGCTGAAGGTATGTTTTGACAGCTCAGTGTGTGTGCCATGTGGACATCTCACCAATCAGCCTCTAATCCCGCGTTTCTTAAGGCCCCACCTCGTCTCGTGAAGTGAGGGAAGAAATGGGAGAAGAACCTGCACCTGAAGTGGAACCTGACGTGCAAGAAAGAGCTCGGCGGCTGTACGAGTACTATAGCCCAGCCTGCCGATTACAAGACCCGGGTGACCTGCCTCAACGACATCACAGAGCGTGGATACTTTACTGGGAAGAAGGACAGGTTACTCTTTCACAGGGACGCGGGACCCCAGCTCGGCCCAGCGAGCAGGCATGCGGGGTCCTCCGAAGGCCAGAGGACGCAGAGGATGACTACGAACCGCCCATCTTGTCCGAGGAAGATGACACCCCGGATTTGGAAGAGGATACACCAGACGAGACAAATGCTGAGATACGCGGCGTTATCCGGAAGCGAGAGGATGATGAGGATGATGAGCAGCAGGAGCAGCAGCTTTCAAGAGCAGCAGGCAAGCGGAGAAGGGCTTGAATACCAACAACAACTTCATATTGTGAGTTCATTTTTCCATCTTGGCTTTCGTATGTCAGATGATTGCCTCGACTAACCTGGTGACCAAATTCTATCCATGTCAACAGATGTATAACGGGATTGCAAATGGATTGTAATGATTATGTGTAGCTATAGTATAAGCATCTCAATAATAGTTGTTTTCTGTACTGTCATTCTATTCTAACAATAATGTATACGGAGGTTATGTGTGAGGTTGGTTTCTAGTGTTGAGGACGATGGGGTATAGTACTTTCTTCTGATCCTTCATATTTATTTAATTAATCAACTCTTCTCGAAAGCTTTTTTCAACGCGAATGCAGAGATACTTTTACACTTCAAACGAATATGAATCGTAAGATGCCGCGTCTTGCTGGAGCGCCACAGAATAGTAGTTGATCGCCCGTTGACTGGATATTGACCAGGGTTTAAGCAGATGGGCACAGTGGAGAGCAGAATGGGAGCCAAGTTGTTCGCTGTCGTGTTCTTATGGTTGTTCCGCTGTCTGTCCCCCGGGGTGTTCATGCTCCCCGGTTTCTCCCCTGGGTGTTGTAATATGTATGCACTACACATTTCCCATTTAAATAGATACATATTTATTTATTATTATCTTCTCATTCACTTCTCCATTCATATCCAGCGTGACAACCATTAACCAAAGCACTGCCCATTGTCTCAAGCATATCCCTTCAGAAAAAGGCATCCCCGATTGAAAAAGGATAGCTACCATCATGGTCAGTTCACTCCCCCTATCATACTCATATCCAAAAAACCGCATTCAATCTCGCTATTCATCTTATTAGGCATTGTCTACCTTTTTCATAAAAAAATAGGTTCGCAATGCAGGCAAGTTTGGAAAGCCGAAACGAGGAGGAAAAAAGCAGTGAGACCTTCTTGTGCAAGAATTCATAAGAGTGACGATGTTAAAAGGAAATGGAATAAGGAGAGAGTGAAACTGATAGATGAACCATTTGGTTGGGTAGATTTACGCAGAATCTGGCGGAGAGCGACCGCGCTGGAATGTGGGATGGGGCGGCCAATGGGAGCGACTCTGATGGCACGACGGAAGAGTCTGAAGGATCGTCTGATGAAGAAGAGGAAGGATCGGAGGTATCGGATGCCGAGCTGAACACGAAGCTCGCCTCGAGCTCACTCGGCGGAGGTAGTACCACCAAACCGGCCGAAACGAACACACAGACTCGTGCCGAACGTAAAGCAGCCAAAAAAATCGCCGCCGGGAAGATACCCAAACCTACAGATAACAAAGACGACGACGATGATGATGACGATGACGGCCAAGGCCTGGATTTAGGAGCCGGCAACTCAAATCGTGTCGCCAAGAAATCAGTCAAAATTAACGAAATATCCACTTTGGAAAGCGGCCCTTTAAATCGAAAAGAAAGGTCCGATATAATTGATAAATACGTATATACAGATCCATTTTCGACCCCTCCTGACCAACCCCCTCCCCTATTTCCCCTTTTTCTGATCATCGCAGGGAAGCAGCGGAGAAAAAAGCTGCACAAGAACGTTATTGGAAGCTCCATCGTCAGCCAACTTTTTTTTTCTTCTTGTTCAATGAGCTCCGCTCTTATGATTTTTGGGCGGTTTATGGATTACTAAATTGCTAATACGTACATGCAATTTCACGACCCTTATCATGTACACTTGCACGCATTCAGAAGCAGGCAAGGTAAACGTCCAAGACTCTCAAAGAAGCCGCGCTCAATCTAGATCACCCCAGCTGATAATGTGGGCCGCGGGGTTCGTATTCTTCTTTAGACTGATGAAGCCAAGGTAGATTTGGCCCGACTTGCGAAGATCCGGCAAGAGCGTGAACAGGCAGCAGCTTTTAGAAAAGCAGAAGCTGAGGGTCAGTCTTATCATCCCCCCTTTCTTTTATCCTGTCGTCGTACAACTTTCTCACCCTCATACGAGCACGGTTTATTTATCTGATCATTGAATTCCTACCCATTTTACGCTGAACAGCTAAAGCCAAGGAGGCCGCTGATCGAGCTGCGCTTTCGGGCCGGAAGAAAAAATAGCAGCGGAAAACAAGGTGAAAAATTGTATCTCCGTCTAGTCTAGAGACTCCCCGATTTTTAATTTTTAGTGGTATCATACAATCCATTGAAAGATCTCCGGGGAGATTTTTTTTTGTACAAGAAAAGAGATACAATTTTCCTAAACTGAGTGGTGAAAGTTGGGTATACTACAAGTCCAATGAAATTTGAGGGTACTACGAATACATTAATTCACATCCCACTTGAGAAGTGGCTATTTTTAACATTTGTCATGATTGGTGGATATTGGCAACTAGAAATGAAGTTTTCTCCGCGAGAGAAAAAAAAAGGAAGACAACCTAGGATCAGCCAAAGTTGAAGACGAAGGAGCCACTAGGGATGGTATTGGAAGAGAAATGATGACTCAACAAGGGTTGTTGAATTGCAAGGTACGGAGTGTGGCTTCGAGCTCGTAAATGTGCTCCTCCAAATCCGCTCGGATCTCACCGTGAATCTCGCGTTCCAAGAGGAGGATGTCGATATTCCGTTGTGTTTCTCGGAGTTGGTCACTGACCAAAGCGATTTCATCCCGCACCCCGGTTTCCATGGTAGCCTCAACTCGCTGTTGAATGCTTTGACATTCAAGTCGACAATCCTGCTTCAACTCCAAGATATTGTCATCCATACCTTGTAGCTTGGATTTGAGCCGGCGGAATTTGTTCGACACCTTGATCAAATCGCGTTTTCGGCACTCAACCTTGAACTTCCACTGGCGCATGATCCGCTGACTCTTGCTGCTGAACTGGAGTGCGTACGCTTGTTGTACGGCGTTTTGTCGACTGAGCTCCTCATAAGAGAGCCGTTGATCTCCGCCTCCCGCAGCATTTTGGACCACATTAGGGAATTCGGGCAGAGGGGGAAGCGTGTCTACAGAGACTTGCGACCCGCCATTTGAGTTTCCTTCGCTGCTTCCGGAGTCGCCCGAGGAAGACTCGTCATCGTCATCCAGCTCTTGCGCCGCGTGCTTCGTCGTACCTGGCTCGTATGTCCCGTCTTCCGGGTCCGATTCTACCTCTTCCAAATCTTCCCAGACCACGGTTTGGGAGGGCCCTGGCTGATCGGTTTTGCTTTCCCGCTCGGTCTTGCTCTGCTTGAAGGGACGCTTGCCTGCGGCAGTCGAGATATTGGCCGACGTGCCTCCTACAGCCGGGCCACCAGTCAGTACGCTGCCTGGAACTGGGACCTCAGCCTGCGAACCGCCGGGAGCCGGTACGCTGTCGCAAGCCGGTACGCTGCTGCAAGCCAGGTCCTCAGACGGCGAACGGTCGGAAGCCGTACGGTGAGCCGGCGTTTGGTCTGGGACTGTCGTATCACCCAGCAGGACGGGAATATCGTCTGACGTATCAGTTGGGACCGTTCGACCAGCCATCAAACGGGCCGGAATCGGAATGTCAGCCGCTGCATCGTCCGGGACCATCGGATCGGCCAGCAAACTTGCTGGAACTAGGATATCAGTTTGGTCCATTTGATCGAGGTCGGGGGCAGCAATGGAGGAAGAACTCGGTTCGAGATTGGTATCCATCCGAGGGCTGGGGCTAGGGCTGGGGGTGAAGCTGGTAGGCTCAACCTGCAAGACCCTATTAGACGGCTCAACGTCAACTTGGGTGCGATCGAGAGCATCCGAGATTGGCTTATCGATTGGAAAGCCTGGAGGTGGGCTCGAAGGAGCGCGGAACATGTCGTGATTGTGAAGGAAGTCATGTCTGGCCTTCCCTTCATCCAGCTCACGTTCGATGTCCATTTTTTCTAGACCCAAGGTACTCATGTCGCTGAGTGTTGCATCCGTTTTGGTCATCGCTGGGGGAGGTAGCGCAGCGGCGGGGATGGTTATTGCGCCGAAAGGTCCAGAGGGCCCGTGGCTGGAAGCAGCAGTGTTTGTGATGATGTTGCTGCTGGTATCTTTAGGAGCAACATCAAGGCTGTAGGAGGCTGAATCAAAATTCATGATATCTAGGCTCATGTCCTGTTGCCCGAATTCACTGGCATCCGGGCTATCGTTCCGACTGGCTTCCGACTCCGCGATACTGCTGATTCTTCTTGGAGAAGCCAGAGGAGCACAGTCACTCGCTGGACTATGGGCCAAGTTGAAATCGCCCACGACAGCTCGATCTTCATGGGATGGAGGCGCTGGGATTTGCTGCTTTTGATTTTTGTTATCCATATCCATCACGTCATCTTGGTGGTCCCCTGGAATGGCTTCCGACTTATTCTGACTATCATCGAGGTGGAGATGTTGTACACCGACGATTGGTTCGCTTTTTTTCAAGTGCGCTAAGAGTTGTTGGAAACCTTGAAACTCTTTAATGAAGCTTATAAGACCGGGGGTGGGTTCGGCTTGCGAGTGAAAGATGGAAGGCGTTCCTTGGTTATGCCGGATTCCGTTTAAAGCTAAAGAACAGCTCAATTCGTACACAGTTTCGGGTTGATGACTGGTGTTTGATGGGAGTGGCTCGAGTTTGATATGGTCGGTGTCTACTTTCATATCGTCATCTTCATCGTTCACTGACCGTCGACTCTTCGCGGTTTTAGTACTGGGTTTTTCGTCCTCATCTGACGAAATCACGATAATATCATCTTCTGCAGGTACCGCAGCAGATCTGGATCCCAAGTCTTCTTTCTTGCAAGCTTGATGCTTGTGGTGATCGTGTAAGCTGTAAGTGATCTTGAGTTCATACGCTTTTACTTCCTTCCCAGCGTTCTCGTGAAGGCGGTATCCGGACGATTTTGTCTCTACCACCTACGTGTTGAGGACAATAGCAAGTCAGAAAGAAGCAACTTAGAGAGAGAGAGAGAGAGAGATACCTCTTGAAAGTGATGGAAATAACTCAACTGTAGCTTTGATTAGTTGCGCTGGAGGGATGGACTTTGGGAGAAAGCTGGGAAATGATGCGGAATCTGCTTGATATTATTTTGAAAGTAAAGAAAGAAGTGTCAGCCGAGGTACTCAGATTGTCTGTAAGGATTAGAGGGAGGTAAGAATCTTAAGAACCTGTGAGCAATGCTCCTTTGACGGAATCCAGTTGGATAATTAATAGCCTGGATGAGATCAAGTCGCCAATCAGTTTCAGGATGTCTCTGTCTAAATATGAAGAACAAGATACGCAGACTGACCTTTTGGAGGAAGGTAGGCTTGCCCCGGAGTTACAAGAGGACAGACTGCCGGATGAACTCCATGATCCCACATGGGACTGGGCAGTGCCGGCGTCTTCATATGTCGTTTTGGCACATAATGAGAGTTGAGCGACTGCGACTGAGATTTTATTGCTGGAAGGTTTGGTATCGAGTCCGACTATCTTAGTGTCACTGTCAGGTTGCAGAAAGTTAATAGGTTTCCGTTTTGAGGATTTCTGTTCGAACAACATTTCGATCTCTTCCTGTTGGTCTTTGTGAGGCATGCCGGTGATTTTATTAAGTCAGTACGCGAAGGGAATTATCTCATGAAACGGTGGAGCCTTTGATAGTTTAAAGGAAAAGGGGAAGATGGATGGCCCTAGTGCTGCCTTCCGCCACTTGAGCAGGATCCAAGCGGAATATCCGCTAGTTGAGTACATATTTAAATAAATAAATAGATGTTCACGGTCACATCAGCTCGCATGATGGTCTCTTTCTTGCTTACGACACTGCCAAACTTGGGACTTTAAAGTTTACGCGCTACTTGAAGAGAGATTGCAAGAATATCTAGACAGTCAACATATCAACTCGCATTACATATTTATTCAGCCCGGGCATGGCTCATTGGCTGCGTGGGGGCAGGTGGGGGCTGAGGGCCGCCGGAAGAAATCAGCACACCATTTTAGCCGAGCGCACATCGTCAGCCCAGCACACATACTACCCGGCAGTGTACATACCATGACCGAATCTATACGCGGAAACGGCGGGGCAGGATTGCTGGTAAAGTGGCAACCGGATGGATCCATCCAGCGACCTTTTGGTGTCTTTTTCTCCAGCCCAACTAGGGCTGTTTCTGTGTCAGTAGAGAAAGTCGTTGTTCTATATCCAAGTTCCTCCCGACGGCTTCCCCGCCGCGTGTACGGCACAGCGCCGGAGCTCCCACCAAGACGACAGTTGCGAAGCCACCAGTTGTGAACAAAATTGGGTCTATACATTGGGGGGTTTCAAAGTAAGTTGACTTGCCTGCCAGTTGGCAAGTCGCCTTGCACGTTTTTTCTGACAAGCCAGCTAGTCAAACTGTTGTGCACCCCTCTTTCATTCAACATTTATGATTTTTTTTTTCACTCATCACTCCATGGGAGCATTGCAGAGCGACTTGCCAAGTGGCCGGCAAGTCAACTTGCCTCTATGTACTTTGAACCCCGCTTATGTATGTGACTGTTCTGATCACTTGTCTTTTAAACAGAGTCTACAGTGGCGGTAGGCATGTTACTGTACATGATTTTTGGGTGTTCGAAATATTGAGGGAAAAAACCAGAAAGAAAAAAAAATTACAGCGGACCACCCAGGGGGCTTGGTGAGCTTAAAAAAGTGCTCTGCAGCGCTTGAGAAATCACCCATGACACTTTTGGCCACTGTTTGAGTAAAAACACCAATATTTGACTTCAAATCACCCAGAATGGCATTTCACAAGGGCCACACCGCTCAAAGGAAGGGAAGAAAGTCCAATGGCAAGGCCCTAGTGGCTAGTATTATAAAGTGTAGTCATGGGTTGAGGGGGTCTAAGTACATACACATGGGGTATTACAGGGCGTGAATATGGGTTTAGTGGGTTCTAAGTACATACATATGGCCTTATATGTCTGCCTAACCCCATATGTTTGAAATGTTGGGTTTGAAAAAAAAAACTGAATGGCTGGAGCAGGGACTTAGCCCTTATAGATATAGAATCTACAACCTCCAAGAAGCCCAAATCTATGTTCAAAGTGAGTGTGTGACCACTCACGCCAGCAAACATTGGGCCCGCAGGCCATGACCAGTTCTAACTTAACACAAGCCCTCCTTCTTGGGAGGAGCCGGGACCCCCGCAAAGCGCCTCCCAAAGGGAGGACTTGAGACTAAAGTCAAAACTTTGGCATGAGCAGTTTTGCAGTTTTGGTGGCAGCCACACTCATACCATTATTACGTGGCAACCAATTGAACATTTTCCTCAAAATTGCAGCAATGACTAGACACTGATACTGCCATCAATCTATCAAAAATTCAGCATAGATTGGTCAAAAGGTTCTCTCTGAAATTGGCATCAAAGATGGTAGTTTTTCATCTTTGGATGCAACCCGCTCAAATCTCCAACTCAGAGAAATGTATAATTCCCAGGGCTGTCTGCCTTCATCCTGACACCTTTGACACACTCTTTTTTTCCCTGTCATACATACATCCCCTGTCCTTTGCGTTTTGTTCACCTTTTTTTCAATCACAAGAAACATTATCAATAGAATTAACATTACAAGATCATCAGTTACAATCAAAACCCTACCAGCATGAACAAAGAGACAAATCACACATCTTTCTCATCCAAGCATGAAAAGCTTTTGTATATCTGTCACACCACGAATCATTATAGATACCCAGTCAAAAAGTACATGGCAGCCTTTCTCAGAAGCAACAACATGCACGTTAGTAATTGTCAACAATTTTGGTCCACAGGCACGGGTTATGACTCAACTGTTGAGATGTTGGGATTGGTACGAGACAATCTTTGTGGCCAGAGAGACAGTGCTAATGCCTGGAAAGATTTTGTTTTGAAAGAGGTGTGTTAGGGTATCTTGATTCCCCAGGTTACTTGTTGGCCCTTAGTCTAGAGCAGATGTTAAAATGTATTTATAGACACAAGTACTATCAAACAAGTACCATCAAAGCATCATACCTGGTTATCCCCAAGAGAATCTAGCAGATTCAAAACAAGTACTACTGCCTTGCATGATTTGGGAAACAGATTGTAATACATTTCAGCAATACAGCTCTTGCCATAACTGGTCCCTGCCAACACAAAGCTATGTTGCCGATGCATCAACAAGACCACTGTGCTAACTTGAACATCTTTTGGCGGCTTGTTGTAGTAGGTAAGTGCACATTGCTTGATGTGGTTGTACAGAAATTGATCGCTCCTATTTTTGAGCAAGTCTCTCAGTTGGATCAGCTTTGTCTGGTTCATTTGATTGGTACGTAGATTGTAGATGTCAAGTCAATTGTTTTGATTGTGTACGTGTTTTAGACCTTTTGGCTTTTTGCGTGAATCTTCTGCAACAAAATATCCCACCTGATTGTACTTTTCTCAAAGCAATTCATCTCACAGGCTGAGTGATGTCAAATAAACTGACATGCCCAGGATCACATATTTAGGGATGATGGTCCTTGAGGTTTTTTCTTTTGGCTTTGATCGCCTTTTTATCACAATCAAAGATCCTCAAAAATTATAAAAAATTTCAGCAGGTAGCCCTGCATAAGGGCTACACGCACGTGGAGAAATAAATTTTTTGGAAGAAAATGTGAGAGAGATATGAAGAATACAAAAAGCAAAAGGACTTTTTGAAGGCAAAATCCCTTCCTGCTCATGCCAGGTTTGGGATTTAAGTCATAAGTCCCCTCCACGAGGGGCCCTCCGGGCCTCCCAGAGGGGACTTAGTTAAGTTAACAACCAGTTTTGGTGGTGGGTGTGTACAAGCTTAACAAAGCCTCTTGAGTGAGAGCCCCTGGGGGGCAGCCCTGCAGGGTCTCTGTCTCACAGAGAGGCTTGCATGGAAAAAGAGAATTCTAGCCTGGGTACTCAAGTGGCTGGTCCCTGTATCACCTACTTATTTTGCTTTTTCATTTATTAAAAATACTTCACCACACCCTACCTTCTCATTTTTTTGATGCCCATTGGCCAGGTAGGCTGTGCAAACACCAATTATTTTTTTTTTTTCATATTTCCATGTTGAACCCAAGTTGCCCTCCTTCCAAAATTTTTCTTTCCAATTAGCGGCAAAAGTTGCAGAATTTGTATTATGCATCTAGAAAATCTGTAAATTTGGAGTACATCTGTACACTGTTGGGGATTGTGTATTTATAGATACAAAGAATGTACATATGTATTTCTGTCTTGCAGAACAACCAATGGTCCTTGGTGATCATCACTTTGCGTGAAGTATTCTCCAGTATCTCTCATATCAACAAACAATCAATCAATCTAGTTCAGAAAACCAATGTCTGTCCCCAACGCGCCAAAAGCTGGAGTACTTATCTTCAAGAAAGTATCTGAGAAGAATGATGCCAACCTCCGAAAAGAAATTGGAGCTCAAGCACTTCAATGCTACAAGAACCCGGAAAAACCTTTGCAAATCAAATTGGTGTTGAATCTAGTCTGATGCCACAATGTCTTCCTCCTGGCTGGTACCGGTTACAGAAAATCACGCATACCTGAAATGCAATACCAGCTCATAACCAAGAAAATTGGGGCCGTCATCATCGTCTAGAATCCCCTGGACACACTTGGGGTTAATCAGGTCTTGGAGAAAGTTGCCGCTGGGTTCACCACAATCAACCTGACCAAATTGACTTTCAATGCTCTTGAAGCTGCAAAGATCCAACACGGGCACTACCATTTTGTCTATTTAAGCCTGGAGATTTTCTTGAACTCAAAGATGTGAGATGTGATTTATTTCTCTTGCAAAATTCAAGATAGATTGGCACTAGTTGTTGTTGACAAATCACACATGATCTACCAGTGGGGTATTGTGGAAAGTACCAAAGCCAAGCAGTTGTGGTCATTGGCTCTAGGGAGAGACGAGGACCGGGGTATTTTCCGTCCGTCCTATGGCAAGCTAGGACTATACTTGCTTGTGCGAGTGTCAGTTCCACTGCTCTTGATTTCTGCAACATGTTGACCAGAAGCAGTAAGAGCAATAAAAAAAGTCTCAAGGTGGATGATTTGAAACTTGTCATGTTAAATGGCGAGCTCACTTGACCAGAGATTTGCATAATACGGGTTACAATGAAGTATTCACTTAGCTCAGCAAATGATCTTCTATCCATTTATGCCCCAGAAAATCAGACTCCCGACCACATGTTGGTACCAACCCTGATCTACAGTGGTTCAAGAAGATGGACAGGCCGAGTCCTTGATGTTCTTGCTTGCGCACATCAATCATCAGAATTGGTCCAATCAGCAACCACTAGCTTTGCAAGGAGATTCCACTCCTGCACTGGTGATTCCGACAAAACCCAAGCAGTCCAAGATTTTGCTGATGGGAAATTCTCCATTGTATCCTGTACAATTGCTCTTGGGATGGGACAAAACTGGTCTTGAGTCCAATCTGTGATTCACCTGGGTTGAGGCAAGCCATCCGCTGTTTGTCAGATGATTGGAAGATGCGGCCGAGATGGCCGCCCGGGTCTTGCTTTCCTCTTTGTGGAAAAAAATTGGAAGAATGGTAAAAATAAACTATCTGACTTCATTTCCTCTGTGCCGGGTGAGCAAGAAGAGGATGATCGGATGGATGCATTAGCAATAACACCAATTTGCTTAAGGATTGCTCTTGCTATAGACAATAAGTAAGTTCACGTGCAAAGTCCCCTGGCATGTCCTCATCGGCCAATTTCCTGCCCGCCGTGACATTTGAACTTAAATCCACTGGTCCCAAGATGTTTAGCAGTGTTTGACAAACAACCGCATAAAGGAACGGAGTGTCCTGTGTGGTCAGGATGTTGTCGCGGCGGGCCCTGGAGCTATTCAAGAAAAAATCAGATGTCACCAAGTGCGAGCTTTGGAAGTAGCCCATTGGATACATCCTGGGCTTTGGACCTTGGGATGAGGTGATTGTTGTTGCCTGAATAGCGTCATCAAAGCGGTCAGTTGGTCCCCATGATTTTCAACATGCTGGAGGGATCAGGCGCACCTCTTCCTCAATGAAGCTCCCATTTTTTTTACCATCAGCTGTTGCCATAAATCTCTGTCGGATGGTCTTCAAAAGGGACATAGTTGAGTCCCAACCTGTGGGGGTTGCCCAAAAACAACAACGTGAAGCAAGCTCCTCATCTTTGGAGGTGAGGAACTTGATAATGAATTCCTTTGGAGTCATTTTGAGGTCTTGAAGAGTTTTACACACACATGTGGTGTGAGCTGTGTCCAAAGTTCTTGTGGAATCCATCCTTGCTGAATTTAGAAGGTGGGAGTTGTAATGCGCAAGTGACAAGTGAATTATGCCTTGATTATTGTATGCTTAGTAAGTGTGAAGAAGTGTGATGGCTGTGATTGCGTGAGGAAGATATGGGCTTAGTAAGTTTAAAGAAGTGCAATGACTGTGATTGCGTGAGGAAGATATGGAAGACATGAAAAAATGGCTATTTATAGCACACAAAGGTGTTGCACGCATGTGATTGTAAGAAGAAGAAAAAAACAAAGGAGAAGAAAGAGAGCACGGCAGTGGATTTCTGGAGGTAAGCCCTGGCAGCCGTCAACATGTATGTCAAGAGAAATACACAGATGGTGTTACTAACATCCTGCGGGTTCTAAGAAGAAATAAGGGTCTTTGATCCGCGTAGTTTGCGAGTCATGTAGCGATGGGCTACATAACTATTATTAGCCTGGCAACCATGTCTTTCTTGTATGGACCGTGTCCGTCTGTATATGGACTAGGCCATTTTCTGTATTGCATGGTTATGGAATACAGGCATGATACTGTTTTGACAGGGGAAAGCGCTGGCATTGGGACCAAGGATTCCTCCCCGATTATGGAAGGTGTGCACCGTGAGAATGTAGGGATGAAGTAGACAGGATTGAAGGGGACATCTCCAGCTTTCTAAAGCTGTTATGGGATTTTGTTTGAGGCCCGAGGAAGGTGGATGAAATCCACGATGAGTGATCATTAGAGGAAAAACATGATTATGTATGAAGGTAGTCAGGCCAAAATTGACGTTTTAGGTGCAAGTCCCTCCCTGCGGTTGGCGCAATGCGACAGGTCTGGGGTCACCCATACCGCATTGCAAGCCGCTCACAGCAGGGAAAAGGGGCTTGCGTTAAGTTCGGGGTGTGTATAGTATGTAACATGCCTACCGCCACTGTACCAGTGCCTACTTCTCGGGGCGACCGGGGGAGGGCTCGTTTCGTCTGTGACATCCCCGCGCGTGCCCTGTCACATCACATCGCGCACCTGGATCCGCAATCGCATGCGCTCCCGTGGTGTCAAGTCAACGTCATCGGACTACCAACCCACTACATACAACTATCTCTCGATCACTGCCATGGAGTGCTCATTCGGAATTACAGGTAAGCATCGTCGCCAAATTGAGAATGTGTGTTGGATCTATTTAGGTGCTGGACTGATGTGACTCCGCTTGCGCAGGAAAAGACTACGTCATCTTGTTCGCCATGTCTCCATCTCTGACGACATGTTGTACTTGATCGGTGATGGGGTAGAAGCTGATGACCCATCGGGTGTCTTGAAACCATTTAGTGCATCCGACTCGTCCGCTAATCGTAGCATAGTCAGAATGAAAGCAAACGCAGACAAACAGAAGGTTGTTTCGAAGCATGTCGTCATGGCATACTCCGGAGAACCAGGTGCGACGTCATCTACCCCTTCTTGTGCCAACCGTGAACTGATGCGGCCCCTCGCTTGGTTGAGCATGATCACATCATTAGGAGACACCGTACAATTTGCGGAGTATGTCGAACGCAACCTGCGCCTGTACGGGATCAGGTAGGTTTCTTGGATGCTCTATTCCCGGAGATGACCATGGGACGCTTCTGGAAAATTTTATTCATGAAAAAAAAAACATGGTTATATTGAAAAATGTAGGAATCATGTAGACCTTCTGCCTCACGAGGCCGCTTCCTGGACCCGCAACCAGCTCGCCTCGTCTCTCAGGTCTCGAAACGCGTACTCGGTCAACTTATTGCTTGGCGGATTTGACACTGCCCATGAAGTCCCGTTACTCTACTGGATTGATTACCTCGGAACGATGGCGCAAGTCCCTTATGCCGCCCACGGCTATGGCGCTTACTTCTGTCTCAGTACGATGGACAGATTCCATAGTCCGGATATGGATCTCCAGCAGGGCTTGGGCTTACTCAAAAGATGTATCGACGAGCTAAGTACTCGATTCATCGTCAACTTGGGAAGTACGTATTATTATTATTCTTTTTTTGAATATCTTGATCACGGCCGATCAAGCGGGTAAATACATGCTAACATTCTATTTTTCCTAATTTGATCCAACAGCGTTCAAGGTACGCGTTGCTGACAAAGATGGGGTCAGAGAAGTCACATTGTAACCTGTACAGTCTTCAGAATGTCTTAATGAAATATCTCAAAGAATGTTTTACCTCAACCCCGTGGCTGGTCGAGTTCTCGGAGATTGTTGAAGATCTGATGCGTGTACTTGTGATGGTTGCTGCCGGGTGCTATTGCACTATGTGCGATCCCCAAAAGCTTGCAGCTGAGGTCGAGTGGATTTTCATTGATTTACAAATTGCGCGTCGCCACTTATGTGTGTGCTCATACACGTTTGGGAAGAAAGTTAAAACGGCCTGAAAGAAGCTACGAGAGGTAGCCCGGACACGGGAGCACTCAAATGGCGACCGTATATCTCTTTGGCGCTACCCAATCATCACCTAAGCAGAGCTCCCGGAATGATCTGATTTAACATATGCCTCTCGGAGGAGGCGCAAAAGGTCTCTTCTCGCTGTGTGGAGTGCAGTGGCTGCGGTCTAGGTGCTACACATTCCACCAGAGGGAAGTATAAGAAGCGCTCAAGTCTTCCCAAAACTTGGTGCTGTTTATCAGAAAGAGGCTCTATGGGTGACCCATCAACATATCGTTACTGAGAGAGGTCTCCAAGAATTCCAAACCGCCGCTATCTAGCCGTGTCCGACAAGAAGGATAAAGAGAACAAAATAACGGAGAACCAATGCGTTATAGAACAAGCATCTTTTGATGGTGCCACGTGGATTGAATTTGGAGGAAGGGCGCCCTCGAAAGAAGGAAAGAAGGTGTTAGCACCAATAATAAATGGCATCAACACCACCTGGTATATGTAGTGAGAAATGGATGTGCGCCCCTGATTCTATTTCCCAGGTCAAATCGTTTCGCGGAGGTTTCATCATCATGAGACATACAACTTGTGCTTTGTATCACAAGGACCAATCAATCATCACATGATTGCAAGTGACATCTCAAAGTACAAAGGTGCCTTTGTACTTTGAGATATGACACTGGCATCGGCAATCATGTGATGAATGATTGATAAAGATCATATACATATGATCATTAGAAAGGTAACAAGTTTTGTGCCTGCATTAATATTTAAATGTCAAGGCAAGCAGGTTTGTCGCCGGATAAACTTTGCAGAACATCATCTTCAATGTCTGAATCAATGGCATAGACTGAGATGGAGGTGTGCTGACTATGTATCTGGATAAAGAGGGATGGAATACTGCTGTTGATGAAATGAGTCAGCTTCAACTGGCCAAGATGAGTCAACGCCCTAGCCTCGGTTTTCTTTTGCTCAAGTAAGACAGAGCTAGTGCCTCGAAGAAACGAGCTTCAGAAGTCACCATCGCGCTGAACTGACGTTTGGTGGAGGCTCCTATGGACCTGATACTCTCGAGTCTCAGAGTTGGGGATTGACCCAGTGTCTTACTTAACACAGGTCAGAGGGAAGGAAGCTGTTATCTCTGGAACGTTTCCCTTGCCCGTATGTGAGTCGCCGGTAGTGTACACCCGACACCTTTAATGTTTTCGACGGTTTTCGATCAAAGCTTCAGCCGGGCGGCCCGGATCTCGATTCTCAAGTACAAAACATGAACCCCCTCAGCACTTTACGGGACTGCAGACAGGCACTCCTGTTATGTACTGATACCTGACGATCGCTTGCCCTATGTATAGGCGCGAGGCACTGAGCCCCACTATTCTTGAGTATCCAGCGGTATCCCGCCTCCCGCAATGCGAGTCTGCGCCAGGTGGTTTCCCACTCGATCGCAAAAGAGATGACATGTGTAACTGTCGAGTTATCCTGCAGTATACTTGGCAGCTACCACGGTCCACAACCTTGCAGTCTGTTGTAAATGTGTCTTGTGATCCGCATTTGAGGGTAAGTAGTGAGAGACTCGGGTTACGTAATACGGGTAGACTCGCACTCACATGTACATATTCTTATTGAGTCGTAGACTCACACACCCGTCCACCTCTTCACCTGACTAACATGGTGCAACAATTCGCAACGTGGCGAGTGACACCCAGTGGGTAAACCTGTTGCACAGTCACCGCGGCCACTGGCGCAGTCGCGCGCAGTGTATGACTCGGGTGCGGCACTTTGTTGCACCGTGTCAGCAGAAGATTAAGCTCTCTGCTTCCGAGGTAGGGGTCGTGTTTTATCAAATCTTTGGTTCATTCTCTCCTCCTCATATGAGATCATTCAGGTCCGCCTACGTATTTCCTTCCAGTGATTGAGGTCTTGTATCTTTTATCCTGTCCCTTTTTTCCTTTCGACTCACCTCATCCGTACTCCTACCCTCCGTCTAATCCATCACGCAGTGAGTCGTTTCTCTTTCAAGTCTTCTTCTATTCTCTCTTGCCCATTGGTTTTCTTTCTAGCTAGTCCTCTTTTCTGGGAATCAAAAGCCTTTCCTATCTCATTAGTATTCGCCAGCATACGTAGTCACTTGATGAGACTACTGCCGACAGGGACATTGTCAAGTTATGTAGTACATACTGATACATGGCGAAAGCTTGTCCGAGTGCCAGTGGAGGCATTGCCCAATACATGTCCAACTTGGGAGTTTTTTTTTTTTTGAATTTAATGTTGATCACTGGCAGACACGCTCCTTAACTCACATCCTTTACTAAAACATGGCAAAGACTGCCCTGGGGAAGCCCTGCCCAATACCTGGCCAGCTAAATGATTCCTTTCTTGATCCCTATGAGTAGGATCAGATCATATACGTATCACCATCATATATTGTGGCAACACACCCATCTGACAAGTTTTGAGCGCCGTATTGTCGCGTCAGGTCGCGTCACAAACGGCCAGTCATTGCCGTCAGCATCCTTAACGACTCTTGCCGGCCATTCTACACAATGGTTACATGATGTCAATATTTGACAGCAACAAGTTGGACGCTGCGCTCATCTATCCATGCATGTATCGCCAGGTGCAATTTTTTATTGAGTGTTGCGTCCAAATCAATGTGACCGTTTCTCAGCTTTTGATTTCAGACTTCAGTGATACGTAATGCGTTGAGCTTCGAGGGATGGCTTATGAACAAGGCCCCAAACACCCAAAGCGAACGGAGTACTGTTTTGACGAGCATGTTGCCACAAAGTGGAGAGAAGATTCATCAACAATGAAACCACATCATGTAGAAAGGCACGACCATCATGAACGCCGCATTGGGGGATGAATTTTAGCAAGGCATCCGCTGCTGCCGTCCCATAAGTTGGTTATTACAGCATTCTGGCAGTCTCAGTTGAACCTCTCCTGTAATTCAGGGATCGACTCTGCAAGACCCAAATATAAAAACCGGCTTGTCATCGTTCAATCTTTTTAGAGTACAAGTTTTTTATCTGTTCTTAGTCATCTAAAAATTACTAAACTTTATAGCAGCTAGACCACTTTGCTCTTCTGCGACTCATTCCGACTTTTTCTACATCTTCCTTCCTACTCCCAAACCTCCAAAAGATATCTGTGAAGTCAAGAAAATCCATAATTAAACGCATTCCACTTTCATTCTGTTTCGCCGCCCGGTATCATATAGGATCCATCGACATAAAAGTACCCGATTCAAGCCCAAGATGTTAACTAGTGCTACCCTTGCAAGTCTTGTCATCAGCGGCTTGACTTATCTGGCATATCTCCTGTTTGAATTGTAAGTCAAGTTCATTACGTCGAAAATTCACGCCTGTGAAATATTGACCATGCGAGATGACGCTCAAAATTTCGTCCACTGAACAAATAAAAAAACGCATTGTAGCCGTGATCGAGGTGAGTTTTCTTGAGATAACGCGAAGGTTTTATAACACATGAGAATTAAAATAATCGTGACATTTGTTATTTCATCAAGCAATTGGGACGACCAAACGCAAGGACCCGCTATTTCAAGAGGTTCCAGGATGGCCGCTGTGAGTCATGCTGGATTTTATTGGTACCTATTCTGATTCCACAAATTCTTCTAACGTGGTTGCCATATTTTTTTTCTTGTGAAGAATTGGACAGGTATGTGTTTGACTGTGATTACATCGTGCGGTAGACTTCGAAACAGTCACGCAGGTTTGAATTTCAATTGACCAACGGTGTATTATCTCGACCTGATTTAAGCTTGCACAAAGTCTAACAGATATATCTCGGCCGTTAGAGGCCAGTACAATCATGGCACTAAAACTTCGCCCAGGTTTTAGCATTACGGTCCCCGGCGTAAGGATTATTGATATCAGCAAGCCAGAGTGGCTTGAGTATATCCAGAAGAGTTAGTGCTTTATTCTGGGAAGCCTCCCGAGAGCCAGACAACTTATCTTCATGGTTCAATTTTGCTTGAACGAAAATTCAGCTAACTTCGATAACTATGAAAAAGTGAGGCCAACTTTCAGTTGTACAGGTGCTACTAGTTCTGCTTTCGTAGACTTGACCAAACTTATATTACCGTTTTCTTTCAGGGCCCTATGTTTCGATTGCCCATGGCCGATTTGTTCGGAGACGCACTTCTCGTAGTAGATGGTGATTTGTGGAAGAGGTCTCGAACGGTACTTTCAAGAATATTCCATGTCACCACTTTCAAGGTCAGGAAAACAACGGACAAAACCTCACAAATTCGTGCTGGGTTACACGCTGAGCTAACTTATCCGTTTCCATATTTACCAGACTGTGATTGAGCCCTGCGCTAACGAAAGTTTGGATGGGCTCCTTCAAGTCTTACAAAGAGCATGTGACGAGAGTCGGGATATCGATTTCTGTAATCTCTTTACTCGCTTTACTCTAGATTCGTTTGTGAAGATGACGTAAGCGCAATTTATACTACACAGCTTCCCTATCGGCCAACAAAAAAAAATTCACAAATATACTAATTTTATGAAATGCCTTAAAGTTTTGGAAAGATGTTAGGACTTTGTGGAGAGGAGTCTAAAGCGCATGGGAAATCTGAGGCAGGCTACAAAAATTTGTCTCCCCCCGCCGAAGTTTTTGCGGAAGCGTTCGATTTCTCGCAAAATCAGATTGATTTCAGATTCACTTTGATGACTGGATGGGGATTATACGAAAAAATCAACTTCAGCGTCGGAAAAAGAATGCAGCGATCGTGTGGTGTAGTTCACGACTACGCTTACACGTTGATCGATGAAAGGCTGGCGAAAATCTCAAGCGACGATGACTTTACTAACGTCGAAACTTTCCAAAATGACTTTTTGGGGCTCATGATGACTGTCTATCGGGAGCGGGGACACGTTTTGAACCGTAAAGAGTTGAAAGATGCTACGTTAAGCTTTCTTCTTGCAGGCCGGTAAGTTACTTTCATGAACTCCAAATTTGTAACGGAAGGACAGATAAATAACGAGCTCTTGATACCATCTACTTGATACCTAGTGATGCAACAGCACAAGCATTGTCTTGGTGTTTCTTCCATCTCCTGATGAACAAAGATGTGATTCGTAAGATTCGACAGGAAGCCAATCAGATCTTGGGTGCATACCCCTTCCATCAAGGTCGCGTGACTCACGATAACTACAGGCAATTTAAATCCACTTATTCAGCCCTACTGGAGACTCTCAGATTACATCCTCCGGTACCCAAGGTAATTTTGAATTCCGATTTCCTGACTGAAGTTTCAATCCAGACCTGAAAGCTGACATCATCCCTTTTCATTTACCGCTCTACCCTCTCTCTCATCAGAATGTGAGATTCGCAAAAGCTGACGATGTAATCCCCGGGGGGCCAACCGTCGAAGCAGGGGATTGCCTTACTTGGAGGTGCGCTGCAACGTCCCATATTCCATACTTAGTCACACGAAATGCCAGAAGAAAAGGTATACTGAGGCAGAGTTTTCTGTTGACAGTGATTGGCAAATGGCCCGGGATCCTGAAATTTGGGGACCCGACTGTGGGCAGTTCAAACCAGATAGGTGGATTGATGAAACCGGAAAAATTCAAAACTTCGGCAATTTCAAATTTCACGCTTTCAACGTGAGCCATTTTTGTGCTTTTTAATTGCTCAAAGCTCGAAAACCTTACGATTTTGGTTACTTCCTTGACAAAAATACTAACTTTTCGTCAATCAATACTATTTGGGACACAACCCTCGTCTTCTGATGAATAGGGTGGGCCTAGGCTTTGTTTGGGTATGAGCATGGCGATGTTTGTCAATGTCAAAACCATCGTTGAAATACTACATAGTTTTGATGTAGAGTTTTCCGAAGGGTGGTGAGTGAAAGAAGATCAATATTCTCTCTCCCTGATTATAAGCTCATCCATGTGCGACCATGCAGGCTGCAAAATGTCCCCAAAAGCGAGGATCTGAGTGGCATCAAAACAGCGTATCCAACTCCTCAGTATCAGCCTTCTTTGACATTGCCTATGAAAAATCCAATGATGGTCTCTGTCAAACCTCGCTTGACTCAGGACTCATTAATAAAAAAAAAGTTGAATCCATTGCCTCTGTGATGATAACGATATGAAATTGGTGGATGATGTCATTGGCATCATCAGGAACGAGGAGGATCGGATAGGTGTACAATAGTGATTGCTTAAGAGATCGATCACGGAACTAATCATGAGCCTGTGTTTGTTTCCCTATTTATGGTCTCGTTTGTTTTATTTTGTCTCGTTACCTCTTTATCATTTCGCTTTTTTCGTCGTTGTCAAACGTCTACCCAATTGTCTCTTGCCAAAATCCCCCATCCTCCTCAATCTCTCCGTTGCTATGTTTCTGAATGTACACGTCCTATCAGTTTCTTAGCCTCCCCGACACGAATAATCTAATGACAGCAATTATTTTCCCGGAGTTATGAGTTATCATGATTTGCTCAGTTCACGGACCAGATGTATAGCAGTGTTTTTGGTGCAGGAAGCTCATTTAACCTGTTTGCAAGCTCACTCATCTAGAGCATGAACAACTGACCCACCGGAATTCTTGATCAATAACTCTGGAAAGGGCAATGCGGACCCTCTCTGCCACAAGTCCGATTGCATTTCTTCAACCCGCGTTAACTTGGAACCATCACTCCGGCCGAGATTGGTTCGCAGTACATGGCTGCAGGGTTTTATTCCCCATACGTTTTTTCCAACAAGTTCAACTGAAGAATATTTGCACTGCGGAGAGCTCCGCGTGCCTATGGTCCTGACACATATTTACTCTGGGTTTAAATCATCAGCGATGATGAAGACCCCTCAAGCGGCTCCATAAATGGGAAACGATTGTACTTGCTTCCTCCAGACGCCGCCTGCTCCCCGACTGAGATTGGCTCGCACTGCGCAGTACGTCTCACTCACCACCGCTTAAGATATTGAAAGGAGTGTTCAAACTGCTGCAGGGTTTGTTCTGTATACTTTTCTTGACACTTGATCAACCCAAGGAAGTGCAGATAGCTCCACCTCCCTTTGAATATGACACACACTCCGGCTTGATAACGTTTGTGATTAAATGTAGAGGAGCCTCTATCTAGCGTGCCTCGTAGTCGTGGTTCTCCGCCCCTCCCCCAGAAACTGAAAACAAAGAACTTCGAAGTCAGTCAAGTCCCTGGACTGCTATCGTAGCGTACTTCAATCCAACCAAATTAGAATTGCTACAACTTATAAAGAGCTCTGCAAACCTAGTGGTTAGAGGCATAACTGCACTTTTGTACACTCGTGGACAGATACAATGAACTTTGCAATGGGAGAAAGGAAGCCATGGCTATTGGTATTCATCTTGATGGGTTTCCTGAATGATTTAGCTATAGGACCTATCATCCAAGATTCTTTTGGAGATAAGCCTCCAATTTCGGATGAAAGAATAGGTATGCCTTTTTTTCCGAGGCTCTAAAGTGCTCTTGCCGGGGGTAATTATCGGACCCTCAAAGCGATTAAAAACTATCTCCAGCTGATGGTCCATCCCCTGCTTTGAATATTCTTCCCTCTTTGTCCTCTAATGATCAGTCAAAGACGTGCAAGCTGGTACAAGTATGATCACGCGTGATAAAATTTGTGTCTGATCATATGTCTAGGAACTAACAGATGCGCCTCTGTTTTTAGGCACCGCTAGAGACCAGATCACCGTAGAAAGTAGTGTTTGTGGTGGTAGAAAGCCTGCACTAGGCGCCCGAAATCAACCAGGGAAACACGAGTGGCTTTGTGCATACCCACATGAACCAAAAACTGCCCTACCAGGTCAGGAATTCGGCTTGATAATCTATTTCTTTTTGCGCAAAATTCATACTAATTAACTAATACGGCTTAATTATAAATTTTCCAAATACTTTCGACTCAAAAAAAGGAAAAACTTGCTCTTTCTGGGACACTGCAAAAGAAAGAAGTGCGTGCAAGAAAATTTCTGTATCATTATTTCTCACACATTTGTTTTCTTGACTCTTTTTTTTATTTTTTTATATGCAGAGGAGATACAAGAGGTACAGAAGCGTCACTCAGCACTGTCTGAAAAAGTCAATCATTTTAAAGAGGAATTCAATAAGCTCAAAGAGAGGTTTCCGGAAAATGGCCAGCAGTTTGAGCGCCACATTTCCAACTGGAAGCTATCCGCAAGTCATCTGTATGGGATGAAAGTCAATCAGCTCAACAATTGCCGGAATTCAATCCATGGGATAACAGAGGTAAACTTACCTAACACAGGTCTGGATGAAATTTAGATGCTATTTGCACACGACTTTAAACATTTAGTCCAGACTGGTGTTTACCATGGGAAAGAGGCGGATAGTGAAGAAAGGTTATTGATGGCACGTTGGTGCGATCTCATGTTGGATTTCTTCCTTGATTTGAAAGAACTTGGTATTCTTCCCAAACCAAACCCAGAAAAATACTCAAGTCAAATTGCAAGCCAATTTGTTTTGAGCTATGTTCTGGGAAAGTTCCCTCCATATGATACTACCACTGCTTATATTAACCTTAATCTCAAAACGAGCATTCTTCTAGACCGCTATAGTAGAAGAATTAAGGATTTAGCTCAAGGTCAGTTTTGATTTAGGTAAAAATACTTAAATGCTGCTGAAGAATAGTCTCTGACCAGTATATTTCTTTACATCAACTCCCTGGTTTCCTTTTGAAAGCAGAATTTGATGATGAAACTTGGAAACAAATTCAATTTCAATTCCTGGAAGCTAGAATGAAGAAAGTTGAGGCTCAATTGGAAACAGAAGTAGTGGCGGATTGGGTCAGAAATTTTGATCCCCTCATGAAAAAGTTCCTCAAAAGGGGAGTTCAACCTGGAGCAAATGAGGTATCTCAAACTGAGAGTTTTTTCAAGGATATCATTACCTACATACCAACAGTCAAGTTTGATGAAGGAAATGAGAAAGAGCTACTGGTCCATTTCAAGTTGATAAGTGAAATTTTTATGTTTTTTTTACAATATGACTTAAAACCACCTTCCCAAGAGTTCAAGGAATCACTTCCTTTCCAACAATACCTGTCATTGACAACATGTATTTTGTTTATATCAAGTTTCCAAAAATTGAGATATGAGGCAGGTAGATTACTTCTTCACAATGTTAAGGATAAAGGATTCCTTGAGAAAATTTTACATCAATTACACCATTTAGTTTGCAGGTTGCCTGGTGAAGTATCAGATAAACAGGAATTGCCAGAGAAAATTCAAGAGAAACTGAAGGGATCATACTATCGTACTGATGGTGAGGATACCCAAGCTATTTCAACCTCTGATGGTGATCATATATCTCAAGAAACCTCTGATGATGATAACATGACTCAAGAAACCCAAGAAACTCCTCTAGAGAACACTCAAGAAACTCATCAAGAAACTGTTCAAGAAACTCATCAAGAAACCACTCAAGAGAATCATCAAGAGACCACTCAAGAAACTCCTCAACGAGCTCCTCAAGAAGTCCAGTTTGAAGCTCCACAAAGCCTCCAGATGGCAATGTCAGTATTCATACATAATGTCTTTCTAGCAAACCCTTATTTCAATTCAATTGTCAAAGGGGAAGATCGTTTTTTTTTATATGCAAATATGATGATTCGTGCAAGCAAACTATATATGCATTGTCAGACTAGGCTCCTGGCACAAAGTGAGGATTCACATTTGTTTTATGAAGCAGTCTGCAACATTTTACAGATTGCCCAAAAAGATTTTCTGAAATCTTCAATTGATTTAACATATAACACTATTTTCCCTTATTATGGGTTTTGGGATAATATGAATCCAAGTGAAATTGTGACATTTTATATGTAGTTACCAATCATGCAACAGAATACAGAAAATACATAACACAAAATGCAAACAAGAGAAACATAGAAATGCAACAATTTTCATGAAATTAAATCAACATTTATTAAACACAATTGGCTGAAAACTAGAAAACCAGATGGTACATAGAACATGACTAAAATTGCATGAAGTGGATCAAAATATATTGAAGTGGAAGAAAATATAAGAAGTGATATGAAAAAAAAAAAAAAAAGAGAATGGATGAGGAAAGTCCAAATATAATAGTGAATGAGAATGAAGCTTATCAAATAGAATTCATATCAGATACATTACAAGTTTAAAAAATCTGGAATGTCAACTTTGTGTGTGTTCATTTTTCTTTTTCTGAGGTCCTTTTGTTTTGGTTTTTTTTGGGGATAGATTTCTTCCACATCTTTTATACTTGCACATCATTTCCTTTCATTCTTTTGTGCCTCTACCTTCCTACTCTCCTGCAAGTGAAGGAGGAAACTTTTTGATGATCTTATCTTTTCCAAGAAACAGCCAGGCTTTCCAAAGAGCCACTGAAAATCCATTTGATTTATGTATGGCACCCTTTCTGTCTCCGTAGATCAAAGTCTTGTTTTTTTTTGCCCTCTAGTCTAGTCTCTTTCTCTTTCCATTTGATAGTCACTTGTGCTGAGCTTGTGTGTTTTTATTCCATAGTTAGGCTCGAAGTGTGCCTACCCGTGATAATTGAACACACATTTCTTGGCCTTGCCACCCTCCCGCGGTCTGCGCAATGCCCCAGAGGCTCCCTGCTGCGTAGCATAGCTGAGTTCCGGGGGGAAAGGGGGGCTCAGTCGGTCTGATGCCATTTCTGAGCGGTGATGCGATGATCGGTTTTCTTATTTTTTAATTTTTTTTTATTTTTATTTTTTTTCCCCAGACACTCACACGATGCAGCAGAGTAGCACTAACCCAGAGTTGCGCCCACTGACCACCCTCCCGCGACCAACACTACACACGCTGCAGCCGATCGCCACCCCGTCGGAGCAGCAGCCGCTCTCCTCCAGCTCCCTCTCCGCACCCGACCCCTACTCGAACCCCTCCTCGTCCGTCAGCAGGGCAAGCTCCGCGCGAAGCACCAACAGCGTACAGGCCGTCCCCTTCAGGATACCCACGAGACTCACCGCAACCGCAACCGCAACCGCAACCGCAGGCCCAGCAAACCCGCAGTCCGCGCCCCTCATACCCCAGTTCATGGTCCCCACCACCTCTCACAGCCCACTCACCCTCCCCGCACTCCAGCATTTGGCCATCGCTGACGCTGACGTAGACCAGCCGAGCGGGCCTCCAGCAAGCAACCCGGTCGCCCCGGCACCCCTCCTGCGAAACTACTCGGCTGCGAGCACCGTAAATCGGAAAGGGATCAAGGACTTTATAGTCAGCTCTTTCTCTCTCTCTCTCTCTCTCTCTCTATCTCTCTCTCTCTCGTGAAAAGCATGCATTCAGATAAGCAACTAATAATGACCTGATTTTGCACCTCATTCATCAGGTGGGCGATATCTTGGGAGAAGGCTCCTACTCCACCGTCTACCACGTGACCGACAAACAGTCACCCAACAAGGAGTATGCGCTCAAAGTGCTCGACAAGCGCCATATCCAGAAGGAGAAGAAAACTAAATACGTCGCCATCGAACGGGATACTTTGAACTTGCTCGACCATCATCCAGGCTGCATCCGGTTGTACTCCACCTTCCAGGATGAAAGCTCACTCTGTAAGTCCTCATATCTGCCCCTCCCTCATCCCTCTTGCAGCAAACATATCCATCCACACTTCTCATATGCACGCTTGTCATTGAACATGGATTTTATACAAGACAGTGTTTTCTTTTTCTTTCATTTTTTTCACTATCTTATAAACAAACCAACCTATTCTCCCCAGATTATCTGCTGGAATATGCTCCCAAGGGTGAAATCTTAAGATCCATCAAGACAGTTCGTCTAAACCTCTCTCTTTCTCTCATGCATCCTCTTCATGTTTTTTTTTTTTCCCTGAAAAAAAGAAGGGAAATCGTATCACATAGCTACTTATTTCATGCATACTTTTTTTTCAGTTGGGATCCTTTTCAACAGACTGTGCTAGGTTTTATGCTGCTCAAATCTTGTCCGCCATCGAACATATGCATTCCAGAGGCATCATTCATCGCGATGTCAAGCCTGAGAAGTAAGCCCTTTTTTTGTCCCTCGGGGTAACTAAAAGAAAAAGGAAAGACAAATCTGCACTAGAATGAGCTAACATTTTAATTGAATTAGTATTCTTTTGGACTCGGAGATGCGAATCAAAATCGCTGACTTTGGAAGCGCTAAGATCTTGAACCAGAAAGCCACCAACAGCACGGCTAATGAAAAAGATTCTGGTCAGTTAGTTCACCCCAACAATTCTGCTGCTCACAGTATGAGAATCAGCTGACCAATTTTCTCCTCCTCGCTTTTTCCTACTCAGAGCGCTCGCATTCGTTCGTGGGAACGGCTGAATATGTCAGTCCTGAATTATTAGTCCAGAAAGTGACGAGCACAAGGTACTATTCTTAAAAGATATCCCCGGCTGTTTTTAAATCACACAAGCTGATGGGAGATTAACTCCTCTGGACAGCTCGGATCTGTGGGCGTTTGGATGTGTGCTGTTCCAGATGATCGCCGGTCTTCCACCTTTTCGCTCGCGGAGCGAATATCTCACCTTCCAGAAGATTACGCAACTTGAGTACGAGTTCCCAACTGGCTTCCCGGAGGAGGCCCAGAATCTGGTCTCGCGCTTATTAGTGCTTGAGCCCACGGCCCGGATCGGGGCTTCTCCGGAGCGAGGGGGGATCGGCGAGATCAAGGCCCATGCCTTCTTTGCGTCGATCGAGTGGGACCTGATCTGGGAGATTCCCCCGCCCGTCCTCGAACCCGGACTCGTCGTCGCCGCCGCCGCCGCTACCCGGCCTCCCGACACACTTGTTCTCGACCAGCCCCCGGCCGCGCCGGTCTACATCCCCGAGTTCTTCCAAGATCAACTTTCCCCTCCGATCCCCTCCTCCTCCCAACTCCCCATTGACAGCCATCCTATCCCATCCGGCCTCGGCCTCGCCCTCGTAGACCACGACGAGCATCTCCTCCCTCCTGATTCCGACATTGAAGACGTCGATGATGTCGGCTCCGCTAGAACTGGCATCGGTAACGCGCTCAGCAAACGCAAGTCTTGGTTGCTCGGCGCCGGCCGCAAGAAATCTAAGGAAGACCTTCACCCCTTCTCTCCTGGCGGTGAAATGACATGGTAGGTGTTTCTTTCCCCTCCGCCACCCTCAATCATACATCTGTTTGACTCCCTGCCTACACGGAGATCAATTTCATGTCCATATGTTCGAGATCGTTAGCCTGGAACACTGGTCCCGCTGATCCTATACAGTGACTTGACCAGACTCCTCGCGCTTATCTTTGTGATGATTCGCTGATCAAAAATATGTGGTTTGCTTTTAAAAACAATAGGGCGGAGATCTATCTGCCGAACGAGTTGGTAATATATTCTTCTGTAGTGAACGAGCTGACGTCACCTTCGTCAGGTTCAGGAAAGCCAGGGAAGGTGGTCGTAAGCCTGCGCGGGAAAAAGAAGAAGAAACGGCAGCTCGTTCTGACCGATTACCCACGGTTAATTTGCGTGAAGGAGGACCCTAAGAGTTCCAAGGTGCGGGTAAAATTCGAGGTGCTATTCAAGCCTCTGCCGACGACTTCCCCGCGCGGACAGTGTGGCATGGGCGAGCCGACGGGCGGGCCGGACCATTACAAGGCTGGCTCCGCCAGCTCCTCGTGTTCACACCAAACTATTTCCTCGCGAGCCAGCGCGGCCACCGCGACCAGGGCGCGACCCGAGTCGCCTCCATCGCCCTCTGCGGAGAGCCATCTGCCCAACGAGCTGCTGCTCTTCAAGCGCGTCGAGATGGAGAGTCCGCGGTGCTTCTGGATTGAGACCGTTGAGTGCTTCCCGTTCCTCTCCCCGCCATAAAGCAGAGCCTTACCCCGCCTCCTCTTTGAATCCGATCATCTTTAGTTCCCTAGTGCCGACGCTCCTTCTAATGCCTCTTCGGGACTCGCCGTCGGGATTAAACCTCGTTCGTTCAGATTCGAGGACAAGACGGATGCCGCCGAGCGCTGGACCGCCGAGATCAACCTCGCGTTCCAGGTCGCTAATAAGCCCAAAGCCAAACCGTCGAATCTGTCTGCGCCTCCCCCTCCTTCTTCTAATCCTGTCCCTCCCATCTTCCGCTAAATCCTTGCCCATCTATCCCCTTTCCTGTTTCCGTGTACCTTTCTCTTTATTATCACCCCCGTCTCTTGACTTTGAGTTCGAACAAAGTGTTCACTCTAACATGTTCTTTATACACACAGACTCAATCCATCTAATGTTAATTGTTCAACTTTATTTTTTATTGCCTTATTTATATAAACTCACATTAATCATCATACATACATAACCCGCGGTTTTTTTTTTGTCATTACTAGTGCATCTTTACATGTATCTGTAATGAACATTCATCTCAAATATAGCAAAGAGAGAAAAATAGGCGAAGGAAGATGTAGAACACATCCTGCTAGGTTAGTAGTGGCTCAATATGCAGTAGCATGATTGACTGTAAGAAAAGGTTACATACATACGTGGCGCAGGAAGCTAGAAGGTTAAGCGCGGAGGTTCCTTTGGGAATCAGGAAAAGAGAAAGAAAGTCGAAGCATGGAAAACATGGTTCAAACATAGCAATCTGAGGAGAGTAGTAACTACGAAGCAGTAGCGATGGCTATTAAATGCATAAATATGAGAATAACTGTTAAGTGTTACTAGACTGTTTTCCTTTCTTCGTGACAGGAGAATAAACCAGTGGAGAAGCTCTCTTAACAAAGTTTTTGGTACGCTCAGAAGATTCTTGATTAAGAGCTAAGATGTTTGGATAAGCGTCTGATAATTCTTCCAAAGCAGCAATGAGCCCCTGAAAGAGGAAAGGCAAAGCACTTAAACCATTGAATTCCAACGACGCCCGTCGGCCCGAGTCTTCTGCTGGAAGCTCTTCTCTTTTAAGTAAGGCAATCAAAATTCGGCTGCGGCGTTTTTGGCTGAAGTCTTCTGGGCTGAGATGTTACTTGTGATGTTCTCGTCTGTGGTATTCTTGTTCACAATGCTCGTTTTGGCGTTGTCGTAGACTCAGATTGTGGTGGTAGCAATGCTGGTGGCGACACTTGCGGCCAAGTCTTATCTCCTTGCAATGTTTTCGGATGCGATTTTGAGTCGCTCAGACTAAAGGAAAGCACAAGGTACGGGTTCCGTTGTTTGAGATTGATTCCTGCATTAGAAGGTGTCGAGTGGCGAGGTTCGGCATCTAGCCTATAGGTTTGCTTCCAATTCTGGACCTGAACACCACACATCGTGATACGGTTCTCCTCTAGAGTGTCATCCTGTTCAGATTTAAGGTAAATTGTAAATAATGGATCGAATTCCTTCTGATAAGGTTTGTACTGGACCGCCGCCCCTCTGTACAACTGTTGCAACAAGTCGGCTGAGGTTGGTGTAAAATCAATGGAGACGAAATGATTCCAAAAAAGTTGTCCCTCATCCAAGAGCTTTGTTTTATTCTCGTCATCTATGGGGCCAAAATCCAATTTGTCACGCGTCATGCCAGTTAAAGTTTCTAAAAAGTCTACCAACGGAACCGAATGCCCAAATGGCATGGTAAGGCTGTTTGGATCGGAGTTTGCACCTGTATTTGGACGGGTCTTCTTCATCGTTTCTTGCATGGCTCGCAATAGAATAATGTGGCTGACGATTTCGCCGATATCTCCTGTGTTAACGTATCCTTGTCGCCGAGTCAAGGTAAGGATTGAAATGAATTGGATCAACCAGGCATCGTCACGAGCTAAATAACTGTTAGCCGCCGAAGAAAGGGTAAACTGAGACGGATATTCACTGACGAGCATTTCTTGCGATTCACTAATGTACATGCATTGTGCTAAATGGCTCGACACAAGCTCAGCATTGATTGGGGCGGCTCCATACAGTTACGGTTGTACAGTGGATGCAAGCAAGGCAATTGCTTGCGGATTAGTTAGCTCGGAGGGGGAAGTGATCAGTCCGGGATCCATGCAAAGAAGTTTCCGCAGGGCGAATGGTACTAATTTTCCCACGATGGCAGCGTCACTTCCACCTCTTTTCCTGCCATCATCAACGTAAACGCCCCAAAATGGACTGCCGTACCGGAACAGTCGAAATGCCGATTGTAACTGCTGCCAAGTTTTTGGTGGATCGGAAACATTTACATCAAAAGTGGGTATTTGGTGTATCGGTGGAAAAAGTGCTGCTCCAACTTGGCTGGGCCTGTAGCTTGGATCGTGTTGTGCAGGAGGATTGAAATCTGAGACACGAGATGTGGTGTCACAAAAGATGGAAAAGAAACCGCTATTTGCGGGTACCTTCTTGAGAGCCAGACGAAATAGGCGAAAGAACAGCATGTCGGTCGGACCACCGCCATCAAGAAGTTCTCTGGCTTCATCGATTGCCAGTATCACTCGGAGATTGGTTTCTTGTATAAAGTTCGTACTCCTGGAAGCCAACTCCACTGCTTGACGCATCTTCTAGATAAAATCATCAGAGGTACTTGAGTCTTGGGCGTTAAATTCAATCATCTTTTTCTGAACTTCCCCCCAAAAGGGTGGGTCTTTGCGGTCATTTTTTTGCGGAAAGCTATGGTTAATCCATTGTTCTAATCTATCCTCTGGAGTCTGGTTGTCGTCTTGATTCGAAAAGAAGTCGGAAACAGCATGGAAGATAGAAACAAGCAGAATACAATGCTGTCTTTCCAAGTTCGTAGATTTGTAATCAAGTAGTTTTTCCGTGGCAAAGTCGGATCGTGGCGGGTACCCAGATGACGTCAAGGAGCGGATACAGATATATACGACACATACACGCTTCGACAACTCCTTCAATAGGCGCGTTTTGCCACACATTGAGGGTCCTATGAGTGAAGTATAAGGAGATAAGTAGGTGGCCGGCGTCCAAGATTCTGCGTGTTTTGCAAGGATGTCGAGTGTTGGATTGATTATATCTTGGGAGTTTGAATAGGTATGATTAAACCCTTCTGCTATAATGGGGTCAAACAGAGGACAAATCCCAAGAACTTCATCTTCCTCTCAAGAAGGCGGCACCAATAGTGATGAAATTTTGGGCTATTCACTTTATGATGTTGGGCAAGGCGTTCAAGGTTTTTAAGGCGGCTGAGATAATCCTGGAGCCCTTCCACTTTCAAATCGACAAAATATGGAAAATTAGCCAAGACCATCGAAGGTTCAGATGAATGAGAAAGCATCAAATACTTACATTTTATATAACGGCTTAACTTTTGAAATGATTGTTCGGGTTTTGTGAGGTAACTGTGGATGCCTAAGAAGCGGGTCCGAACAGATATGAATTCTGGGTTCCACGGGATATTGGGCTCTGACGTCCCAGGTTCTAAGTCAGCTGCTTCGTCCTCCAAGGATAAAATCCGTTGTCGATGGCATCAATCATCTTTTCAAAAGTGATATTCTGATTTTCAGATAATTTTGGGTACTGCATCACAAAGGCGAGTTGCGAAAGTTCCATTCGGAGTGGATCATCAGGTTTGATTTCGAGGGCAATGATGACGCTATCGAACTGGAGTTGTCTATTGAGAAGGCGGCACCACCACTTGATAAATTCTGGGCTTATTTCTGTTGGTAGAGAACTGGGAATCTTTTGAAGGGAATCGAGATATTCCTGGACAGCTTTCACTTTGTAGATCGGCAAGGAGAAATGAATGATTAGCTGAGAACGGACAGGGGGTCGGCATAAATGAGCAAACAAAAAGAAGTTATACCCACGTCCAACAGTACTGTAGAACGACTGGAACCTTTCTTTTGCGTCGGCGAGCTGTGGGTGTAAGTCTAGGAACCGCTGGCATTGAGAAGGTACGGCCGCTTCCTGATCGGGTTTTGGACTCTGACTCGGAGCAGGCGGTGATTGATCCATTATATATACGGATTATATACGCTCAAGTAATGAAAGGCACGCCAGAAGGTGTCAGACATGTTCAGGTAAATTATTGGGAAGAAAGGAAAACTTACAAGGATTCAAGTAGGTGGTATCTATCGCCCGAAAGAGTTTCTTCTCGTTTCCAACTCGGTTCTTTTTTCTTGTTCTTGATTTTTAAGTCCGAATAGTCTACATATACTCTGGGAGGGGTTCGGGGGTGTCGCTCGGGTTTCCGGGAGTGCGCCCCGGGTGGTTCTCCACTCGATGATCGATGATCATGGTCGCCCCCGTTCTTGCTGTTGACCATCGCGAAAATCAGTGCGGAACCACGACGGACAGGAAAGGAGCAGGGGACAGGCAAGTACATACACTCATCCATCTCTACCCAGCTCGTGTTTAACTGACGAACCTTGGGGCATCGGGTAGATTATGGCACCGAGCATGGCCACCGATCCTGCACTCTCGCCCGGCGCGTCGACTACTGCTGCTCACTCGCTGGACGTATCACCGGGGCTACTGTACTTCTCTCAGAACTACTCACACCGCTCCTCTTCAAGTATCCCCATGCAATCATCCTCGCCGATCCTTCCTCCTCCTAGACCGCCAGCAAATCCGTTCTCTTGTCTCGATTCACTACGAAGCTTAGAGAAAAATCTTACCCAGCCATCCCTGTTGGACGAAACCCATCAGCAGAACTCAGATTGGTCAACCGGCATCAACCGATTCATCGTACGTTCTCCCGTAGCCGTCCGTTCTGGTGCAGATTCCATTAACTCGGATCTGCTGTTTGAAGATGAAGAACTCTGCTGGAAAGCTTCGACATTGATCTGGTCAAAGGGAAGCTTGATCTTCAGAAAATTTGATTATTCAACTACCAACTCATCCCTCGCTCAAGATTCCACATTCAGACAGCATGTCATTCAAGCCCTGTTTGCCTATTTCGACCCTCCTAGTTTGACTTCCCCCACTACGAGTCTCGATTTTGCCTCAGGTGACCATCTACCAACACCTCTTTCCTTTCAGGAGCAAGCTCAGTCAACCCAGCCTTCAAAATTCTCCGCCGAACCTTGGTCTGATAACCGTTTGACTCAGCGCTCCGATCAACAAAAACGATGGAGATCATCAAACGCGACTCCCGTCCGTGCCCTATGTGTTTTACTATCCGAAGTGATGAAGATATATTTCGACACTGGCGAAGAATACACTCTTGCTGTACCATTCCCTATCCAAAAAGCCTGGCCAATCGAACGCGGCGTGATGATGATGAAAAAACCAACCTCGGTTCGTCCTCGCCCCTTTATACGGACAAGTCAAGTCTCACCTGTTCTGTCGAATCAACTGAAACTCAAAAACTTATCCAGAAGAAGAAGCATTCTGGGTGACAGTCGATGGCCATCATCCGCGCAGGCCGGCCCAACTTCCGAACTCCTGGGTTTCGATAGTATGATGACTGAGAATGAGGCCCATCCATGGTCCAGTGTGACTGGGTTGGATCTAGACGACCATCAAGTTCCTGACCATGAACGATTAGAAGATGGCGATGAAGGAGCTGATGAACGCGATCTATCAGCTGAACTAGCTCGCTATTGGGCTGAACGCAAACAAATAGAGGACTCCATGTTATGGACACTTTCCGATCCGTGCACGCATTTCATTCAACCCGTCTTGACCACAGAAAGAATTATTCTGCCAGATACGAGCACAGAACCCAATTCCGCATCAACGCCACTTGTTAAACCACCTGATCTTGGCTCCAAAGGTAATAATGCCACGTCCTCTAAATTTTCCAAGGCCTTCTCCCCCTTGGTGCCGCTGGTCACTCCCCCTCGCCGGCCCGGTTGCGCATTATCTTCCGGAACCGTGGTTTACGTAGCCGACCCTAAAACGGATCCGCTTCATCCAATTTGTGTCACAGCTTCCACCGAAGGGTTTACAATACTTCTCTATGGTCGATTACCATCGAACGGTCCAACCACGTCCGGTTTGATATCACCTTTTGAATTTACATCGCCTGTTGGCATTCCTGAAGAAGATCTTATTGAAGAGGAAGCGTTTCTCCATCTCCCGTGCTCCCCCACTCCACCTTCTCACTCAAAACTTCCTCAAGAGCCTCAATTACGAAGAAGCCCCAGGAAAAATCCTGCATCACGCAACAACAACTTTTCACCTGTTGAATCTTTGAAGAATGTACGGCAACTCCCAAAATCTTCGATCGACGCGCACAAACTCAGCCCCACGTTTTCTAGAACCAACCGCCCCCCGGCTCGCCTTGGAGGTTTGGGGCATCCCTCATTACGGCGAAGTTTGAATCATTCTCAGAGATACCCCACAGCCTCGATTTCAATTAAAAAGCGTGGTATGAACGCAGGACCCGCGGTAAATTCGACCTTAGTTGGAGGGCGAAGGGTAAGCATGGTAAGCAATCCAAGCAATGCGAGCTTTGCCTTTGGATCGTCGGTGGGGGCATCTACCGCTATCCCTACAAACAATAGCATGGCAAAGCCATCCACCCGGAAAAGTTTGGCCGAGCAGCAATTGGAAATGATGTCTGGGGCTGCTACCGGTAACCGGATCGGAACTGGGAACTCGGAAAAAGTGGGTCACACGATGGGTTTGGATCGGGAGGCTGGCGGTGGCTTGGATGAATGGTTTGACGGGATGATGGATTCGGAACTTAGCGACCGCAAAATTGATGGGCATCTCGCTGATGAAGCCTTGGAGCCAGAATTTGTAATTCAAACTCTAGAAACTGTGGAGATTCCTGGTCGGCTGACGTAAGTTGCCTTTTCTTTCATCTGCTTATAATTATCTGCGAACCAAGATTTCTTTTCTTTCATGATGTAGCATGGCTTCCTAACTCCTCACGTCGACTCTACATTGTTAACAAGCCCAGTCCCGAAGAACTTCCTTTGATCCATGCCACTATCTATGACTCTCGCGGACCAACAGCATATCTGGCGATTTGCATCCCCACCAAAGCGGCAGTATACGTATTTCGAATGGCTAGGTCTCGAGATTCAATTTCCATCAGGGGAATCGGAAAGCCATGGGAAGGAACAGCCATTGGATCTGTCTTGTGCAGTCGACCCAATGCTTACGACCTCTTCAAGTTCTCGAATTCAACCGGACTTGTGGATATCTTTTCTGCCGATTCAGCTCTCTTGCATCAATTCCCTCACCCTGACACTGTTTGGTCAGCCGAACGCAGTGTGCAAGCATCGGTTAGCTCTCATGTCGAATTCATATCACCTCAACCGACCCTTAGCGAGCTTTCCGGCGCCGCCCCTAAAATCATGCGCGCAGATCTGAAAACATGGCCTGCAAATCCACTCATCCGAAAAGTCTTTCAAGTCTTATCCGAAGAAATTGGAAACATTCAAGTTTCCTATCTTATTCAACGCTACATTAAGCACAGCTCAACCTTCAAGTCACCTATCGAATGCTTAGAAACGGTCCTTCATGAAGCTATCATGGAATCAGAAGCGCAGCAATCGAAAAAAAACAGCGACGAATTATTGACTCCTGAACCTGATTTGAGAAGCATCATCAAACAGATCACTGGGCTGGGCTCCGACCCCGTGTTAAACCACCTAGTGACAACAAGACGATTAAATCGATCTGATCAGTCCAGCCAATCCGATACTTCCTCAGCAAAGCCCCCCGGCTCACCCAGGAAGCGCCGTCCGCAGCCAGCCGTCGGTCGTGGGTTGCCACTCAACGCTCAGGTCAAGACCCAAGTAATGGTCGGATTGGGTCGGCTGTTCTCTGACCTGAAATTATCGGTTTCTTGCCTAGAGCAGCACGTTACGCTCGGGAAAATCATGTTCAAGTTGTGTGCCTCTTTGGGTTGGATTGACTGGTCGGATAGTTTGAAGCGATCACTCAATATTGTCATTGATATAGCAGTCAGTGCCACTGCTTGTCACACAGGGATGTTGGAAGAACCCAAAATACCAGACCTTTGTGGCCATTTGGACCGCATCCGTCTCGCCATCGACTCTCCGTTCGATAACCTTTTTGATCAACGTGAAGATGATTTCACTGCGTCCCAAGCGTTTCAAAAACAACATGTGGGTTTCTATGGCGGACCAGAAAGTTGTCAACGGACCAAACGAATTACAAGACTGTATAGAATTCTATTCAAGCCCGATCAAAACCTACTACAGGCTGCCCAAAGTGTCTTGATGGAAATCGATCGATTCGGCTGGGGCCTTGATGACCTCGATGACTTATGGTTTGGTATCGCTGTGCCTTTGAAGGAAGCGTTAAGACATTGTCAATATCGCGCCCCTCAAGGGCTATCTGCTCGGTGTTACCAACTGATGGGCCGACCGGACCTTGCTATGCTTACGGAACAGGCGAGTGAAGCATTCGCAAAAGATCACCAAGAATGTGCTCGCCGTCCTGAGTTACGATCAAATCCGTCTTTCCATGTGAGTAAGAATTTTTCGTGATAAATCATATATTTTGGACCGAGAGTTAGCAGTCCATATGACACGTGACTGATGCTTGTATCATTTAGATCAATGTTCAACCTCCGCCATCCATCTCCCAGCTGTGTGCTGCTGCAGTGATCATTGAAGATCCAGTTATTCCTCCCACAGAACTCGAGTTTCAATCATTAGAAGAAGTATCTTCCGATCATAGCGTGGCTGCGCGATTCAGTGATGACATGAGGATAATTGATGTTGCTAAAATGTTGAACTATACCCAGGAGGTGAAAGTAAAAATGCATGAATCGATTGCAGAAATGACAAGGTCAATCTTCTCTCTCCGTTGATGTTGACAGATTGTTTCCCTCAGTCAATTTCGTTGTCTGGCTCTAACGACGTTTTTGTGATGTCTGTAGCACCGATGTCGCTCGACATTATTCAAACTTCTTCGTAGGTATCATCAGGAGGACAATGTCTTTACCTTTTGGAGGAGCGTGTTTCTGGTACAAAACGGACTCTAACGTTGCCGCCAGTGTACCGAAGATTCAACTAGATATCCGAATTTCAACACCGCCGATATTAATCCAACCTGATCTCGCCAAAGTTGAACCGCTTGCTTGGCCACGCTTCCATGCAGGCGTTGCTGCGGCGTTGAGTCTATCTGTTCGACCAGAGGAGTTTGATAGCTCTCAGATCTCACTGGCTCGCCCCGAAGAACTAGATGATCGACATGCGGGTTATCTGTTGGGGCTCGGTTTGAATCAACACTTACGTTCGATCAACCGAGTACAGATCTTTCGATACCTCGAAACGAAACACGAGATGACCTCAATTGGGGTTCTCATAGGCTTATCCTCAGCCTTCATTGGCACCGCTGATCCACGAGTCAGTAGTATTATTGCAGCACATGTGCCGGCCATGCATCCCACCGAATCGATCCAGCTACAAGTCAGTCCATTGACTCAATCGGCAGGCTTTGTCAGCTTTGGGATTTTACACATGGGAACAGCAAATAGAAGATTATCTGACGGCATGTTAAGGGAGATGGGAAGAACATGGCGAGTTTTGACGGATACGCCGGATGGTTGTCGAGAGTCCTACACGCTCTGTGCTGGGATTGGGTACGGTCTAGTGATGTTGGGGAAAGGGACGGAATCCGATACCCCCGCCCATAAGGACCTGATGCGAACCTTCAAAAACTTGATCCAGGGCGACGGGGCTCATCCTTTACCGGGCTTGAATCAACCTACAACGACGATTGACGTTTCTGTAACAAGCCCAGCCGCAACGCTTGCATTGGCTTTGTTATATCTCAAAACCGGAAGGTCAGAGGCGGCCATGTTATGTGAGATCCCACAGACGCCGGCCAGGTTGGAATACATCAGACCGGATCTCTTGATGATTAGAACGTTGGCCAGAGGCTTGATCATGTGGCACTCTATCAAGGTGGACATGAACTGGATGGAATCATTTGTGCCGCCAGTGATCTTAGAAGCCATCGAACGCGTGGAGAAACAGCAGAAGAAGCTGAGGGCCGATTGGGAAATGTCTTACTGGTCCATTATCTGTGGAGCAGCCTTGGCATTGGCTCTGAAGTATGCTGGTTCGGCTGATTATGCTGTTCACTCAATACTGTTGACCCTTTATGATCGATTATTCAAAGCCGTCTCAAAACCTGGTTAGTTGAATTTGACTTTGAGTTTTTATTCTTATTCAAGGTGACTGACCTACTTCACACCCTTTTCTTATGGCAGCTTTACATGTGCAAGCTAAAGTTCGCAGAACTTGTCTCCGAGTTTGCCACAACGTGGTCACGCTAGGATTGGCTATCGTTATGGCGGGCACTGGAGAATTGGAACTACTGAAGCGATTACGATTGGCGCACGGGAATACAACAGAGACGACTGGTTACGGCACACATGTGGTTACTCATCTCGCGATTGGATTCCTGTTTCTTGGAGGGGGGCGTTATACCTTCAACACGTCTGACAGAGCGGTGGCATGTTTGGTCTGTGCGTTATATCCCATTTTTCCTAGTCGGAGTGATGACCATGTACATCATCTACAAGCATTGCGACACTTGTGGGTACTGGCGGCAGAACCAAGATGCCTGGTTGCTCGTGACGTCGACCGAAAAGGGGAGCTTATCTTTTTGCCCGTCAAACTCAAGATTCAAGAACCATCGTCTGGGTCCTCCACCCCCTCAAACTCAGTTGATAGAGAAGCACAAATGGATATCGAACCAACCGAACCAGGGCAAGCAAAATTAAAAACCAAACTCTTGACTGCTCCGACATTGGTTCCGGAGATGACAGTGATTCAAAGCGTCAAGGTCGAATCTCCGAGGTATTGGCCGTTTGTCCTAGACCTGGCCACCAATCCGTATCACCGAAATTATTTCTCAAAATCATTGAGCTTATGGGTGAAAAGGAAAGTCGGACATTTGAGTTACTCACAAGATCCAAAAGGAGCTAAGTGTATCGCAAGTCGAGGCCGAGGAGCAGAGGAGATGATGACCTGTGAGATCGATCATTTTGGGCTACGATCACGGGAGATCCGAAGGGCCATGAAGTCAAAATCGACGACTGAGAAGTCTCCAACGAGTGAAGACGGTCCTGAAAACCTGTACGAGCTAATTGAAGGGTTCGATCTAGATGAGCAATCTATTGGACTAGTAGATTATCTTGGTTCATTGGCTCCGTCACGGAAGAAATACAATGTGAATGGGTCGGTCGTCGATTTATCAGCTTACGCTTCAACCGCCTTACTCCAATGCATATTAGAAGATAAGCTTGAAATCTTTCCTACCTATCTTGCCCTCTTTGCTTGCTCGAAATCGGTCGTCGATTATCAGACTCGGTTGACGACACAATACATACCTGATCAAGACTGGCAAATCTCGAATTTGGTGAGATTTTACGGTGATGATGAATGTGTCAACGAGGTTGGATGCAAATTCCCTGCCTCTTCATCGTCGTCAAGTTCATATCTCTTGGATCGAAGCTTATTGATCCAGATCCAACATGGTCATCGCCAAGAGCTAATGGGGTGGGCTGAAAGTACACACGGCAGCGAACTGATTGTCAAATACCTCCAATCTGATGGCGAAGCAATCCTGCGCTCTTCTAACAAACCCAATGCGCACTTGTCCACACCTAAGCCCCAAGATGGTTGGGAAAATCAAGATCTGGATGATCGGGCTAAGTGCGACGAACAACGGCTAGTAGATTGGTTGAGATTGATGGATGTCCCGTTGCCAAAGACTTTAAAAATCTTACGCGGATTCTTGGCCAGCCAGATCCGTGCCGATCGATCCACAAATAATTCACATCCAAACTCTCCCGATTCCCACGATGTCGTCGATCATCTCCATCTGAAGTATCAATTACTCTGCAAGAATCTGCTTCGAATTTCACCCTCTTCCGGTCCTCCAGCCAATGAAAACACCGTCCATCATCAAATGCAGTTCTTCAAGCTCTTGGTCGATAGTTGTCTTGCGCCACCTTGAAGAAAAAATGATCATGGGTTACATTTTTTTCTGTCTTTTATGTTTTGTTTTGTTTTCTTTCAATCTCTTTTCGTCGTTCTTGGTGTCGTATCTTCTATTCCCTAAGCAACCATTCACATGCCATCTTTCTTATGTCACAATGAATCCAAGAACACAACAAGAAATACACAAAGAGATTGTCAAGTCATCTTGGTGATGTCTGTCAGTTGGGTATATGAGCTTGATAGCCGAGATGTATATTGATCCCTGGAAAAGTGGCGCAGGGTGGATAAATAGCCAAATTATGTACGAGTGGTGTAGGGCATATTAAGTTCTTAATCGGCTTGGCCACTGATTCACAAAATTACAAAACTTAGAATCAGATTAGATCAAAGAATGCCGCCATGAACAGCTAACATCGATTCCTCAACGGCAACAAGACAAAATCTATGTACTATTATTTTGTTTGAGAGGGCAAGCTCTGAATTGTTTCTCCACGGAGAAGGAGAATGATAATAATAAGATACAAATATCCTTAGAAGCATTATCTCCTTTCACGGGAGATCATGAACTACCCAATCCAGACGGGTGCACTCGTAGTTGCGTCCAACAACGCCTCGCCGCTTTCCTCCCCACCACGCTTACTCCTCCTGTCAGAAGACGCTTTCGCTGACGTATTATCCCGTGTCTGATCTTATTGGCGTGGGGTTGCATTGGGGTCTGGATATAAATCAGGGACCATGGATCGAAGACTTTCCTTGGGGCCTTTGCGATCACCGGTCATAGGATCCCAAGACCAGCGAGCTTCTCCCTTACGGTAAGGATTATCTTCAAAATGGAACTCGTTCAATTTCCGGCTTAAAGCATAAGACATGTCCCAAAAGTCTTTCCGGAATTGAGAGATGTCCGGTGGAGTAGCTACACCGTTCACTGACACTCTACGTGAGAAGGTATCCGCTCGCATTAAGAGATCGTATCGGAAGGCTGGCAGGAAGCCGTGAACGCTGAGCAACTGATCCACGTTTTCTTTGTGTTTTCGCATCCTAGCTGCAAACTCTTTCAAGTCGTAGACATCCCTCAAGGTAATATAGAAACTCCTATGATTCTTGGTCCAGGAGGCATAACTTTGAGACCACTCATTCGGATAGGTATGCCCGGTATAACGATTTACACTGTCTAGTCTTGGACGTTTGTGTATATGGCAGGTGAGCGTCGCCTCTTGCCACCTCTGGTCGAATATTGTCAATGGTAAAGGCGCCTTAAGCTCTTGTATATTTTTCTCGAAGAATGGGCTGAACCCTAAATTCGTATGACTCGTCACTGAATTTTTGACGAATAGAAGATCCCCCTCCACGATGGACTGCTCTCCTTTCATCTGCAGATCAATCGATTTTTCTCGGAGTGGCGTGGAGGAATCGGGACTGGTAGCACTGGTCAATATTCTTTCGGGGACACGAGGGACAGGGACACGTTTGATTTCAGCGATTGGAGGTTCGGGCTTAGCGGGCGCGGGTCTAGTTAATGTGGCGGGTAGCTTCACCGGTCGGGTTCCGACTCTAAGTAGCCGGTAAAACATGTCAGAAGCCGCCACGTCGCCTTTCAAATCGGCGTCCATCGCACATTTCCATAAACGTTCTCTATCCGCCTTGTCGAGCGCGTTGGAAGAGGGATACTCGGAGGTGGTGAGATCATCCTGACATATCGCGCTGTTCACCTTTCCTTCAGTAACGGCGGTCTCCCCCACATTTGCTACCTCTTCGGGATCTGGCATAATAAAAAAAAAGGATGTTGGACGCGGCTCATCTTATCCTCTGTAGTATGTAGGAATGCTACTTGCCCATTATTGTATCAGTCATATCAGCGAAGTCCCCCTCATGCGAAGGCGTGCTAGTTTCCTCGTCAATAACGATGATTTCCCTTGTACTGGGCTGGACTTCCTTTTTCAATATTTTTGTGGGACGGCATGGAGGCTGATTACTCAGCTGGGGCTGGGACACGGAGGATACCGGTAGTACGGAAGCTGTTGCACTGGAATTGTTTCCGGGCGCCTGATTCGCAGGGAGAGAATTCATTAAGCGTTTCTTCGTACTGGGCATTTGATGGGTTGGTTGATTGAATCGGGTCCCCATGATCAAATTGAAAGAGATCAGAAAAGCGGAGTAGAATAAAACGTTCAGAAGACTCAATAATTAGGATGCCAGAGATGTGAACTTAAGGAAGCTTCTTAACGTTTAATCAAAACCACCCGGCTATGAGAGAAGCGTCAAGGAGTCTTTTTTAATAGTCCCAGCTTCACGCTCAACAGGGCGGAGCGTTGAACTACCAGGACTCTCTCGTGAGGCAAAATTTGGAGCGCCCTGGCAATGACGGTGGAGCGGCTGTGTACCTCACCGAGACTTCCAGGTGTGTGGAGAACCAGTGTGCCTAAGCTGGGTCCTCGAACACATCTTAGATGAAGGTACACCCAGGAGGGACTGGGTTAAACTCACTCGACCAATGCCGTCGGTTTGCCTTCTGGCCGGGGACAGTTTACCGGCAAAGCACTGATCGGTAGGCCTGATCTCGTTCCAATTTTACCCAAACGATCAAGTTTTTGTAAGTTGAGGAATCTGAATCTCTTGTGTTCCTGAGTAACTTACCCACCTCACACTTTTCCTTTCCCGGTGAAGAGAAGCGTATGCCCGTCAGGCACATGGCTTTTCTTTTCTTTTCTTTGTTGCTGAACGGCCGGGAACTGCCTGGTGGCCAATTCATCCTTTTGTCCTCGAGACACGTTTGTCTAAGATTGGAAGTAGCTCATTCTGGCAGCCATATCATCGGTTCAGGTAAACTGTTCTCTCCTCATCAGGGAACAAAGAAAGAATAGCTTTGCACGCCCGATCGTCTATGTCAGCTGCTCTTTTGTGAAATATGGCGCCAGGCACTATCGGTGCAGTTTTGCTCTTTAGCCATAACCCTCGCACATCTCACCATCTGATTTCTTGATCGAAAAACATCCTTACAAGTGTTCGCCAACACGTTTGGCCATATCGCCGGATTCCACTTCATTCCTTAAAAGTCAAAAATTGTAGTTTTTAACAAATTCCTTACTCTCTTTTACAATAATTCTTGACCTCCCTCGTTTCTGGTACAGTAAAATGAACCTACTCCTAACAGTACTGACTGTCCCAATCCTCCTGAAATGCGTTACCACAAATCCGCACCCATCTTTCCCTTCGGCCAGCGCAAGAGCCCACCATCGAACCAAAGGACCTGTCTACGACGAGGATTCGGAAGAATGGAGATGCCCGAGCCCTTTGCATTCGTGCCCCATTCTGACTGTTCACCATGACAAGCCCAACGACCCTCTTCTTCCCACTCCCACTACAAAACACAACAAAACTTCCTGGGAATGCGTGGATTTGCAAGAAGAGCTCACTGCTTGTGGAAGCTGTGATAACGACGTGGGTTATTTGGCGTTGGTGATCCGATCGCTCGTGATGCCAACAACCAAGCTAACCATAATGATCTCCCCTCTTGCTCCATGAAAGTGCACGCGCATACCTCATGCAAATGGCGTAGGTTGCGAGAATGGAACGTGCCGGATCCGTAAGTACTAATGGAAATTTTCTGACTTATTTTTCCTCGCTTGGAAATTCAATCAAGTGTCGATGGAACTCCCTCGAGTCCACCTATAAATCACTGACACGAGCCTGTTTTTTCACTTTTGCTTGTTGAAACTGATGTACACAAAAAAAGTTTCTTGTAAAACAGGATTTTCGCCTCACTTTCACAAAGAGAAAGGTAGTGGATTGAGGATAGCTAGTTGTGTCTCGAACAGGTCTCATTACAAGTTTGATTTCTTTGGATCTTTGAAACAGCGACCCGGTTCTAAAAGGAAGCGGTGAATTCAGCTCCAGCGAAGCTCATTTCTTTCACTTTGAAGAATTTCTGATTCCTCATTATAGACCTGGGAATGTAACTAATCAAGCCAGTATATGTAGCTATTTTGACCGTATTTCTTACCCCCAATTCAACCTTCTTTCTTTTTTTCTGGTTCTTGTGCTGCACACGCATGTAATGGACATAATTTTTGACCTGTGTAAATTTTTTTGGTTTTGTTTTGTTACTTTTCTTTTCTGAAAATCAATATATCCATCACAGGGCCACCATTAAAGTTCTTCAACAAAGAATTGAACCAACCATGTTCAATTTTTGTAATACAACATTGCGTAGGAGGGAGGTAGTGTCAGCTGGACTGGCCCCTTGAAGACCTACTTGAGAGACCATTTGTCTGATCATTCACAACGATGCCAGTCTTTAGTTTCCACCAATCAGATAAGATATTACTAGAATGTGATGAGAGGTCATGGGACGGAATGCTGGATCAATATCTAATATTCAAACTGATATGTAGGTTTACTGGAGGGGATCCACAGTGATAAATGGTAATATATCAATGACACAGATGGTATTCATAAAACAGATCAAGTTTTTCTTTCATTGCTGAGCCCCTTACATATTCTCCAATAAAGAAAAATCTCCCAAACAAACAGGAAAAAAAACAGTATCCGGAATACATGGTCAAGAACAGAAATATAATTAAGGGGAAACCCTGGTAGAGCCCCTACAATTTGCGCTTAAGAGTTTGGCTGAGAAATTAGCATGTCGAAATATAATAACACTTCCTACCCCGCGCCTACCATGTCACAATCGAAGAGATTAGAAACTGACAACATCTATTAAATCAAGTTTCCCAGCGTGAAGAATCCAATCCTATGTTTGCTACGTCTGAAGTTGCCCCGACGAGTCGGGCGTAAAAGGATGGCGCTAAGAGTAAAGCTTTGAGGGTCGAAAGGACTTTGGATGGGTAGTGATGGGGATAGGCGATTATTGTGTACAGCTTGATCAGCTTGAGGTTTGTTGGGATGGTAAGAATTGCTGTTAAATCAACATTTGGGACGCAGATATAGGTGATAAAATTGATCTCCATCCGTGGTTCGATAAGTAATAGCTCGCGAAAGGTGTGAATTCCATGATGAAGCGAGGTTTGATGTGCCTTCCACCAAAGTCGTTGGGCTTTGAACAAATTCGGGAATGAAGTTTGTTGCCAATAAAGGGCGTAATTCATCCAATGTTGCACTGCAGGTGGGATACAGGCGACCGTTTGAGTTGAAGGACGTAAGGCTTCTTCCGCGTCCATCAGATCCAGAATTAGCAATCCGTTCACACCGCGCCACCATTGGGATCCGCCTTGTTCGTCTAGCCGACCTGAGCAGACCAAGTACTCGATAAACTCTACGATTCCCGAAGTTAGAAAGCCATGATTCTTGGTGAACGACCTGGATTCGGTAAGGCGTTCATCTATAGTTATTCTCAAGGCGGCCTCCTTGCGAGCGTTGGCATCTAAAAAATGGGTGGAAGGTATCATTTTGCGCTTTGAAGTAGAGTTTGTCGAGTGTCAAGTGTATGTTAGATGTTTCAAGCCCTTCCAAGAATGAAACTTGTGTCTTGAATAAAAAAATTCCCTTGGTGGTTTCTCCCCACGGTCGGAGAAAGTTAGCTCTTGAAACTCTGCTGTAGTCTGAGGGCTGTTGCACGGATAGTGATGAAGCGTGCTTGTGATCTTTCTCCCTTTTCTCTTTCAAGTGCATCACGTGCGAACTTGTGAAAGTCCCAGCTTCTGTGGGCGGGGCGGGCTGTGGGCCCGTTCGCGAAGCGAACCCTCCGAAGGAGGGACTTGTGTCTGCAACCGCGTCACCGTTGGGAAGTTTTGGTGGGGCCAACTTTTGGCAGGCCCCACAGGCCATGCATCCATCCTCCCAGCTTATTAAAGTTGGATAGGGGATGGACGAGGATCCTGGCAGTTTGCTTATCCAATTTTCAAGGAAAACCCTTGAAAATTCACCCCGGGCAAACCCAGGTCATGATAGCCGTACATGTTACACGGTCCTGCATGCCTGTCATGTTATGGAGCACCTGTAACACATACAGGACAACTATCGCGGGAGAACTCATGCGGCTTTCATACAGCTGACATGCATGGCTCAACTCACCGTACACTACTGTATGTGCATGCAGTGTCACCATCCCATGTATAAAACATTAAACACATATATTATGGCCCCTCATAGCACATAATCTGTGATGTGTGTGTGATGATACAGCTTATTATACAGTTGCGGACGTCATAAACCAGCACTGGATTTTGACAGTGTCCGAAATCTTGGGGTAAAAAAAGGGAAAAAACCCGAAAAAGAGGGGCCAAAAAGGCACCAGAAGAGGTCTACAATGGTGCTGTTAGCTCAAGGAAAGCCCAAATATGCGGTCTATTTATGATTTGTAAGGCTATTGGGGCTCAAACCCATGATTTTCTGATGCATAAACCCATACTTATGTGTTTAAGCATGGGTTTAGAGAGGTTTGTCCGAAATCCTGATGATAGAAAAATAAAAAAAATAAAACTAGCCACCCAAATGCTTAGCGGCTATATTTTTGAACTCTACACATGCGTGTGAGTTCAAAAATGTAATAAAAATATGTGTATTCACACTTTGGCCCCCGGGGGAAGGCCCCGCGTCTCATTTTTTTTTTTGCAGGTGGGGCACTGCCGGTTTATGACGTCCGCAACTGTACACCTCCCGATATGTAACTACACCCCCATATACATAACCCATTCATCATGCATATAAAGGATATTATGTATCAATCATGCATATAAAACAACATGAATGTATAATACATTAATCTTCATGCATATAAATGTGGGCAGCATAATATGCTGGTAGCCCTATGTACATAGCTTGCAGCTTGCGGAGGAGTATTGATGAGAAGTCTACACGCATAAATACTCCATCCATCCACACTCCAACTTGGCACCACTCATTGTCACCTTGCTGATATATACTCCCAAGTCCCCTCACCGCTTACTCAAACATACTAACTCCCACACCCAAACACAAACATGAACCCAAACTTCACCCGAGCTTCAACCTGTGCTCCCTCCCTCTCAAACAGTTTCTTACCTTCAACCCATGCGCCAAACCAGACCCCCCCCAACCTGATCCAGAACCCCACGCCCAACATGATCCAGAATCCGCCTTTCACCTCTGATCCCGGTCGTCTCCACGCTGTTGAAGAAGAGAATAGAAGGCTCAAGGAAGAGGTAGATGCATTGAAATCACTCTTCCACAACGTTGCAATCAATCAGGGCAACCCGGCTGCCTCTAGAACTCCTCCTGGCAAGACGCCTCAACCTCGCAAGTCGCTCACCCCTCAAAGCTTAAAAAAGAAGACAAACACCCCCAACCACAACCTTGAGGGCATCGAGCTTGACCATGTCAGCCGACTTTTACTTGTAAGTTTATACTTGAAACCCATAAGCTTGTCTGATTTGTGTGTCTGATGCCAATATTTCAAACAGGCCAGTTGTTACAATTTGGCACACTGCTTAATGAACCGCGAAAATGCAACGGAGGCGGTCCCGGATCCTCCATCTGTACTTGAGCGAAGAAAGATCGAAGGGTATTTTGGAGTTTCCCCAGATGTCCCTAGCGACAATGCCGGAATACGAATTCAGCAGCGGGAGCTTGTTCCGATCTCGAGTACCGCAAAAATAGATCAAGACTATATCGACTACGTTCATGGGACCATGAGACGCTGGGGCATTACTCGCTTTACTATGGATTGGGACAAGCACTATGACGACCGATTCAATCAAATAATGTGTCAGTTCTTTCTTTGGGTCTGGAAATGGGGTCTTGCTTCCGGTCGATTTGGTCCCCTGGTTCAAAACGAAGCGGCCAACTTGGACATGGACGAGTTGACTCTTATGGCCATTTATTGGCGACACACAAAGAGCTTACGCCAATACTACAAACGCGGCCAAAAAGGCGACGAGGCCCTGGTTGCTGACCAGGCTAAAAACACTCAAAGACAAAGTTTGAAGCGGGTGAGCTGTCTAGTTTTCAAATTTAATTCCACTTGCACCAAACTAACAGTTTGAATTGTTCAGAAATCCGCACTTTGCCAGATTTACCTTCAACAACAAGGTGTCGATATGCGCTTCATCGATCCATTTGATGACAGAGACGCAAACTCCGAGGATGAACTTGTTATGTCTAATGGTATCCCGGTCTCTTCACCCAAATCTCCTGCCTGGCGCTCTCAGAGAGCCACCGATTTCATCGACTGGGTTGAAGCTAAGCGTTGGTCCCAACGCATTTCAACCACGACCCTTCGTAAGAAGATGACATTCGGAGTCAAAGCAACATTGAGGCCACGACAAAGGCCTGACCCCCCAGTTGTGGATCACGATGCCCGCATACCAATTGGTCGACCAGAAGATTGGTACGCGCCAGAGTTCTTAGCCACACTGAGCTACGCCGACAGGAAAGCCCTTGAAGTCAAGCCTCCGGTGTTCAACAACATTGCGGACTTTCACGCCATCCTTCCTCAAACTCAAGAAACTTTCAATGTTTATCCTGATGTGGCGCACATCCACACCATTGCCGACCCCAATAATCCAGGTGATTCTTCTGAGGATGAATGCGAGTTCCCAGCAAACCAAAACCCAATTATTATCAAGATGGAAGAGGACGAAGAAATGTCATGAGTTTTCTGTTCCTGTCATCTGCCCCCTTGTCTTGTTTTTCTCTCCCAGATTGTGTGTCGGATTTTTTCTCCTTTCCTATTCTATTTACCAATATTGTATGCTCATCTGCATGAGCTGCACCCACATTCTTTATGTTCTATATCAAGCTTTTTTTCTCCTCCCAAGTTTCCCAAGACTTCCTTTTTTCACTCGCTGCAAAGCAACTTGTTTTTCTTTCTTGTCTCAAGTCAAAGTATGTGCAATGATCAATCTCGAGGCGGATGCCATGCCAATGTTGAATCAATTGCCTTTTCCTTCTTGATATACTGTCTGTCGGTCACCGGACAACAAGTTACCAGTTACCGGTGGCTAAAGATTAGTGCGTTCGCCGCCCTGCTTGCCGTACACTATTCTCGCTGCGACACTGCTGGCTGCTTGCCGTATACTTTTCTCGCTGCGACACTGCCGGCCAATTGGGTCTCTTGGGCACCCTCAAGAAAGCACAAGACTATCTCAAGCGCTATCTATCCTCTTGATCCCCCATGGGCTGTTCACTGACCGTTTGGCTTAGTGTGCAACTTCAACATATACACTGCTTGGGTCCTCATGTCATATCTTGATCATTTGAGCCATTCTGACTTCATTGCTAGGAGTTGAAGAAAAAATTGTTGCAAAAAAAAAGAATGCAAGAAAATAAATGTAAATACAAAATATCAAACAAATTTTCCATGTCGACCACGGCTAAGAGACTTCACAGCCATGAGATTGTGTTCAGTGTTGAATTTATTGGAGTCATGTCGAAAAGTAGCTATGTGATAGATGATATTTTTGGGAGTAATTAAATCACAGTACCGCAATCCATCTTGTTCTGGAAGTTGTGGTGGTGCATAAAATAGATGGACATTGAGGTCGGGGCACAGAGCTTGATACGGATTCTTGTGTTGGTCCTGAGGTGATAGATTTTCTAGCCTCTGTACACAGAAAAAGGTAAGAAGTTGATATTTACCCTGTTGGCCAGAGCCACGGAGTAAAACCTGAAAAATCTTATGCACCTTCCCAAAACATGGTTTTGTTGCATCGGAAGATGCATAATATTCAATCGAGCTGCTACCTTTATCAACCGAGTCGGTATAAGTCAACCCAACGTGCTTGAATTGGTGGCTTGATTGAGCAATAGTTGGAACTAGCACATCGTGTTGAGAAGGCTTTCCCCTTCGTTCGTATTTGCTGACGTAGTTTGTCTGACTAGCGTGATCTTTGTTAATTTTTAGTAAATCGAGTAATCTTGCATATAGATAAGCGGGAATTTTAAAATTGTTCTTATACTTTGAAAGAAAAACTTCATCGATATTTGGTTGGTCTTGATGTTCTTCAATAAATTCTCCGACTAAAGATCTCAATTTTTTCTTTTGATTCAAACGCGGGGCAAGTTCTGCAAGGAGTGGAGGGAGTTGTGTTGAGTCTAATAGAACGCCCAGGTTTGAAGCTCTTCCTCCGTGCTTGAGAAGAGTGAAGTCGAGTTCAGCTGCAACACAAAAGTAGCTTGTGAGTTATCAATTACTAGGTGCACATATAAAAACACTTTGGTCTGACATACCAATCTTGCTGTTTGTTGGGCATTGTTGGAGTATACCATTTATTTGTTCAAAGTGCCAGGAAGCGAGAAAATTGCAAGGTCCGAAATTGTGAGACTGCTTGGGAACATGGTAAGCCATATGGTGATTAGGTGTAGGATCAAGGTGGGGGTGTGATTCGGCAATGTTAGATCGATAAGAGGTTAAATGAAAAAGATAGCGCTGAGTCTTATTCTGATCGTTGGTGTAATCCATTGCAATCTCAGTAAGCATTGCCAAGTGGTACCACGAATTAACGAGTTCGTGTTGATTAGTTCGGTCCAACTCAACAATGGCAAACGGCATGAAAATTGTGAAGAAGGAGATCCAATCCGCCGAGCGAACCTTGCCAGCTGAAGCATCCCCAAAGATTGGTGAGGGTCGGTTGAGCCATGGTGGTATTTCGGTGTGTTTTATCACCCAGCGGATCTTCGAGAGGTCTTTTGCCAAAAAAAAACAATTTTCTTCAGGTCTGTCGGCATTGGCTTGAATGTCTTCGTCAATTTCCATCAGAGCATCTTGCAATGAACGCAAGTTGATTCCAGAAATGCTGTCGGGAGGAGAATACCGTTCGTCTTCTCTTAATTGTTCGTAGTCATCTTCGTTGAAGTAATCTTCTGTCAAGGGCTGGCCGTAGTCTATTGGCCTCTTGTCCTTCAGCTCTAGCGCAATTTCCTTTAGGCACCAAACTCGCATTGCATGCCAAGAAAGAATCCCCGACAAGAGATGCATGGGTTCAACCACGGTAAAACTTGTTGGATCCCAGTAACTCAGCTCGTTTAAGACCGACCACCGAACTCCACACGCCTTGAACGTATCCTCGCGTTGAGCATGCGTAGTAGCAGATTTCCAGGCCTCCGATTCAGATTTATGGCCTTCGAGTGTTCTCAAGCGCCATGTTGCATAGTTCAGATCTTGATTACGTGACTGAGGTAGATAACAGAAGGAACAGAACATTTCTGCGCTATGTGATGCATATCCAATCAGTTTCCGGATAGCTGGGAGGTCGCACACAGCCGCAATTAGAGCTACTTTCACGAGAAGGCCATCGGGGTAGGTTCGAGTAGGTATTCTTAGTCCAGGGAGCCACAGTTTTTTCAGTTCATCGACTAATGGAAATAAAACGTTGTTCATTTGTAGTACAGTTGGTTCGGAGGGCCCAGGCGTTATCCCAGCAAAGAAGAGGTTCTGAAGCTTATGTCGATGGCTTGCAGGAATCGAGAGACAGAAAAGGATAATAACTCCAATACTCTTGTGCTTTCCTGATGTCTTGTTTCCTTGAGGATTGAACCAATCAACATAGATTCCAAACGAGAGATTGCCAAATCGTTGATGAAATGGCTGTCCATCGGAATCCTTGAATGAGGACCAGATAGAACCGCGGAAGCTGGGATCGTTGGAAGAGTTCGATGGGTTGATTGAATGTTGCAATAAATCCTCAATCCCATCGCGTTGGACAAACTTGATGATCCACTCCTGAAAGCTCTGCGTGGAATACTGTCGAAGGGGTTTATTCTGATGATCAAACAACTCGGCATTACATTCACGGCTACGAGGAGTTTCCCGGTGATTGCAAAGTCGTGATTTCCAGCTCGGGTCAAAAATTTTGAAGCATCCAGGACAGCATAAAGTGCGATGTATGGACGGTTCAATCTTCAACCAGTCTATCGCAGTTCGAACATCAACTGGGAACGTCGCAAGAGCGTTGGTAGTTTGTTTGTTGTTGAAGCTCTGGAGGATTGATTTCAGGGTTGCTAGAGCGGTGTTGGAATCGGCTCGGGATAATCCACATACGACATGCAAATGCGCCGCCAAGACAAGGGAGAGGTGTAGCCACTCATTCGCATGGCTTGAGCCCGAGGGACGTGTTTCTGATACAGAAAGAAGTGTATTAATGAGCAACATGCATATATACAACTCCAAAAGAAGCAAAAAGAAATGAAACTCACCAGTTAGTTCAGCTTCTTCATTCATTACGGGAGTTTTGGTGTCCTGGAAATGTTCAAGTAATTTTCTGGTTGACGGAACTACCATCAATTGCTGCTGCTTCAGAAGATGGCGGGTGATAGTTTGTTGGGTGACAAGTGGCCCTTTCCCGTTGAATCTGGCTTTGCATGAATTGCATGTGCACATTCGGAGAGACATGTTGCTGAGGATTGTGTGTTGAGTTGATCGTGTGTTGAGGTGATTGTGTGTCGAGTTGATTGTGTGTTGAGTTGGCCAGTGAGGAAAGCTCAAGGTCTTGATTGAAGGATCCAGACTGGTCGGGGGCCGGAGAGCGTTGGGCCATGGACCAGTGTGTATGGATATAGGAATACTCATGTAGTGTGAGCAGTATGGATTTATGATCTGGAATTGTAAATATTCACTTTTGAGTAGCTGCAACCAGCTTTCAAAATACATACTTATGTACATGTTTACATAGGTTGTCGACGTGAATGTGCCATGTAAGTAACGACAGGGTTATGTTGTGGTGTTATCTTGGATTTTGACTGTCATTTGAACCGTACATTACGAGGTTTTGCACCATTCTGACGGGATGCTTACACACATACCCACGATACACACATACTACAGGCTATGACAGGTGTTTCGTGGGTGTGATGCATGAAAGCCTGTCACGCAGCTGTGACAGGACCCAGGGCGCGGGAATTTTTTCTGTACAGTGCAGGACCGTGTAACATGTACGGCTATCATGACCTGGGTTTGCCCGGGGTGATTGGACCAACAGAAATTTTTTGAAGATTTTTCGAGATCAAGAAATTCATTCTTGAGATCACATCTAAGTCAATACTTTTCTTACATAATCAGCTGATGCCTCTTTTTTTCCAAGTTACAGAAACGGCTCGATCAGATTCTGGACCGCATACATCCACCCTCCGCCTCGCTCACCTCTTCCGCATCACACAATCATGGCTGGACGAGCTAGCTCTCGATGAACTCAAAAATCAATCGTGTTTTTAAGCTCATCATGGACAAACTTTCAATTTTGCAGAAGGACTTTGTGATTGGATTTCTCAAGGACGATAGTACCGATTTTGCAATCCATCGACGATACTGGGCAGCCAAAGATAAAGGATGGAAATCGACTGTGGACATTATACATGCTATACAAGATGTTGTCAACAAGAAAGAGGTCGGTAAAGAACTGTGGATGGATCTCATCCTGTCCAAAGTATGTCATGTTTCCACTAGCATAATTGAACAATGAACTTTCTAGCTGATTGATTTTTAAACTTCTTCCAAGAGGCATCTATCATTGTTTCTCGTCAAAAACCGCCTAATCACTCAGAACACTTCTATAGTACAGTGCCTCGCCAGAAAGATCTGGCGCAATTTGTTGAAGTCTAGAAGACCAACCAAGATACTTCAAGTCACAAGTCTTGGTTCAGGGGTGCAAAATGGGTTCAAAGAATGAATCTGAAAAAATAAATCATATTGAAAACTATTTGTAATTTATAAAATTGATTTTGCTTATTGCAGATTTTCAAAAATCTTTAATAGTGCTTGAAAAAATCTGAAAAAAATTGGAGGCCACAGCTGGACATGTGAAAAGAATGAAAATAAATGAAAAAAATTCAAAAAATTTACCACTAGGTTTTTTGGATACTGTGGAGTGAGGCATTTGGGAGTCCCAAAAGGGGTTAAGGCACCAAATTTCCAATTTTGTCTGTTTTGCTGACCACTGTGATCCAATATTTCATTTGGTCAAAAAATTTTCATTTATTATCATTTCCCTCACATCTCAGGCTATACTCTCCAGATTTTTTTGGAATTTTTCAAGCACTATTAAAGATTTTTGAAAATCTGCAATAAGCAAAATCAATTTTATAAATTACAAATAGTTTTCAATATGATTTATTTATTCAGATTCATTCTTTTGAACCCTTTTTGCACCCCTGGACCAAGACTTGTGACTTCAAGTACGTTGGTTGGTGTACTAGACTTGAACCAAATGCGCCAGATTTATATGGCGAGGCACTGTACATCAAACATCAGCCAAACCCTTCTTAACGATGAGACTGCCAGAGAACTTGGGGAGAAAAAGCTTGTGGAGGAATATATGCTTTTCTTATTCCAGCTTATCACCCACAAGCTCAGCAAAACAATAGCATCCCCAATTCAATCTAATAAAAAAACAATCAAAGAGCCAGGACAAGAGGACAATAGCAAGTCAGAAAAGGACAAAGGGCAACTCCAATGACAAAATGTTTGACGGCAATTTAAAAAAACTCAAAAGCTAGAAGGCCGCAAGGCTGCCCGAAAGAAAAGAACTTATACGGTAAGGATTTGCTAGAGTGAGGTTTGGTTATTAGCAAATGTGGTGACATTTTTTTCAATGCTTTATACATTGACAGAACTCAAAACCATTTGCTCAATGATATTGTTCTGGCTCAATTGTCAGGATAACGCAGAACAGCTCAAGAACTTGATAACCTTTCTAGCCTGCGGCGTAAGCAACCAAGTCAACCAATTTCTTCACTACATTGGACTTGCCTCCTCAAATCAGACTGCCAAAAAAGCTTTGAAGACACTCGGACGTGAAGCTGAAGAAAAAATTGCCTGGATCCTTTCAAATGAAAATGACTAACCAATTGCTCCCTTCTTGTGTATTGATAATCTGGACTTTGAACAACACGTCCATTCAAAATCTCAGGGGAAAAGTAGTGAAATGTTCCACGGAACATGGTGATATATTCACCAAATCAATTGCCACCTTCTATCTTTTGTTCCACCTGCTAATCTTACCCTTGATAGCTATTTAAAAGTAATGGAGGAAATCCCATCACTTTCTGTATCTCCTCAATGCTCATCTCAACTCCTGACAAGGAAAAACATTGGATTCTTGTACTCAAGAGCCAGATTGCTAAAGTATTACTTGGTCACATTGCCAAGCAAGCCAATCACCATAAACACATTGCCGTCACACCATCCGTAGTTGATCAGATTTCTCACAATACCCCAGACATCACAATGCTCAAGCTCATGATTGCATTGGACAACTCATTGCAGGGTATCAGCAAAGTGTGCACTGGGATTCATTCAGCAGTCTGATCTGACCAAAAACAATTTATTCAACAAATTACAAGTTATTGATGGGGACTTGAGAACATGCTCAAACATTCAGAACCTTCAAAGCCAAAGGTGTGGTATACCTATTCCTTCTTGACATTACACTCATTTAACCCTCTAAAAATTATAAAACCCCAAATATTATTACAGAATCAAAATCTAAACCTCATTTTATCCATAGTCACTCCCTTACATCATCCTGGATTTCTCAATGGTTTAGTAGTTATACTCATTCTTAGATTCTTGGCCACTTTCTATATTTTTAAATCCACAAATATTACATCATATGTAATATCACATCATAGCTTTATTGCCCATATAGCCAATATCCCGCAAACATCCTTTTGTGTCTTAGTTTCTTGGAGACATCATTACTTCACATTTCATATACACTCGTTGGTCATTTTACCTTACACTTTGTTCATCATGACTTCATCTCCATTCTTGATCATTGGATAATACCCTCTTTTGGCCATTTGCCACATATATCCTTGGTTAATCCGTTCATCTTGTTTGTCTTGGCTCTTCTTTGCTATGGCAATTCTCTACATTCCTTCCATATTGTTCTATCTGTTCATCTTCAGCATTTGTGGCCAAGATTTGTGCTCAACAGTATGGTTTTCTTGTATACTTCTCAGATATAAATAGTCCCCACTTATCTGTTGTTTTTCCTCATGCACTTTTCTACCACATAATACTTACATGACCATTCAGGACATTTATTACCTTTTACCATTTCACCTCCAGAAATATATCTTCCCCTTACATTCTGCCCTTTTAACCTGTAGGATTGATACAAAGCAATCATTAGTGTCAAAGATGCTAAGTCAAAGATAAATAGCCACACATTTTCTTTTCTTAGTGTAACTCTCTCCACAGCAGCATTAGGCAAGAAGGAAGCCTCAACAGCACCTGTAGCACAACATACATTATTAGTCGTGTAGTTGACTATATTCCTTCAAAGCACTATCCTGATTGATCAGTAGTTCCAAAACAGATCCCCAGTGCCCATGTGGAAGACAGGATCACTAATCTACTCACCTTACTTGGTGGCTTGCATACGTTGTGGAATATTGGACTTGCAGTTTTTGAAATGCACCATGGTAACATCTCAGATTCGCGCAATTGTGGGGCATGGAAATGGCTTGATTTGTTAGGAATTCCCCCAACCAAGTCTATTGACAAAAAGGACTGCAAAAAGATGATTCAAAACATGGAAAAAATACACAAGGCCACAATTGTTTACTGTATCATGTGAGTCGAATTACATTTTGTAATTATTTATCAAGCCAACTTTCATTTATCTGATTGAGCAATCAATATCACAGGTGTGTGATGAACATTCAGAACCGCTCCTTGACAGACAAACTTTTGAATCTGCCCAGCGACAAGATTTTGTCAATAATTGACAGAACTTACGATAAGTACTTTACACAACAAAAAATTATGCAATCACCCCAGGGATATTTGAAATATTTTTGGGGGTGAATTTTAATATTTTTTTCACAAAAAAATAAAAAATTTCTTTCCTTTCATTTCTTTATTTTGTTTCATTTCTTTCATTAGGGGGTATCAAATATAGGCAAATTCACACTCTTGTAAGTGACTGGTTTTCAAAAACCCGCCATCTTTAAAACCTGTTGGTTGCTCATCAAGAACCATTTTGGATGCAGTAATGAAGAAAAAGATTTTTGGATAATTGACTGGTTTCTAACTGTGGATTTGGTATATTTGATACCCCCCTATTTTTTTTCTTTTTGCTCGTTTTGCTCTTTTCTTTTCTTTCTTTTCTTTTCTTTTCTTTCTTTCTTTTCCTTCTTTTCTTTCTTTTCTTTCTTTTCTTTCTTTTCTTTCTTTTCTTGCTTTTTCTTTCTTTTATTTCTTTTCTTTCTTTTCTTTCTTTTGTTTCTTTTTGTTCTTTTCTTTCTTTTCTTTCTTTTTCTTTCTTTTTGAAAGTCAAAGTCAATTTTTTTGGGGCATGAGGAGGACAGATTTCCAGAATTTTGGATAGACAGTTTTGTTTCTCACAATACAATCTCTGAATTTTGAAAACCAAAAAAAAAAAAAAAAAAAACAGCTAAAAATCTGGGATGTAGGTGGTGATTACATTTTCACTGGTCACCACCAAAGCCTGCAGATTTTCTCAGTCCAACCTGGGCTGCTGAATCATAAGTCCCACTCCCTGTGGCTGTGGTACCATGAAAAACATGGTGAACAAGCAGGAAGTTGAACTTTGATAAGTTTTCCCTAAGGTACTGGTGGAACAACTTGGTTACGTAGGTGTATCTGCATTCAATCAAGGCTCATACTGTTAGGATTTCTGGCTTGAAGCTTGAGGGAAACTGAGAGGCTGATACATGGACTGGGGAAGGGAGGGAAAGGGGAGCTCTTGGGGTACATAGTGATCTGTCTGCAGGGATGAATCCTTGTTACCAACTCAGTATGCAGATTGACCTGCCAGCTGAGCTGTTACCAGCTCAGCATTCAGGCTGACCTGCCAGCTGAGCTGTTGTCAGCTCAGCATGCAGGCTGGCCTGCCAGCTGAGCTGTTACCAGCTCAGCATGCAGGCTGGCCTGCCAGCTGAGCTGTTATCAGCTCAGCATGCAGGCTGGCCTGCCAGCTGAGCTGTTACCAGCTCAGCATGCAGGCTGGCCTGCCAGCTGAGCTGTTACCAGCTCAGCATGCAGGCTGGCCTGCCAGCTGAGCTGTTACCAGCTCAGCATGCAGGCTGGCCTGCCAGCTGAAGCTGTTACCAGCTCAGCATGCAGGCTGGCCTGCCAGCTGAGCTGTTACCAGCTCAGCATGCAGGCTGGCCTGCCAGCTGAGCTGTTACCAGCTCAGCATGCAGGCTGGCCTGCCAGCTGAGCTGTTACCAGCTCAGCATGCAGGCTGGCCTGCCAGCTGAGCTGTTACCAGCTCAGCATGCAGGCTGGCCTGCCAGCTGAGCTGTTACCAGCTCAGCATGCAGGCTGGCCTGCCAGCTGAGCTATTACCAGCTCAGCATGCAGGCTGGCCTTCCAGCTGAGCTATTACCAGCTCAGCATGCAGGCTGGCCTGCCAGCTGCACTGTTACCAGCATGCAGGCTGGCCTGCCAGCTGCGCTGTTACCAGCATGCAGGCTGGCTTGCCAGCTGCGCTGTTACCAGCATGCAGGCTGGCTTGCCAGCTGCACTGTTACCAGCATGCAGGCTGGCTTGCCAGCTGTGCTGTTACCAGCATGCAGGCTGGCTTGCCAGCTGCACTGTTACCAGCATGCAGGCTGGCTTGCCAGCTGCGCTGTTACCAGCATGCAGGCTGGCTTGCCAGCTGCGCTGTTACCAGCATGCAGGCTGGCTTGCCAGCTGCTCTGTTACCAGCATGCAGGCTGGCTTGCCAGCTGCTCTGTTACCAGCATGCAGGCTGGCTTGCCAGCTGCGCTGTTACCAGCATGCAGGCTGGCCTGCCAGCTGTACTGTTACCAGCATGCAGGCTGGCCTGCCAGCTGCACTGTTACCAGCATGCAGGCTGGCCTGCCAGCTGCACTGTTACCAGCATGCAGGCTGGCCTGCCAGCTGCACTGTTACCAGCATGCAGGCTGGCCTGCCCAGCTGAGCTGTTACCAGCTAGAATACAGGTTGACCTGCCAGTTGAGCTGAGAAAGAAAAGGAAAAAAAAGAAAAAAAAAAAGAAAGAATAAGAAGAAAGAAAAAAAAAAGAAAAAAAGAAAAAAGAAAAGAAAAAAGAAAGAAAAGAAAAAAAAAAAAAGAAAAAAAGAAAAAAGAAAGAAAAGAAAGAAAAGAAAGAAAAGAAAGAAAAGAAAGAAAAGAAAGAAAAGAAAGAAAAGAAAGAAAAGATTTTATTTTTTTGTGAAAAAAAAAATCAACATTCACCCCCAAAAATATTTCAAATATCCCTGGGGTGATTGCATAATTTTTTGTTGTGTTTAGTGTACTGCTTGCAAAGTCCAAGGCATTACAATCAGATTCTCCTGATTCATCTGATTCCAATTCCTTGTCAGGTTCACCATTGGACTCCTCTCACATGCCTAAGCCTAAGGAATCAAAATCACCAAAGCTCTCAAATCTTATATTGCGTCTCAGCAATTTTGCTGCAATCATCAAGGGTAGTAGAGCAATGAAGTCAGGTGACATAGGAAGACTGATGTACATGTAGAAGCGCTGGTTGATCATAGCTATTGGAGTCCCAAAACTTTGACAATATACAGTTCAATTACCCCTTATGATAATATTAATCAACCACATACTACTACCTGGCCTTTTGAAAGTCATCCTTCATTTGCTTCTGGTTGCACCCAATGGACAACAGAAACACTTTACTCCAAAGGACTACCACCTCAAACATCAAAACTGCTGGCTGAAGTATATTTTCAACCAAACTGGGCGAGGGACCGGGATTACTAGGCTCAAGGATGTCTACTCAGTTATTGTTCCAATTGTAAGATCTGAATGATATCTCTTTTTTTCCACCAGGGGAGAGGAGGGTGCACTCCCCAGGGCATGCCATAGCTTAACTTTTTTCTGTAACTCTGGTGGATACCTCCCCTACATCTTTCTTTGAACTTCACAAAGTATTGGTTAACCCATGTTGAACTCATCAGGAATTTGACTGGAATTTAGTTTAATCTGTATGAAAAAGATACTCAATACAAATTTGTAATTCAAGTTGAATTGTTCTTCAATTGATAAAATGATTCTGGTGAAAATCTAGACTGTTTGATTGAAATTTTTGTAGTGTACAAAAAAGTTATTCAGGAAGGATGATAATTTTCCAACAGATCATCATGGCCAAGATCTTCTTTGAAACAATTGATTAATAATTGTATTATAATATTGAATCCTTTACCTTCTGCATCTAAATAAATCTAAGAATTTGCCCTGAAATTAGCAAACATTTGCTGCAATTGTACCACAACATGTGACAAAATGGTAGCCCTCTCAGTCCAAAAACTGATTGAAGTCAATCCAGGGAGTGTTAGTGTTCAGCTGGACATCATGTTGCATTGCCACACACTTTGTGGTAAGAGGGTTTTTCATTTATATATATATTCTCAGCTTCATGTTCCATTTCTGTTTTTTGTGAGAGGGGATTTTGACAATGTCACCCTATCCCGCTTGAGCGGGATAGGGGGACATTGTCAAAATTGGTTTCACACCCCATAACCAACACAAACTAGTAATCATCCGTGAAAGGCCCAGCCTGTTGACCAGTATGTCTGTGTAACATGCATTTATTGAGCAATTGTAGTCCATAGTCATGATTAAGTTGAGCTAGAATTCAAAATAAATTCAACAAAGGTTGTTGATAATTTCACAATGTTTAGCACATCACTTCATCATTATTTCACATCCATTTCACCCCACCAAAAGGAATAGTTCATCAACAATTTGTGATTGACTTCTGAAAAAGTTCAGACCAAAACCAGGGTCAACTTAAGCTATGGCACTCCCTGGGGAGTGCCCCCTCCTCTCCCCTGGTGTTTCTTTGAATTTTGACATTGTTACACAATCTTGAATTAAATCATGTTGTTTTGCAAGTTAAAAAATTTAATGGAGAAACTAGCAACCAATTCAGGCGCTACCCCATGTTATCTACTTGCACCACAACAAAATTGACTTGCAATCACTAAATAACTGCCTCCAAATGACCAGGGAAAACAGTGTGGGTGATAAATTACAAATCACTCCTCACAAACAAGTTCTACTGCAACATATTAAGGAAAATTCTAATTGAATATTCAAAGCCTAACACGCCACCGGATTGACTCCTCCTTCAAGCCCTCATAACGTGGAAAGACGGTGTCTTTACAACCAAGGAAAACCTAGATGATTCTGGTAGTGACGGAACTTCTGATCAATCCAAAAGTGTTGCTTTGTTTGAGTTGTAGCTCTCAATCTCACATATCTTGCCAGGAGGATGGTCCAGCATTATTTGAAGTGGACAGAATGGGATTCTCAAGAGACTTTGTTTTGAAGCCCTCTAATTGGACCTTATCTGCTTCCCATTTTTGCTTTTTTGCTGCTTTCTTCATTTCATTTTCTCCTTTGCGTTTGATGGTAGCTTTTCTTCTTTTTTCAGCTGCAACTGATTTTCTTTCTTTTTCTATTGCAGCTGCGGCATTCTTTTCTTGCAGGCAAGCCTTTTCCTCTGCAATTTGTGTGTCCATCTTCTTATTTACTTTTGAATGTGCTTCCTGTCTATTTTTCTTATTGTTGATTTCCTCCTGTTTTCTTTTTTCTTCAGTATCAATAAGATAATCAGTAAAAATACTGCCTTTCTGGAATTGAACCACAAGATTGTGGATGAAATCAAGCTTTCCATCAACTGGATTGCCTCCAGTGTCATTGAGGATGTCGTTTGGGGATTGGATATCTGGTATGTGTTGCACAATATTGCTGGCCTCTGCCAGACTGAAGAGATGTTCTGGCAGGAAAGATGCAGCTTGCAGATACTTTCCCCAGGAAAAGCTCTCAAAGTATTTCACCAGAAACCAAGCAAAATTCTTGAGAACATGTGGCAATTCTTTCCTGTGGGGACTGCGTCTACGAGTTGGTTTTTCAAGTGGTAAATATGGTGTTGTAGGAACGCAATTGGGACGGTTTACTACGTTGGAGAAGCTGTCTTCTGTGAGTTCACGCAGCCTATCATAGAGCTGAGTCGCCTCTTCAGGAAGACAGTTGGAGCATTGACATTTTGGGAATCCCTCATCAATCTCGCGTTGCTGCTCTCTGATATAATGAATATCATTGGTAGACATGGGAATATGCCCAACCCTAACAACAAACACAAGGTCAGCAATTCTTGTTCATCATTCATGTGAAAAAAAGAATTTTATCTTGCAGGTTATCCAACAAGAATGCAATCCTCAAGCAAAAAGGTTTTATTGCTAATGCGTCTATATGGACGTCATCTGTCTGCAGCTTGATGCCTGCAAAGTTGTCAGTTTGATTTTTCCCATTCCGTCGCTTCTTTTCCATGAAAAGGACAGCTAACTCAGGCCTTCCAACCCTTCCGCAGCAACCCATCATCTGACAGATATTCAACGGATTGGCGCGCCCCATGTGAAAGACCTTGCGGACTTGTTTCCAGTTTTGGCCCAGCCCAAGAGCCATTGTGCATGCCACGTAATGTCAGCTTTCTACTATATCAGAGACAACCTGACAAAAGAAACATATAAGATTTTCAGAATTGTAACTCGCCTGTCCAGCTTGTGTCATTGCCTTGTCACATGGCTTTCACTCTTGGTCATTCCTGTTTCTCATTCACTCAAGCTCACGGAAGAACCGGAGAGTCCTCTCTTTGATCTTGTTCATCCTCACTCCTTCTTCCTGCGATCCTCCCACTGCTTTCTCTCACCTTGTCTTCACTTGATCATCTACCACTCGCCTCTCACTCTTCACTGTGTTAGGTTTTGAGAAGTGAAGAAGGGAGAGAAAAAAATTTGAAAGAGGAGCTGGGTCTTGTGGTTCACTTTGTTTGTCGCTCAAAATCGATGATTGATTTCAAGAGTGAGAGACAGACTAAATGCAAGACATCATCTGTCACACATGTGACAGGACTACAACAGGACAACTGGTAACTACAATGTACCAGTGACAACTAAATATTTCTTCAAGCATTGAAACTACACTGTCCAATGAATGGACACTAATCATCAGAGTGTGGAAACTATACTGTCCACATCTGGACATTGAACTTCATGGCTACTTTAAGAGGTGTGATTTGGGAATTTGAAAGAGAAGGCAAAGGAAAGGGGAGGACTTGGAGAAGGAGACTGAGAGCGGGGAATAGGATGGGTTGAAAATCTGACACACTGTTCCTATCATCTGCTCTCCTCCTCATCTTCCCTTCTATTTCCTTCTTCCTCTTCCCATTTCTCTCGCTCTTTTTCTCTTTCTTTTCTCCTTCTCTTTCTTCTCTATTGCTCTACTTCAAAACCATTCTGTCTGCCTGGTGAGACTCCATTCTCCTCTCTTCCTCACATTGCTCTTACTGACCCTCATCTTTTAGTCTTCTGTCTTCTGTCTTGTCTTCTGTCTTGCCTCTATTGTCTCCTTGCCAAACTCCTGCTGACTAAATGTTGGTTATTCTTTTCTTCTCTCTTTCTCTTTTTCTTTGCTCTTGTTCATTTTCCTGACTTTTATTCTCTCAGACCATTCTGGCCTTTTGTCGTAATCAATCACAGTCAAATCTAATCTTTCACAGTTAAAAGTGCTCTACTCAACTGACAAAACCCGTTTGACAAAGGCCAGGATGGAAAACACAGGAGGAGGAGCATCAAACCCAAACACAGCACCCGGCACGTCAAACTCAACCTTTTATCCTTCAATGCCAGACCTGGGCGCAACCTTCCTTGTGAACCTGCAGAATTCCAACAACGGATTTTGCCAGGCAATGCTCAAAACAGCTCTAGAGACGACTCCTCAATTAACAGAGGAAAATTATTCCATATGGAAGGACAAGATGACCGGCCTGCTTGAGCTCAGGGGGGTCCTTGCAACACTCAACTCACCAGTGGGCACCTCTTGCAGGAAGAAAACTTTAAGCTCAAGCTTCTTCTACTGGCCAAAATAGACAGCGCAACAAAGTGGTCACTTCAGACAACCACGACTTGGCAAAGAAACTCTGGAAGGCCATTCAGGAATGTTTTGCCTCTTCTCAATCCTCAAATTGCGCTCAAACGTTCAACAACTTCCTCTATCTAACGTTCAAGGAGGAGGCTGTTGAATCATTCATCACACACTTTTGGGTGTCAATCAAGAAACTGGTGGATGTTGGCATAGATCTGCCGCAAGATGTTCTTGCCTACCTCATTCTCTTTGAATTTCTGAGTACACTCAATAATCTGAAACGGCAGATAATGCACTTTGACAAAACAATGACGTCCGAGTTTGTATGCAGTCATTTGGTTCAATTCAACGAGTCAAGGGCTGAAGCAAAAGAATCAGCTACCACTGATGCAGTGCTGTACTCCAACAGGAAAGGAATGCCAATTCAGCCTTGACCGATGTCCTCTCAAAATCAAAAAGGAGGTGCTTGCTGCGTGGAGGGGCAGCACAACCCTAAACAGGAAGGGAACCACAAAGCAGACTCCTGCTGGCACTTACATCCAGAACGTGCCCCAGAGTGGTGGCGGGAAAATCAGGCCAAATGGAAGGAGAGCAAGGCAAAGAAAAAAGCTCCATCCAACTACTTCCTCTTGCTTCTGATGCTCTGGGTGAACCATGGAGATCAAAACTCGCGTCTGATCCTTGACAGTGGCGCCTCAGCACATATCTTCAACCACGCAAACTTCTTCTCACACCTTGAACTTGGGGACTTCTTGGTACTCAAAACTGGCAAGGCCGAAGCCACGCTACCTGTTGAGTTTTCATCTCCTTTCATCTACTCCTCCCTGAAGTTTCTCCTTTTTCCTTTCAAGTCATCATTATTTAGACTAGATTATATCCACCAAGTAGCCTGTTTTCAGTTGTTATAAGCTTCTTTTTGAGTCAAATATGAACCCTAAGTGATAAGCACTCTTGACTACTCATGTCTCTACAGTGAATTCTTCTCTTTACTGATTTACTGCTTGATTATACTAAAGTCTGATTACCTAGAATTAACAACTCTGCATATCTGTGGATTATAGCTTGTTTTCCTTGATTAACTCATCTGGTTTGACTAATTAAAGAGACTGAGAAGTCCTGTCCGGTTTGTTTCTTCCAAGGACTCATGTTTCTTCCTCTCAGATTTTATTCAAGATGCTTGTTTTTATTCATTTCTTCCCAACCACATTTTCAACCTTGTATCTAGCCCATTTAAACCTGGCCTAGCTCAATGGAATAAAACTATTGGTTTTTTTCCTCTTTTTCCGTGAGCCAGTCCCAAAAATAGTCCCCAACCTTTTTTGGCCCTTCTCCTCTCAGTGTCTTGACTTTTTAATTTCAACACTACCCGTCATGGGACAAGGAACAGTCCAACTGAGGTGGGGGAATGCTTCAATCGCTCTCCAGGATTGTTTCTACGTACCAGACATAGTTATCAACCTAGTCAGTGCTGGTGCCTTGGACAAAAAGGGATGTCATCTCTCTTCAAACGGCGGAAATTTCACTGTGAGAAAGGAGGGAGTCAAAGTCCTTGGAGGAAAAGTGTCCGGAAATATGTTCACTATTGAAAAGCCTACGTCAATTGGTTCCAAACTCTGTGTCAACCTGGCTCAATCAGTCTTGACTCTTCAAGAACTGCATGAAACCTACGGTCATGCTTCAATTCCTAGAATAGCACCATTCATTCCAAATATGGTCACAGTGGGGGATCGGAACAACTTTCAATGCAAGGCCTGTGTATCCACAAAAATCACCAAGAGCTCTTTTAAGGGGATCTTGACCCAGGCGGACAAAGCCTTTGAGAGAATTCACCTTGACTTGATTGGTCCAATAACTCCGCAGTCTTGTCTTCATCCCCAATACATTCTCATGGTCGTTGAAAATCACACCGGCTACCTGGTGGGCTTCCCGCTAGTCAAAAAGGAGGAAACCACCGAGGTGCTGATCAAGCTTCTTGAGAACAAAAACAAGAGCCTTGGGTACTACCCCTTGTAGGTGTGCTTGGATGGCTGCAGAGAGTTCGTGGCTCAGAGGTTAGTCAGCTTCCTGGAAGGTAAGCATATTCAGAGGCTAATTTCTGAACCTCATCACCCCGAACACAATGGTAGGGCCAAAAGGGCCAATCAAACCATCATCAATTAAATTTGGGAGTCTTTCATCTCCTCCAAACTGCCCAAGTATCACTGGCACAAACCGCTCAAGACGTGCTGTATCATTCTCAATCAAATTCCCCAAAAATCGGAATCAAAGTCACCCTGGGAGTCAATGCACGGATCCATGCTTCCTCCGGGGTACCTAAAACCAATTGGCACACCACTGGTGTATCTCAATCAGAACCCGGGAAGCAGAAGGGACGCAAGTTCAACCAAAAGGGAGAAGACGGCATACTTGCTGGCTTCAATCCAAAGCTGCTGTTGTATTAAATTGTCTCCTTGTCAAGAGCTGTCATCTTGACCAAAAATATTTGCTTTCTCAATAAATCCTTCAACTACTCCGTAAGCGGTGGGGAAGATCAGTTTGAGCTACTCCCAGAAGATATAAGTGATCAACTGGCCAGAGATTTGGTTAATTTGCAAAGCGGAAAAGGGAGCTGCTGAGACATCCAAATCGTCAAATTGCAGGGAGAACAGAAATCAAATAGGAGAAAATCACCAATCTGACCCTTTGGACTCTGATTCAATCATTGAACAACAGCCCAGATCACCAAGTCCAATCTCCAGAGAAACTGAAAAACCAAAACCATCCATCAGAAAACTCCGCAATAGATCAACAATCAAAGCTCCCGAGAGATATGGCTTCCATCACTATTATGAACCCAAGAACATTGAATCAGCCCTATGCAGCAGTGACTCTGGCTTCTGGAGCAACTCAATAGATGCAGAAATAGACTCAATCAAAAGGCACAAAGTCTGGGCCGATCATTTTGAAGAATCTCCAAACCCGCTGAACACAATGTGGGTTTTCTGCATCAAGGACAACTCGCACGGCAAACCTATCAAATTCAAAGCCAGATTGTGCGTTCAAGGGTTTAATCAGATCCACAGCACCCAACTGGGAAAATCTCCACGCTTTGCACATTACTTCTATATGCGGTGCACAAGGAACTCAATGTCTTGCAGTTTTATGTTCAAGGTGCCTTCTTACATGCTCCTCTCTCTGAAGAAGTCTTCATTCACACTCCCAAGGGTTCAAAGCAAACCACCCCATTCCTCAAGCTACACAAGGCTCTATACGGCTTGAAACAAGCGCCAAAAAACTGGTATGAGACGCTCACGGGATGGCTTGAATCTGTAGGCTATTGCAAATACAACTTTCATCCTTTTTTGTACATTGGAGAAAACAAGGAATCAATTATCTTCTTTCATGTCAACAACTTAGTACTGGCTGGTGATGAAATAGGCTTCAAAAAGAAATTTGAAAACCGCTTTCACAACTTGGCCTGCCATCTTCCAAAAACTCTCCTAGGTATGAAGTACAAGAGATCAGGCAACAAAATCATGCTCTCTCAACCAAAGCACATTCTTCACGGTTTAGAAGAACTTGGTCTCTCAGAATGCCGGCCTTCCTCTACCCTGCTTAATCCCTACCTGCAACTCTGAGAAGCCTCCAACAACAATCATGAGAAGTTCAAGAAACTTTACATCAACTATTGATCTGCCATTGGTCTGATGAACTACATTGCTGGTAACACTTGTCCCAACATTAGCTTTGCGGTATCTAGTCTTGCTCAATACTCTGTCAAACCTGTCCTCACCCACTGGAATGAAGTAAAGAAAGTTTGGCAATAACTCAGACGCACTTGAGGTCTCAAGCTCACTCTGGAGGTCAAAGAATCCTCCAGCTTTCTCAATATCTACAGCGACGCCACCTGGGGCAATAATCCCAACTCCAGAACTTCCCAAAGCGGGTTCATCTGCTACCTGTTTGCATCTCCAATCTTGTGCAATAGCTGCCAACAGCTCTGCATTACTTATTCATCTAACGAGGTCAAGCTCAATCCACTGGTCAAATTGTTTCATGAAGGATCCTGGCTCAGGTCACTTATCAACGAAATCTGGGATCTTCATATCAAATCCGCTCTTCATTACATTGACGGTTCCGAACTCAATGAACAACTGACCACCAATGACAATACCTTCAAGGAAAAATAATGTACTAATCACTTCATTGACAACAAAGGACTCAACGACAAGCTGAAGAAATTTGGTTCAAATTCAAAAACTTGCCACATCAACCTCTGCACTAAGGGGATGCTGCAAGAAATCACAGCAAAGAAGATCAAGATCACTCTCATCCGAACTCACGACATGATTGCCCACGCTCTCACTAAGACCACCTCCATGTCCTCACTTGTCAAACTCACTCACACCCTTGATCCATCTTTCTCTGTCAAAAAATGAAGTTTCTTCAGTCACGGGGAGTGTCAGGATTGTTACTTGCCCGTCCAGCTTGTGTCATTGCCTTGTCACATGGCTGTCACTCTTGGTAATTCCTGTTTCTCATTCACTCACGCTCACGGAAGAACCACAGAGTCCTCTCTTTGATCTCATTCATCCTCACTCCTTCTTCCTGCAATCCTCACACTCCTTTTTCTCACCTTGTCTTCACTCAATCAGCTACTTCTCGCCTCTCACTCTTCACTGTTCCTATCATCTGCTCTTATCCTCATCTTCCCTTCTTCCGCTTCCCATTTCTCTCGCTCTTTTTCTCTTTCTTTTCTCCTTCTCTTTCTTCTCTATTGCTCTACTTAAAAACCATTCTGTCTGCGTGGTGAGACTCCATTCTCCTCTCTTCCTCACATCACTCTTACTGACCCTCATCTTTTAGTCTTTTGTCTTGTCTCTCTTGTCTCCTTGCCAAACTCCTGCTGTTTGAATGTTGGTTATTCTTTTCTTCTCTCTTTCTCTTTTTCTTTGCTCTGGTTCATGTTCCTGACTTTTCTTCTCTCAGACCATTCTGGCCTTTTCCCGCAATCAATCACAGTCAAATCAATTCTTTCAAAAATTATTTATCATATTCATGGTTCTTAATAATATAGAAATAATGTCTCTTTTTATTTATTGCTCTATGCGTTTGTCATCTAGTGGCAGTTGTACACTTTCTACCAATCTGGCAGGTCCTTCAAACTGTGTCCATTTCTGTTCCTATTTTGTTTTTTATTTCATTCCATGCCCTTTTTCTTCCCCTTCCTCACCATCTTTTACATATCTTATGCTCCATTTTCCACCTCCTTTTATTTATTTATTTTTGTATTTGCTTTGATCACTTATACTACTTTCCTCTCCTTTTTTACCCTTCCTTTACCCTTTCTTTTTGATCATTTTTTATCCTTCTCTCTTTAACTCTTATTTTTAAATCCAAAAATCTTGTTGTATTGTACTTTTGTGTCTACATTTACATTAATGCTAGAGGACAAGGCAGCTGCGCCGCCCGCCACTTCACCTGCCCACCGCCATCCTCTATAACCCTTGTCTCAAGCCCAAACTTGGCTGCCTGCCCTCCCATCCCTGCTCCCCAAACATCCTGGTCCTTGGCCCACACCCCTCAGGCTCCACATTTCAACAGAAAACTCCACCCAAACCAGCTTGCCATAGATTTGCACTCACCACTACTTTTCTACTTGTGCTGACCAGTCCGTTTCAGCCTCTCCAACGGCTGCATGCCCTCATGGGTGGGTCAGTGTGCAAGCACAGGCGTGCCCATGTTGCACACCCCTTTTGTGGGATTGCAAAATGTCTAATTACCTGTTGGCGGGAGGAAGCTCTTGGCAAGCAAGGGCTCCTGGTGAGCCACAGCTGTTAGTTTGGCCCATTTCACTCCCCACAATCACCTATTGCCCCACAAATGTAACCTCATTTCCTACTACCGGCTTCACTGCCCAGCCTACCATTGTCACCACCATTACACTACCACCTCTGCATCCTTTCCAGGTCTTAAGAGTCTCATATGCCCTCAATAATTTAGCGCCTTCAGTCCTTGCCAATTTGACATATTTGAGGGGGGTGCCGAGGGTAGCAGGGTGGGGAGACATCTTAGCGGTTTTGGCGGCGTTTTGGCCGTGGAGATGGGTGGCCAGACATTCGCAAGGCTGGTCCTCAAATTCGCCGCGCGAGCCCGGCCCGCCTCCTCCCATTGCGCCGCCGCCGCCACCACCACCACCACCACTGCTGCCTCCACCCATCCCACTCGATCCTCCCGGCCCATTCGCTCCTCCCGGCCCATTCGCTCCTCCCGGCCCATTCGCTCCTCCCGGCCCATTCGCTTCTCCCGGCCCATTTGCTCCTCCCGCGGCCACTGAACTGCCAACCATCTTGCCAAACTCCCCAGTTGACTCAGCCGCTTTTGTCCGCAGCTTTTTCATCAATGGACGCGGCCTTACAGTCCTATCCACAACCACCCACAAAATTCAATCACAAAAGAAAAAAATTAAATATCAGCGGCGGCGCCATGTGTAGGCTTGAAGAGCATTTACAATCCAGCATGATGAAGGCAACTAACGGATTCTGTTGATTCATAGCGGCTTCAAGAGACGGGATTCCAGAGATTTGATTGCAGGAAGCGCTACAGACGAGGGATTCATCGGTGCTGAACTCGGAGGAAGGGAAGCGGATGTGGCTGCCAAGGATGAGTGAGTATGATTGGGGTGAGAGTTGTTGTTGCTGCTGCTGCTGCTGAAGTGAGTGCGGAAGACTGAGTCCATGACGGACCCGCGTTTTTTTGAGCGATTGGGGACAGTGAGACTGCTGAGTTGATTCTCCTGATCTGAATGGACAAAGGATGACAAGGGGACTCAGGAAGTAGTGCTGGAGGCTAGGAGGAGCCCAGATCTTCCGGGAGATGTCAATCAAGCGATTGGGTGTGGGTCAACTTCAGTTATTTCATCCGTGATGTTAATTCTGGGATGCACATCCCTTGCCAATGTTGTGATCAGCAGTGGTGGCCCAAGCGCAGGCATTGACTCAGCTGTGGGTTTCTTCTTTGAGGCGGACGATGGTGCGTCGCCCACCGAGATACGTGATTCTTTACCAAGGGTGAAAGTGTTCATTCCAAGAGCTCTTCAACTCATTCTTGGCCATCACGGAGTTGCGGACTCTCAAGAGACCTTACTTGTGGGAGATCTCATTGCGGAAGCTTTTCCCAATATGAGCCGGTACAAAGGGCTGTCAACCATTGTTGAATGTCAGGAGTCAGTTGAAGTTGACAAAGTGGCCTTGGGCAGCTTCCGGGCCAAGGTACGCTTAGAATTGGCCAGTTGGCCCGATCCAAGATTTGAACATCAAGTTGAACTCTTTGGGTTCAGTAAGCTCTTTGCCAGTATCAGGCAAGCAAATCTTCTCTTCTGGAATCAATTCTCTCAATCGCGCGCCTGTATAATTGTCAATCTTGGAGAGGATGGAATGATTGCGCGCCAGGGTCTCATCAGGGAGTTTGACCAGTTCAGATTTTCTTCTTATTTGCCAACTTGTTGGTCGCCAGATCTTTGGTGGCTTGGCCCCAAGCTTTTCTGTTGGCCGTGATTTGTGGAGCAAGCACGCCCTCAAAGAGATGATCCGCATGGAAAATGCCGCCAGTCTTCACATCCAACATCATCCAATCCGTGCCAACATTTGGTCTTCTATGATAAAATGCTTGCGCCATTTGTGCAGCATGTTGGATTGTAAGGTACTTTCAGGTGGTCCAAAGTTGGACCTGCATGGTGCATAGAAAGCAATAGGAGAAGAATATTAATAAAACTCATTGTAAGGTATTCAGTTCCAATGGAAAAAATGCAGAGATAGTTAATACTGATCATCGGCCTGGCCTAGGTGTCACCTGAAGGGATATCCTTATACTCTGATAGAGCAAACAACTGATTTTTGCAGGGTGGTGGCAGGGTGGTGGTTTGGTGATGCAAGGAACTGCTATGGTGTGTTGTTTGGGTGCAAAGAAACTGGTTCAGTCTGTAGACCCCTCAGACAGCAGACCTGCACTTACCTGCGAGGCTAAACCCGTGACCCAGAGGATTTGCAGGCTGTCATGGCGGTAACGGGACAACACCTCCAGGGGCCAACAGGGTATTGGTAACACCAATGGGTGAGGCGCTGGCTGAAGCGGAACCACCATCTGAGTCCTAGGCGTTGGGTGAAGTAGAATAGAGGGAGGGGATACAGCTTAACAGTGGTTAGCGTCACCAACGTCATGAAAACTGAGTGCAGTGCGCCAACAAAATTGGACTTACAAAGCGGTGGGCAGTATTGCAGCTATGGATACCCGTGGCAATGACAACGTAGCGTAGGTTGGACCAAGGGCTATGGTGGTGCTTGTGGGTGATGGTGAACGGCAGAGAAGGTTGCCCTTAAAAGGGCCTTCTTGCAGCTGGATTCACCCTACACCACAGCCCAAGTCAACATCCCCTCACCATTTGGTGGAAACGTTTCTTGAACGTCGTCTGCGCCTGCAAGCAGAAACGTCCTGAGCCGGTCCGCATATTCATAACCCTGATTGGTTTTTGGGGTTTGGGTTATGAGCGCGATTCATGGATGTTTGCCCACACAGTTGGCCAACGACAAGGGAGCGTCTCAAAGGAGCAACCCATTGTTGGTCAACCCGTTGTGGAACGTTTATGCTCCCACTGTACAACATTGCACAAGCGTCGTATTGATAGAGCACCTACCTCGGTCAGGGATACTAAAAAGCAAACCTTGCTCTGGCTCGAACCCTCAGCCTGGGCAAGTATTCCTGCGCACCAGGTGGTTCTACCAATAGACCATTTGACCTTACCCAAACTTGATTTTTTTTTGGCGACGTAAGCAAACTTGCTTCAAAGCTTGACTTTTTTTCCTATTTCTTTTTTTTTATTTGTACAAGTTGGTTTTTTATATTTTGTTGAAATTTTTTCTGGCTTTCGTTTTTCTGGAGCTTTCAAGCCAACATGATTTAAATGCACTTGATGTCTAAGTACATAAATATTTTTACCCGGGACGTTGGCACAACTCACAGCCAACATCTTACAACCCACATTATTTGTGGAACTGGATGCAAGCAACAACTGTCCCCTGGACAATTTCCAAGTACTGTTCAGGGGACATGAGGTCTGAAGGTCAATGTTCTGTTGACATTCAGGACATTGCCGTCCACTCAACGCTTTGTAAAGCGTTGAGTGGACAGTGGTGTCCTGACAATGCTTGGTCATGACTCCACTGTCCCTTCAACGACTTTTGTGTCGTTGAGAGAACCTAGGGGACCCGCCTGTCCCAAGGACAGGCAAGTCTGGAACCATCCGGGGGTCCATATAACATTATGGGACCCTCAACGCCACCCGGACACTCTCCTGGTTTCCAGGACAGTATCTATACTTGTCCGTTTGGAAAGCGTCCCACAGCGAGCCGAATGCTCCTGTGGTGTAGGTTGCCCCCACCACAATCTGTAGCTTGTGCACGGAGGGGGCAATTTCAGGTGACCCTCCGTCTGATTCTTTGACTCAACGGGGCCCGATCCACACCTGTTGGTTTGTGCAAGCTGCCACAGGTTCTCAAATGAAAAAGGCGCAGGCCAAACCCATGATCCCAGTTTTGGCAAAAGTGTTGCTTTAATAAACTGGGATTTTTCCATTTTTGAATTTAACTTTAATTAAAGTTTCAAAACATGAAGTCAGTATAGAGGAACTGGTAACAATAGAGACATTTGACTTATTGATTTTTCTGAATTTTTCATGCAAATCTTCTACAAAAATTTGACAAAAGAAATTCAGGTGGCTCCTCAGTCCATTAAAATTCTAAAAGATGCCAAAATAAATTTTAATTGAGTTTTTATCTTACTTATTTTAATAAAATGTATTTTTCTGAGAGAAAATCATGATAAGGACTTTCTTGAATTTAAAAAATGCCCAATTTGTTTATGGGGTATCCCAGATATCTTTCCAGGCTGGCCCCCAATCTGTTTTTCTGAAGTTACAAATCTATAACACCTCAGGCCTCTATGAGCCTGCATATATCAGGGTTGGAAAAGTCAATTTCTGTTTTTGCTTTTTTTCTTTTTGGACGCACATCTGTTCATTGTTTTTCACTCATATTTCCCGTGAGCTGTACCTCACTAAGGAGCAGGAGTTGTGGAAGGCGTCTTTTCTCATCCTTCCACAAACTCTTTGTCTTGCCTCCCAGGTATGTCTCTTGTTTTCTTTCTTCTTTTTCTGATCTTTCTGTCTCCTCTTCTCTCTTGGTTTCTTTCTTTTCTCTGTGATTTTTCAAACATGTGGAATACACACTCATACTTTCATGCAACCGTCATCTTGGCTCCCATTTGCCTGGAAAAACTAGAAGATAAGCTAACAGAAACTTTCTTTATGACCTGGAGATTTGAATATCTTCAATTTACATGCATATAAAGACATGTGGTGTAATCATTTTGGACGTAAAGCTGTCTTTGGAGGGATCACAAACAGACTTAACTTTTGGGATTGCCTGAAATTAAACAGAATGAAAAGCAAATGGAAATGAATTGAATTTCATCACAATGCTGAATCCCAATTGAGATATTTATTTACTGCTATCAAATGTAAATTTGGGATCAAGGTGTGTTTGTTTTAAGTTTTGTGCGGAAAATAAAAAATTATTGTCCTTTCCAAATACCTGTTTTGTATATTCCTCCCATTTTGATCCATTGATGGAGACTTTTTCTGTTGAAATTCTTTGAATTGAAGAAAAGTTCAACTCAAGTTACAGATATGTTGTGGATCATTTTTGATGCAGATACAAATGAATTACAGCTGAGTTCTGAGTGAGTCCATGATGGCTTCAGAAACACTTGATCAAGTTTTAAGTAAGATATAGGGGAGGTCTCCACTAGAGTTCAAGAAAGAAGTTAAGGTATGGCACTTCACGTGAAGTGCCCCCTTGGCTCCCCTGGTGTTTCTTGGGGGATTCTGCCCTCATTATTTGACACCAACATGAATGGCTGCTTTGACTCAAGAGCAAAATTGTTGAGACCTGCTTTGTGGAAGATGAAGGTGGGTTCAAGGATCTTCAGTACTATAAATAAGATTGCGAGATGGGGGAACAGTAAGTTTTTTCCCTGGGTACAAATATATGGTGATTGCCTGTGACATGTGGCTAACATAGTCATAACATTATCCCCCTCTTAATGCCCAAGCCGCCCCCCTTGTTGAAATCTGAAAAAAAAAATTGATCCTCCTCTTTTGGCTCTGCATCCTCTCCCTGGGGCAGCATTAAAAATCCCAGTGGGAAAAAGATTTCCCTCACTTCTTTTGCCGTCTCCTCTTGTGTCTTGTTGCTGCTTCTGGGAATTTTGAGTTGAATATTTGAACCATGTTGGTGCAGTTGTCCAGATTCCCCTCTGGCTCCCATGAATTTTCTTCTGGCCCAAAACCCTTCCAACACACCAGATATTCCCGCTTTCATCTTGTCATTTGGCAATCCAATATCCCTTCCACTTCCCATTCCTCCTTCCCCTCTAACTGGACTGGTCTTGTCAATGGTGTCAGGCGCGTGTTTCCGTAGGAGTGATACGTGGAACACTGGGTGAGTTCCTTGCATAGACAGAGGCAGGGTCAGCTTGTACTCTGAGTTTGAGATCTTTGAAGCTATGGAGAATGAGCCTAGCCATTGGTGTCCAATCTTGGGGCTTGGGCACATGGTTGAGATATTTCGGCTGCTGAGCCATACTTTGTCCCCAAGCTTCCAGTCCGGTGTGGGTTGGACATACTTGTTGAATTGTTGTTTCATTGACTCCTGGGCCAGCACTAGGCATTCCTTCAGCTTGTCCTGGACCTCTGCAATCTGTTTCAATTTTTATTCAACAGATGGTAAGCACTGGTCAGTCAATGGTACTCCCCCAAAATTTGCATTATAACCATAATTTGACATGAATGGTGAAACCCCTGTCAATGTGTGCGTTTTGTTGTTGTACGCAAATTCTGCCGTTGGGAGGAGGTTTTCCCAGTTGTCCTGCCTGTACCCAACAAAGTGTTGGAAATACTGCTCTACCGCCTTATTGGCAATTTCAGATTGTCCGTTGGTTTGGGGGTGATACGCCGTCAAGGGGTGGAGTCGGATACCTAGCCGCTGGTCTAATTCTCGATTTATTTGTGATATGAACACGCTGCCTCTGTCCGATATTATTGTCTTAGGGGTCCCGTGTAGTTTCCAGACGTGTTTTAACATCAGATCAGCCAATTCAACAGTGTCCGTGGATTTGCTGCAAGGAATGAAGTGGCACATCTTGGTCAGGCAATCAATTACTGTCAAGATACAATCATGGCCATTGGACTTAGGCAGGTTGGTGATCAGATCATAAGCTATATCTGTTCATGGTCCCGCCGGAATGGGTAATGGTTCCAGTGTCCCCATTGGTTTCTGAGTTGACGCCTTCACCCACTGACAGGATGTGCATCCACTGACGTATTGGTTGATGTATTTCCTCATTGACGGCCATGTGAAGCATTGTTTCATCAGCGCGAACATCCAGGCTCTTCCTGGGTGACCAGCCAGTCAGCTGTCGTGCCTACTCTTTAAAATTGCGGCTTGGAGGGTCTCATCAGCTGGGACTTTGATCTTCCCGTTGCAGTACACAATCCCATCTCTTCTGTTTCACCTTTTGTTTATAGTTGTAAATAGGATATGCAATTCAACCAATTCTCAACTGCATCTGTCTAGGCAAGGAAAATATTAATCCATATTTTCTTCATCTTTTAAAGAGGCAGTAGTTTCTTGCCAAAAGGCAAACAATGGGGCTTATGACTGATCAGATCAAATTGTGTTTTTGCCTGGATTCATGACGGAGGCACTAGCGTTGAGAGGGCAGGATGTATTCCTTGTGTACCAACCACATAATCTGCTTACATAACCTTTCTCAATTTCTTTTCTATTCTTCTTACATAACAAGCCTCATTATTTTGTAGAAAAAAAGATGAAATACAATACAATAAGGGTGTTGATAAAAAACCCCGGTAAAACCGCGCCTACACGTGGTTTTACCGGGGGGCGCCATCGCTGCCACCGGCAATCTGGTACAAGCTTGTACCAGCTTGCCAAGGCGTTATTCCTTGGCAAGCAGGTACCGGCTTGCACCTGCTTGCCAAGGAATAGCTCCTTGTTGGGCTGGTACAAGCTTGTAACCGCACGGCAAAGAGTTATTCCTTGCCAAGCAGGTCAAAGCCTGTACTGGCTTGCCGAGAAAGAACTCCTTGGCGAGCTGGTACAAGCTTGTAGAAGCTCGTCAATGAGTTATCCCTTGGCAAGCAGGTACCAGTTTGCACCTGCTCGCCAACAAATAGCTTCTCGGCGGGCTGGTACAACCTTGTACCAGCTCGGCGAGAAGTCATTTCTCGGCGAGCCAGCACAAGCCGCTTGCCGGGGGCAACGACGTCGCCCCCCGGTAAAACCGGGTGTAGGTGCGGTTTTACCGGGTTTCTTTATCAATGCCTTACAATAGGGGGGTTCACAATACGGTTTTGCAAGAAGTCATTTTAAGCAAGGCGAGAAACACTTGCGTGTGCTGCGCAAGTGCTGCAAGCTTTATTTTAAGCTCTTTTTAGTTGAGTTGAGTGAGCAAGACACCCGTAGGGGCTGCTCGCGGGGTTAAAATTTTAGTGTAATTTTATGCGAGTAATGTCACGCGAGAAAAAAATTTAAGGGGGGCGAGAAGCAATAATTCTTATTGTGCAATATTATCAGATCAAATTGATAGCTTCATAACAAGTTTACAAAATCATATCTTGAAAATCCCACTCAAAACCCTTCAAGAAAGTGAACAAAAGGCAATAAAACTGGAAGAAATTCTCTACCACTTCCAGTTAATTCTTTTAGGGGTGTTCACGATAAGAATTATCGCTTCTCACCCCCCTTAAATTTTTTTCTTGCGCAACATTACTTGCATAAAATTACACCAAAATTTTAACCCCGCGAGCAGCCCCTATGGGTGTCTCGCTCACTCAACTCAACTAAAAAGAGCTTAAAATAAAGCTTGCAGCACTTGCGCAGCACACGCGAGCGTTTCTCGCCTCGCTTAAAACGACTTCTTGCAAAAACGTATCGTGAACCCCCCTAATAAACCTCAGCTGCACATCAACATTGTGATCTGTCTGTTCATTACCAATGAACAAAATATTTTTTTGGAGGCATTTTGCTTGGTTTGAACTTGAAGCAGTTAAAACGCAAGTGTTATTGTAGCTAGTCATGCGCTTCTAAGTTCTCATGCAACATCTATTCTGTGTACAGCCAAACCGTGAAAGAATGTGGCCCCCCAACCAGGATTTCCCACCAAACCCTTGAGTGGCGCAACTCGAGGGCTGTATCGGCCTGTATTCTTCCTCAAATTCCATTTCTTCTCAACTCCGACCACCGGCCATGGGCCCCCCTCCCTCCCCCCCGGCCGCAAACGCCTCACCGCAACCACCCTCCCACAATTGCACCCACCCATAAAATCCCAGAAAAACACCAGCCGCAGAACCAAACGACCCCAAAGTGAGTCAATGCCTTTTTTTTTGGTTTTTGACCCCACTAACATTTTGTTGTCATCCTTTTTACAGGTTCGTTCACACAATCCTAAACGTTAGACCGCCGCCGTCGTAATCTTGGAGATTCCAGCAACCAAAGGGACCATTCCTCTGCTGGTAAGTTCAACATTTTGTTCTTCCGCAAAGGAAACTGTTGGCTGATGCATTGTTTGTTCATTTGGTCAGCTTTTACAGCTTCGCCCCTTGATAGACATGAGCCCTTTCAACAGCACAAAGAACGGTTTTGGCCATCCCACCCGCCGCACCCCTTTCAACAGCACAAACATTGGTTTCAGCTATCCCAGCGGCCACACCCCTTTTGACGGGCTTGTCCAAATTGACGGGCATGACAATTCCGGCGGCGGCAGCCCATTTGACAATGGCAGTAACCTTGGTGGCCCCCTTCCCCCTTTGCCCTTCCGTAACAAGAGCAAATCGCAAGATTCCTTGCTAGCCCCTTCCCAGGCAACACCTGTCTTGGCGTCATTCAAGCTTTTCTACAAACCCGGTAACGAGACCGGCGCAGCCCAGGGCACCCCGTCTGTCAACCCATCGTTGACTTTCCAAGGGAGCCAAGCAAGTGGAGCGCCAGCTTCCCACCCACCCGGCCCAAGGGTCATCAGCCTCAGCCCATGTAACATCCACCTTGAGTACGGCGTGTACATTCGATCAACGCTCAACGATCTCTGCAAAGATCTACCCCGCGGATCCACCTCAAAACGTTCCTCCTCTGGCGCAAAGGAGTGGGACAAGCTCTCCAACAAACAGGAGACTGTTTGGAAGACCATGCTGGTTGACTGGACATGGGATGAATTCAAGGTGTTGACCATGAAGTTCATTGCCCAGGCTCGTGGTCACCAGTCCATTGGCGAGGCTTGTGGTCACCTACACCAGCACCTCACCGTCCTTGACAAAGCAAGTATGCTCAAGTGGAAGTGCATCAAGTCTACGGCTCTACGAAGGACTCTTTTGTCACTAACAAGGCCGACTTCAAGCTATTCCTCGAGGCGGTAGTTGATAATCCGGCTAGCAAGGTGATCATCCGCATCACCATGGATGATCCCAACATTCAGGCGGCCAAAAAATCTCAGGTTGGTATGATTGTGGCCTCTTCCCTTTGAACTGTGTGGGTGTCATGTTGCTAATGCTTTATCTCTGGTTGTTAGGAAGAGGCCAAGAATGAAACCTTGGCTCTCAGCTATGCGCCCAATGACCAACGGCTTGCTTTGGCCATGTCCAAGTCCCGATTGCTTATCAATGTAAGACAGGGTCTTCTATTGAATATTACCAGGCTGTGATTGCATGCTGATGAGTTCTCTTTGGTCCCCAATAGCCAAAAGCCAATACGGGTGCTTCAAAGCGCACTGAGATCATCGAGAATCTCACCAAGCACATCATGAGCTTGTATGGGTGCAACTCTGAGGCATTGGTCATCCGTGATCCTTACGACAAGACCAAATCAATTCGCATCAAACGTGATTGCTTGTTCTTATGGGCGCGGGCCCTGGAGCACAAGGCACCAGGGGTTGACTTCAATCATCCGCCAAGAACATCCGATTTCCCCTCGGAGCCCTATCCTATTGGGACAGTGAAGGAAATCTGTGAATCTCCCGCCCCCGAGGGCAAGGAAGAGGAGGGCGCCTTGGCAACCCCGGGAAAGAAGGGCGCGCATAACTGTCAGCAGAAAGCGTCGACTAGCCCTCAAAAGAAGGGCGCGCAGGAACGTTGGGTTATTGGGTCGGTTGGACATCAGAAGAACGGGCCATCGGTGGCAGCAACCTCTCCGAAGCAAAATTACACTCCGGTCCGCAAATTGCCCAACGGGCAAGTCCTTGCTCCCCGCCTGATCCCCAATCCCAAGAAGGGGCACACCCCGGCGCCACAAGACAACCTTGTTCACTCTAGAGAAGACCCAGTCGTGTTGTCTGCCGAACCCAATCATCAAGCATCCCCGTTGCACAAAGAAATATTGGCTGGTTCCGATGATAACTCCACTGGGGAGAACAATTCGGTGGATGCTGGGGTCCATGAGAAGTCTCCTACTTCTGATCGTCCCATCTCGCGGGAATCCCACTCGGGGGCCTCCAGCATTATGTACACTCCAGATGGCCAATCCAATGGCATATTGAACCAATCTCCGGCGCGCAAGGTTCACCGCAGTCCTGCCTTTGTTGACCAGCAGTTCAGTCAATTGAACTTTGCCTCTTGCTGCGGAGGCAGGGGCATGGCTCCCGGTTCGCCGACGCGCAAGGCTCCCAGCTCTAGGAATCCATCCTCCATGTGATCTGTCTTGGATTCTGCTGCCCACACCAGTGCTTGAGCATCGCCGTCTGGTGCCGCCTTCAGTACCATTTCAACTACAAGCACTCCATGCCCCCCACTCACAGCCAAGGGCCTCGCAGTGACACTTGACCAGTTCCTCACCCACGCATGGTTTGACTTGGACGACCAGGTGGTGCGTGTATTGATTTTGATGAATCAGATTCGGCACTGGGGTTATTTCCGCCACTCCAGTGTTGGCAATCTGCGCCGAAGGTGCTTCCCCCATCCGATTGCGGTCCAACTGATGGACGGGGTGGCCTCACTTGAACTATCCCTCGCACAAGAAAATATCTCCTACTTGTTCAAGGTATAAGTGATTCCCCTGATCCGCACCTTGGTACCCCTCACACAATGTGTCCCCCAAGCGTCTTTCCAATCTTCCAATGCTATGCCCCCTTCTCTTAACCTATGCCCCCTTGTCTTTCTGAACTATGATTCCATTCTACATTGTGCGCTCTCCAGGTTGTTAGATTTTATTTGTATTTCTACGCGTGCGCGTTTGTTCCCTATCATCTTTGTTTGGGACCGCCTATCGCCTTAGGAATAAATCATGATGACAGCTTTCAATGCAAAAATTGAGAGCAAATCTAATTGACATGTCAGCCGAGTGACCGGACTATTCCAGCGCCTAACAGCACAGAGGACCTCCTGTGTTAGGTCGGGCTGCCATCTCCCCCGCGGAAGCTTTGTTAGGTCCATTGGGTCAGGAGGAGACAGAAGTCCCACCGGAACTGCTTCGGTAGCTTCCATTGGTCTGTTCATGAGTCGCAGAGGAGACAGAGGTCTCGATTGGGTCGTGCATGTTGTGTGGAGCCAAGGGCACTAGTTATCATTGCTCAGGTAGGGAGGGTTTAGCAATCAAAGCATGGGACAGAGCCCGTGATAACAAACACCATTGGACAGAGGAAAAGATAACAAACAGCACAATATAACAAACTACACACAGAGTAGGGAAGGAGCATAGAGCATAGGGTGGGAGTAGCACAGGGAGGGAGTCACAAGCATAGGGAGGGAAGATGATACCTAGTATCCACTGCCTTGGAAGAGGGCGGCCATCAGTTCCTCATTGACAAACTCGGGGAGGAAGTCCTTGATAATGTTGGGATCGTCATCTGTTCCCGTGAGGAGCATCTCCCGCTTGAGACAAGACTTGAGGACCTAAAAGACTTTCTTGATTGGATTCATGTCGGGGGAGTAGGCCGGTAGATACACCAGTAGCACCCCCACATTGTCGCAAAGCTCCTCTATGCGCCCTCTGTGATGTACAGGCGCATTGTCCATCACAAGGATGCTGTTTTGGCCGGGGAATTGCCCCATGGTTGGGAGCTACCAGAAAGGAGGCAGAAAGGAGGGGTTAGGCAAACTTCACATGCAGGCGGCGTGTGAGGGTCCAAAAGGGTTACCTACCAGAACAAATTCTAGGTAGTACTTGAGGTCCAGTCGTTGGATAGACCCCGGTTGAGCCATCACCGCCATCAAGCCATCCAACGAGACCGCCGGGAGTACGCTGATGCGGTTGGTTTTGCAATGAGGGCGCGGCAGCCGGGCAGTCTACCTTCCTCGCTTGGCCCAAGCTCTGTTGCGGCTGTGGGTCCGCAGAGAGACAGTGCATTCATCTGAGGGGACCAAGCAAAAATGACCAGAGTCAGTTCCCCGTGATAATGCCCATCCAGAATGTGACAAGAAGAAAAACACTAACCTAAAAAGACAAGGTAGTTTGTTGGGTATGGGCCGATCCGATTGACAAACTCTGCCCTCTGTGTTGCGCACTGGGCAGGGTGCACAGTTCGGGAGACCTTCTTGGTGAGGTGCAGGCGGAATTTGAGGTGATACAAGATTGTTGACAACGGATGGCAAGTTCCAGTCATTGCCTCAATGTGGGACTGAATCTTGTCCAGGTATAGGGTTGGTTTGGCATCAAGAGCGGCCAAAACGAATTTGGATTCTTCAGCTGAGAAGGCCAATGGGCGACCTCAATCCGCGTAAAAAGCTGGGTCTCAAACAACATCCCGAGTGCGGCAATGGAGGGCCTTCCAGCGTGCAAGGGAGTCCTTTGAGATCCTCTGGCTAATCGTACGGTCGATCCTTGCAAGCGTCCAGCCACAGAGGCTCAGCTTCACGGCAATGACCTTCAGGTCCCGGTCGTATTTCACAAACCCCATAATGGACTGGATGTGGACATTGATTTGGGAAGCACGTCAGTCGCCAGATATCACCATCAAAAGATGGGAGGGAAGATGGGATAACTTACTACCACGTTTTTGGGCAGGCTTGAAGGGAGACTGCGAGCTTTGAAGGGGATTCGGATGCGCTTGTGTCTGGAGAAAACAAACAAAGAAAACAAACACCTTTGTTAGCAATTGAAATGGATGAGAGGGAAAGGAGTCGGAGACGTACCGGGGCGGTTTTTTTGGTTTGGGGTCATTCTTTTTTTTGGGTATTGTTGTGGTGAACGGTCTGGTCCGGGGGGGGGGAGGGAGGGGGGCCCATGGCCGGTGGTCGGAGTTGAGAAGAAATGGAAGTTGAGGAAGAATACAGGCCGATACAGCCCTCGAGTTGCGCCACTCGAGGGTTCGGTGGGAAATCCTGGTCGGGGGGCCGCATTCTTTCACGGTTCGGCTGTAAACAGTTCAGCATGACTGCTCTTGCTCTTCAAGCAACGCCGACTTACTTTATCTGGTCCATGACTCTATCCCTATTTTAAGGCAGAGAGTTTGAGTAGTGACGCGACGAAGTGACGTCATTGCTGCACTCTGATCCGCTGCGTTCGGATATTGATGGATGTATGTATGCGCACCATCATCTTCGATCAAGTGACCCTTATGAAAAGCAAGCAATAAAAACCTGTGAACTTGTCTGCTCTTGAATGCTTGTTGACCATTTCATTTATCTTTCCCTCCACTGAGTCTCCAAAGGTTGATCAACAATCTCAATCCGAGTTATGCCACGCCCACCCACGAAGAAAGCTAAAAAGAATTCTAGTAGGGAAGAGGATCTTACAGTCAAGAAGGGCAAGAAACCAGCATCGGAAACTGACTCGTCCGATGATCTCAAAAACCTTTCTACCCTCATGAAGTGTTGGTCGGGTTTCTTTATTCGAGTCGTATGACTTCCCTGACTTTTATCTAGGGTCCTGGGACATGCAACATTTCCTAACCTTGTCAGAGACGCTCATATAACAATGATTGTGTTCTGCTAGCCAAACGAGCCTCAAAAGGAGGAAATCAATCGTTCGACAATTTCGAAAGCAAATGCTATAAACTAATCAAAGATACGACGGATCAAATCGATTCTAAAATTGCGAATCATGAAGAAAACTTGTTTGTCGACCATCAATCTTTTTCACCTTATTCTATTCAAAACTATTCAACAGGTAGTAGTACAAATCTCTCAATCGTCAATAATTTCCCATTTCATTCTAGGGGCCGATTATACAGATCAGTAGAGCAGATAAATGAAGAAATCGAACCAATGGAAAACGAGGCTATGGTTGACAAGGTTATCCATAAAACTTTTGACCAGGAGGTGAGAAAGTTTCCCCACAAAGTCCCCATAAACATGTTTCTTCCTGATCGACTTGTAACAACTTGATGGAATGACCCGCCTGTTATTGAGGATGATTAGGTGCTGAATTGAGATTCAATTATTCTCTTTCCGTAGATCAATCGTCTGTCACGAGCTTTGACCAACATGACCTGTGAGAAAAGCTGTGGCGGTGACGAATTACCGATGGATTCGGGACTCCTGGAAGAGCGTAAATATAGCCTCTGTTACCCCCTCTGCAGAAGCCGCTATATTTTATGCCGATGAGTCTGTTATGCTCACTATGCCCATTCCTTCTTTCAAGTCAATACGCGACCGGAACAACTAGCTGAATTTTCACGAAGAATGACTTACGAGTGCAAAAAAGAATTTCGAATGTACTGTGAAAATAACAAAGTGAGCAGGTGTCATGAGAATGTAGCTGAGGTTATGATCAGCTTTGGATTCTAGTTGCTCATTTTTATCTGTTGGGACTCAACAGCTAGCCTCCGATTCTCAAAAATTCAAAGAGAAATATAAAGCACTGATGAGAGAAGTGTTATAAAGTCAAGAAAACAACTCAGCATACATCGCTGACAATCTACCAGAAACACATTCCAATCTCAAAAGGAAAAATGCAGTGAACAGCTGTGCACTTTGGCCAAGCATTTTTCCAAAAGGGCAGTTTAAAGGATAATCTTATACGAGCTCAGAAATCATCTATAATCATGCCATTCAAAACATTATCATGTATATGTAATTAACCACGAAAGACACTGCCCAAACCGCCATGCACACGGTTGTGAATCAGATTATAGATAATATTTTGTCAAAAAGGAGAGCTTATAAGGAATGTGGGTAGCCATTGTCGTAGTAGCCAATGCAACCTTCAAATTGGGTGGAAAGACTAGATAAATACGTGCGATGACTATGGAAAGGCAACAGACATGATTTAATGCAAAGAGCTACATATGCCCCTGGCTCTCACTCGTCTGCATCGTCATCAGAAATAATACAATCGCAATCCGCACATTCGTTGCATACAAGACACTTCGGACAACGATATGCGTCCTTGTGTTTAGATGGATCATTACACCCCGAAGGATTCTTTCCGTCCCTTTTTGCAGGTTCAAATGTGTAATCACTGATTGTTCTTTAAAGGAAAGAAAGGATCAGCAACCATTCCAGCTTACAACACTTTTCAGTGTGTCCATCGACGACAGATTCTTCCCTTTGATATCATTCCCAACATGTGGTATATCCCGCCGAGCGATTCTTTGAGACTTGCAGTCAACTCTCACCCTTAGACTTCTGGGTGCGAATAAGTGGCGAATCAAGCAAGTCCAGTGTAAAAAAATCTAGATTCTTCACATGGACATGAGATTCAGGAGAAGGACTAATTAACCTTGGTCCACTTTCAAGAGTGGCAGACCAACCAACCAGGCCAACGAGGGCTACATTCACCATTAGAACAATTAATGACCGACCCATGATTATTTGAATGTCGAGCGATGTGAGTGAGGAGCGATGTGAGTGAGAGAAGGTGGAGGATTGAAATGGGGACAGTGGACTTGAATAAATTGGGTAGTTGCAGTAAGGCACGGCCTGCATTTTCAGTGCTCAGAGCCAGACTGACGCCGCTGGCTGGACTGTTTGCTGATTCTTGTCAAGCATCCAGAAAGCTGCTGCGGAACTCGTCATACAAAGTCAGCACAAGCCAAACTGGCGTGTCCGACAAGTTACTTCATGATGTGTTACAAGTTTAACAAAAAAATATTGGCATCACTATCAGATGAAGTGTTAACTTTACCCTTTTTCGATTTATAGGAGCGACTGTTTAGTGTCAGAAATGACATGCAAAACTGAAACTCACGGCTTGTAGGCTTTAGCTTCCATTCCAGACACCCCGCTCAAATCTGTGTCGTGTGTAGTTTCTAGGGACAGGTTAATGCATTGAATGTGTCCAATAACCTCCATGTCATGGCTTGGCTCGGCACCGAACGATCTCGGTCAGCCCCGGTCTGCAGGATCAACTAAATCTTGACAATATTAGGATCAAAGTTCACGGGCCAGCTCGAGAGCACCATCTTGGTCTCTAACTCAAGCGAGCAAGAGGGAGGAAGTTAAGCAGTTGCAATTAGCATGCGAGTGATGGGTACGGTCTCATTTCATTCTTCTCTGTTGCCACACTGGGCTGAACGTAACTGCGGTTAGAGGCGGCTATGTAGCCACTCCAGCCAAGCGGGGAGTCATGATGGGTACAACTCGCCTCGTGTAAAGAATCAGGTCCAACTGAGGGTCTGGCAATTCGGGGATGAAATTTCGACGCATGAGAATTTCATAAACCTGTACTTCTCCTGTGAAGTCTTCCTTCATAGATGGCAGAGGAGGCCATCTTGTTTAGCTCTCTGATAACCATTCCTCAATTTTGCTAGATTCATGAGTCTCATGACACCAACATCCGACAATATGTATGTAGATGTGGAGGTGATTTCATTTAGCAAGTGAATTCTCAAAATCCAAATGTTTATCCGACTCTTATCTCCAACACCTGTTCTAGGACTTCTAGTCGTCCTCCCGCACCCTGCCCAGTTTCTCGGAAAGAATGAAAATGAAACGGCCTGGAGACAGATTATATTTTAATTTTCATGATGAGAGTCATGGCAAGGGAGCATATACTTCTCCAGATGGCTTGAAAGGCAAGGCCTCTTTGCCAATCGATGCGCGATTCGAAGTAAATATGTAATCGAGTTGGAGCGGTCAGCTCCTAACTTAATCAAGTCCCCCTTCGGAGTGTGCCGAAAAAAGCACCGACCCTACGAAGGAGGCAAGCTCTGGGCAGGGAGTGAGTCAAGCCTCACGTTCAAGATGCACACAATATTCATCCGTAGGCCCCAAGTGCTCTCCACAGCGCAGATCAGTTATTGATAAATAAAAATGTGACCCTTTAACGCTACTTTTCTTTGCGCGCTCGTCCATTGGCATATCATCCTACTTCTTTGCTCGAACACTTGAGGCGACGAGGTATGTCGCAGCGATGCAACCTTGCTTGGCATGTCCAACTCACGAATGATATATGATTCCAGGGTGATTAGGTCCGCGGACTACATAAGTACACAATTAGGCTGTTGTCAGGGCTGATGAGGGCCGAAGTAGGGGGCAGTGCTTCCAAGGAAGGGTGTTTCGGACGAAGTGGACCCTGCCATACAGTCATTCTGACATGAAGAACACTCATATTTCGCAAGATGTGTCACTACATATTTATGTCTCGCGCTCCGTATAGTGGTGAAGTGCTTCAGTTCCTTGGCATACTGCCCTTCAAACTAGTCGCAAAGTGGTACAGATTGGATTACTTCTGCAAAGCGGGAGCACTCAGACTTGTTACCAATAATTGGCTTCCAAAGCTCGTATAAAAAACCTTCAAGTACTGGGTCAGCATTTGATGCTAAGGACCCAGTCCCCAACTTTCGACATTCTTTTTACCGCCGAGCAACGCTTGCATCTAGCCTGCTAGTTTCAAACTGTGATAAAAAATTGCCTTCTAACCACCTACTGGTTGTCTGAGTAAACCCCGCAGGCCATCACAGAAACGGTTCCCGAGACTCACCATGAATCGAACTCCTTTAGTGTCGCTCATTGTTGTTGTTGCCCTTCTCACCCTGCTTCAACACACAGAGGCAGCCGTCGTAGGGCATCATCCAGATTCAATCAGGAAGTCCATCCAGCGGAAGACTGGCTCTGTCCAAAGGCCATCTTTCCTACTATTTAGCCGGGCTACGGAAGTGGAGGATGACATTGACAATAATGAAGGCTCCGCCAGTCTTACTCGCGAACTACAACATCGCCCGGAGTCAACAGATGATGAAGACAGTGGATCGCTCAGCTTTATGATGATTCGCACCTCCACTTTCAACACCAATGATCAGGACTCGCCCGGCTCAAGCCCGTTCGGCGGCGAGCAAACCGATTCCCCTAGTGTGGTCAGTATCGGCATGACGATTATCGAGTTTTCCGACTCACCAGACATTGAAACCCGCAAGGTTGCAAGACGCTTCGGATCCAGAGCTCCCCTATCAATTGAACGGAAATACCCTTCCTACGCCGCGGCTTTGAAGTCCGGTCTCAATGAGGAAGAAGACTCAAGCCAGCCCAAGCCCGTTACCCAAAACACCCTGCCCGAGCACGCTACTGCTTCACGTGCCGAGTCGGCCGCACTCCAAGATTTTTGGAGACGATTAGGGGAAAGGAACACCCAAATCCCACTGTCTATCCCTGTCACCGGAACACCGACTGAAGAAGCGGAGCGGCCCCAAGATTCATACCAAAAGACTTCCTCATCTGCACCCAAGACTCAAGTATCTCATCCTTTCACTGATGCAGTCAAGAGTGAGTTTAAATCATATGTTCTTGCAACTTGTGGTTCGCTTTTTCTGATGCACACACACACCTGGCGCCCTGTAGAACAAGTGGTACTAAGTCCCGTTTCAACTTTCGACAACACATCTCATCACTCACAGCTGTAATGTGATTCTGGTGTTCCTGACAATATATGCAGATAGATGGGATCGACTAGCTCGTTTATTTTCTGTGCACACAAGCCAAGTTTGGGAATGTTTCATGCAGCCAGTGATAGCTGAAGCCATCACGTTCTCTAGACTCCACCATTATAAACACGCACTCAAGTATCACTACATTGCAGTTTGTCAACCATGCATTGACAGTACTACTATTCATCCTCACTTTTCCAACACTATAAATCAGTTTTATCTCTGGGTTTGTTCTATTATCGTCTGTGCTCTGTGCTTTCCCTTTGTTTGATAGAGTTTTTTTTGTTTTTGGTTTGAGGTTTGCCATCATCATACAAAAAAAAAAAAAACATGAGAGTGACTAGGTAGGCTATAATCACTTTCTCTAGTACTGGGAATCAAATGTATAATGATGTGGACTTTTGATTCTCTGCATTATGAAGAGAATCTCATGATAAAAGGAGAAGAACAGATTTTGTTTTTAGAGGTGTATGTACTGGGCTCACATAAAATGACATACATACATACATACTCTTCTCACAAGCATTTTTTTTTTCTTTCCACAAATAAAAGGGGAGAGAGAGAGAGAGAGAGACAGAAAAATATCTTGCCTTATTGATTCTACAAAGTGATCATAAAAACTGGGCTGTTGTTCTGATCAGACAGGCAGTGTCTTGACTTGTTGCATATGTACATAATGGCTCTCCTGCATTTGTGGTCAATCATGGCTGTGCCACTGGCCCAGGTCACAGTCTACATAACAAAGACCAGCGGCATGGATAGCACCATCATTTATCATTATCGTTATCATCAATTAGTATATATATATATATATATTTATGTATTGATTTATGCATCACACCCACACACACCACACACCACACAGCACACACATGTGCACGCACACACCAAAGAAGGAGACATGGATACAGTTGCGCGCGGCATTGCGCTGTACGGAGGTTTTGGTGAGGTCCCAAATGTTGGCTCAAGAAAATGCAAAAAAACCCGAAATTTTTATGGCTTTTGAGGGGCTGAGACATCATTTAAATGTTCTCTAAGCCCATAAGGAAGCATTCAGCATTCTGTTTGAGGCTTTGGTATGTATTTAGGGCAATATATTGACCTAATTTTATGTACTCAAGCCTTGATTTAGGCTCCGGGTCCCAATAGTCAAGTGTAAAAATAAAAAAATGGCTGGACCAAACAGGTCGCCCCTCATATTTTTAGAATCTACAGACTCTCAAAGCTCTAAAAATGTGGTCAGCTTGAGTGCTGGACCCCCAATGACAACGGGGTTTTCCCCCGCGTACCCAGAACAAGTTTTGCAGGCGGCTCCGTACAGCGGAATGCCGCGCGCAACTGTAAAACACATGTGGGGTGGTGAGATGTGGATAGGAGACAAGAGACGCACATGTACACGTATATAATAGGACGGTTCACGTTGGGCACTATGACCATCTTTAACCCCAATTTTATGACACTTGTCATAAAATTTTCACTCAAAAAATGACTTGATCCTAATCTTCTAAAACGTCCAGATACAGAGGCGTGAAAATTTTGCAAAATTTTATGCATTAAGGGTGTTAAAAATGGGTTTAAACATGGTTACACATCCCAATGTGAACCATCCTAATACGTATCAGCATATATATATATTTATTATATTCAACACAAATCATCATCGCACACACACACACACACACACACAGAAACAAACAAACAAAAGTCAACGGAAATAAGTAAGACAGAAGGTTCAGGACCAAGGGGAACAAAAAAAAAGGGGGGGAATTAATAATAAGATGTGGGAGTGTGTGTGTATGTTAAGTGTGTGTAAGTGCGTGAGAGGGTGTAAAAAAAAAAAAAGGAGATGGAGAGAGAATGAAAGGAAGAAAGATGTGTGAGAGAGAGAGAGAGAAAGATGAGTGCTTTACATACAGTATATATGTTTGTATGTATGTATATATGTATGCATATATGTATCGATGGATGTATGTATGTAATATATGTATGGATGTATCTGTGCGTGAGGAGGTGTGGGAAGATTAGGAGGGTAGAGGGAAGAGGCTTTGAGGAAATAATAATAAAGTACACGACACCTCGAACGGGAGACAGAGGGAGAGAGAAAGAAAGCAAGGATACTAAAAGAGCAGCAGGAGTCGGAACCAAAAAAGAGGGATGTAAAGAGAGAGAGAGAGAGGGGGGGGGGGGTCAGTCGACGAAGAGGAGGAGATGGGAGATGCCGACGGAGCGCATCCACTCGATGGCCATGGCAACATCCTCGTCGTTACAGATGAGGATCAGGTCGCCCTCCTCATCCTCGTAGCGGATCTTGAGCTTAGCGGAGGAAGATTTAGCGACGCCACAGTTGCGCAGTTTCTTGTAGATCTTCTCGATCAGTTCCTGGTAGGTGACCGAGGAGAGGGTGACGATCACGTAGGTGTCTTCGCCCGCCCGGAGCTTGAACCGGATCGATGTCGAGCCCCCTGCGCCACCGCCGCTGCTGCTACTGCCCACGGCCATGCTCGAGCCCTCGCCGTACCGCACCCCGCCCAACTCCGTCCCGCCCTGCACCACCACCAGGCTCCCGCTGCTCCGCGACGTGATCAGCGAGCTACCCCCCGACGCCGTCGTCCCCGCCTGCCCTGACGAGAACCGCGGATTCAGCCCCACACCGCCTCCACTCACACTCCCCCCCGCGCTCGAGCTCACATGCGCCGGCAGTGTCATCGGGTGAGACAGCGAGGCATTGCTTCGCCCTCCCATCGTCGAGCTGTTGGCACCTGTGTCAACACAACCCCGCCACAGTTCATATATCAATCAGCCCATGTGCTTTGTTGACAACTACTACTAAAAAAAAAAAAAGGAAGAAGATAGTCCTACCTCCAGACAGCCGTTGACTGTCCATCGACGACCGATCCGTCATGGCAGCGGCACTGGAATCACTGGAGCGCTGCTTCATGTGGCCCATGTGGATAGCGTTTTGGAGGGGGGTAGCCTTAGTAGAAGAAGAAGAAGAAGGGTGGTGGGATCCGACGGGAGGGAGGGAGGGGACGGAGGGCACGCCGTTGACGTGTCCAGGCTGCCATTGGTGGTGGTGATGGTGGTGGGCGGCGAAGTCGAGCGGCTGGTGGATGTTAGGCGAGCTGGCGGAGCGGGAGCGGAACATGGGTGCGGTGCTGCCGCTGCCGCTGCTGGACTGCGAGGCCTGCTGGTGCGGCGGCGGCGGCGGCGGCGGCAGCGGGTGTGACGGTGGCAGCGGCGGGTCGTGGTGCCGGTTGAGGAAGGGATGACCCGAGGGTCCCGCGCTGGGCGGTACATGTGATGGCCGCGATGAGGGGTCGTCACCCCGCAAGGTGGACGAGGACGGTCCCCCCCCATTCAGCCCGCCGCCGCCCCACTCGTGGCTCGGCTGTTGCCGCAGAGGTTTGCTGCTCGTAGACGAACGCAGCGAGTTCGTCGTCATGTATGCATCGCTGCTCGCTGGCGTCAGCTGCCCCGACCGAGGCACCGGAGGTATCGAACCCGTCGGCATCTGGTTCCGCCACTGCGCCATGTTGGCCGAGGCGGCATCGTCTGTCTGTGCGCGCGCACGTCCTGGGCCAAACGACGATTCCGAGCGCTCGGCCGGCATCGAGCGGTGCCCTGCTGTCCTCCGACTACCCGAGGGCGTATTGCGTCCATTCACCGAACTCTCAACATCCGTCTGGTAGCTCTCCTCCTCATCCTCGAACGTCCGACTGCTCATCGACCCGCCCCCATTCCCGTGTCCCGAGTGGGCGTACGGATGCTCCGGGATTCGAGGAGGGTGCGATATGGAATGGTGCGGGTAGCTCGCCGAATTGGGCGGCTGCCCCATCTCCGACTGCGGTGTGTTGGGGAACTGCGACAGCGGGCTGTTCACCTTGGAGCGTGAGCCTGATGACAGATGGTGCACTTGTCGCCGCCGACGCTCCACTGCATCATCCACCGCCTTGGTGATCGCAGCCTGCCACTTCTTCAGCTGTTCCTCTGTTCGACATTTAATGGAAAAGTATTCTTCTGATATATCGCCACGCCATGTCACTTGCAGAAGATACTGGTGGTGATGGGGAGATCCTACACAGCAGAAGTTGTGATTGAGACATAAAATGAGTCGGTTGATTAGATATTGATGTAGAGGGATTTGAGAGAACTACTAACCGGGTGGGACGGGACGAGGGGTGGCACTCATGACATTAGCGATAAATATTCGACCTTTGAGCTGCTGGGTGTTTTTCCGCTTGCCACCGTTGATATGAGGGTTATTGATCTGGCTGTTCTTTTTAAGGCTCATGGACTGCTTGCTCGCTTTCTTGTCGAGCTTGATACCCACCTCCTTACAGCAGAGAATGATCCTCTCAAAGAGATACACATGGTATTCCCGCTCGCTGTCGTTCTTGACGACGGTGAATGTGTCTTCGAGAACCAGCTGGCCAAAGGTGACCAGCTCATGGCCCTTCCAGTCCTCCACTCGTTCTTTGAGATCGTTCACCGCCAGCTCGTTCTCACGCTGCCGGGTCGTCTCGTTAACGGCATCGGTGACGCGCGTGATGGAAGCAAGACCTTCTTTGAGCTCATTGAAGTAAGGTCCGGCTGAATTTGTGTGTTTCACTAGTTGCTGAAGAAGGAGAGAAGAAAAAGGTTCAGTTAAGAGAGTCAAGATGTACAAAAGAAAATGGAGTGAGATCCACCTGAAGGAGTAGAGGATATTTGCAGATCCTCTGGACTGGCTTGATGAGGAAGGTGGGCAGTTCGTAGTTTGGATCGAGGATATCAGCGACTTTCTGTAAGAGCATGAAGAGAAAAGTGAGGGGGGGGGGCCCTCAAGTCAAATTAGTGACAATCGGTGAGATATGAACGATTGATGGCACGAACGGTGAGCGCATTGTTTTCATCCTGGGCAAGCTGACTAGCCGAGGCGAAATTAGCGCAGAAGGGTTCGTAGCAGGAGAAGGAGTCTTCGAAGGATGAAAAGAGATGACCGAAACGCTGTTCGTCGGGGGGGAGACGAGCGTTGGCCTCGACGCCGATGAGGAAGCGCCTCTGGAAGTCAACGAGAGAGTCGAGGTTGATGAAGAGGGCGCGGATTTGATCAGAGGGTAGGATCTCTCGCTGGAGGAGTGCTCGTTGATAGTTCTGGGTGTTGTCAACAGGGAGAGTAGGGCTCAGTCGAGGTGCCTTCTGTTACATATGAGACCAATTTTTTTTATTTTATTTTTTATTACCTGTAGAACTTCCAAGTCTTGGACGTATTTCCGCTCGCTCTCGAGGATTTCTTTGACCACACGGGCTCGATCGTCCATAGCGACATTCAGATCGTTGTGGTGGGGTACCAGTTCATCCTCTGAGGGGGGTAAGAGGACGCCTAGTGCTTTGAGGAGATGCAGAAGCCTGAGAACGTTGGAGATGACCTGATTGGGGGAGTCAAAAAAAAAAAAAAAAAAAGAGTTTTTTAAGTTGTGTGTATTCTATTTTGTGCATGTGCATGTGTGTGTGTGTTAGGTCTTACTTTGACGGTTGCATTGGTGTTGACGTCGTAGAGCATGTTGACCATCAGCCCGTTTTCCTGGGTCTCATCGATTTCGGTGCCCCAGCCGAGTTCGGTCTTGAGGGCCATGATGAAGTGTGCTGCAGATTTTTGGCATCCCTTGAGGTCATCCCTTGGACACCAGAGGACCTTGAGTGGCTTGAGGTTGGACCAAGTCTTTCCTGGGGGGAGTGGGGGTAGTTGAGTTGGGTCGGGTACTGAGAGGGGTGGGTTGTGAATAGCGTTGTAGAGGAAGCAGAGCGGGGAGCCGAGTCTGAATATTTCGAGTGTCTGAGTGACGGGGTCGAGTGGATTTGATGAGTGTTTTGAGTGTGGGGTGAGTGGGTCGGTGGGAGAGTCTAGTGGGGGTGGGAGAGTGAGTTGAATCTTCTGCTGTTGTTCTAAGTGAGATGTGCTGCTTACCATCGAGTAGACTGTTTGGGTTTTTAGTTTCAGTGATCCAAGGGCCATCGACGAAGCCGGGGACTCTTCTGAGGAGGGCTCTAGTTTCGAGACAGTTCTGGTAGAGTGAGGCAGATCGGTTGGCAGTCTTGTTGACGACAGATGCGGTGGCGATGGGCATGTCGATAGAGAGTGAGGATGACTGATGCTGAGTGAATGAGGTGTGCGCGGATGAGGAGGTGGAGGTAGTCATGGTCAAGATGAGACTGAAGACTGTGAAGACTGTGAAGGTTGAAGGTTGAAAACTGAAGTTGCTTTCTGAGTGGAGTGAGTATGGTACAAGTAGAACGGGGGGAAATCCCCCGGGGGAACCCCACCCAACCCACATCCTTGATTTCAACCAACAAAAAAAACTGACTGACTTCACTTCACTCACTTCACTTCACTCAATCACTCAATCACTCAATCACTCAATCACTCTAAAGGACAATTACTCTAAAGGACAATTACTCTAAAATACAATCATGTCCAATAGCAAGTTCCCCACACTACCTGCACCCAGATTCGCACCCCAGAAACCATCCCCACTCAGCCAACCAGATGGTATGACACACAAAACAGATCATCATAAAACATAAAAACACACTCAGCATACTCTAACATCTTAACATCCACAGTCCCTAACCCTGAACAGAAGCAACAACACCATACCAGCAGCAGCACACAGAAGAAGAAGAGCAACAAGAAAAAATCACAACAACTACCACCACCAAGTCTGTTCTACCCACTTTTATCTCAAACTCACTCCACTGACCCTTCTTCTTCTTCTTGACTTTGTTTCAGCTACTCCCGTCCCTGACAACTCGGGACCAGGCAGACAGTTTGCCACTCAGGTATTCAAGCTCATCGATGCCCTCAAGGTAACTAACTCACTCTCCCATACAACCCATGATCCATTCATCCATCCTCACCCTATGTATCCTAGCAACGGAATGGACCCATGAACCTGTCGGACCTCGAGGCTCAAACTGGCGTCCGTGGCTTACTCCAAGAACACACGGATGTCCCATTCAATCCCGAGCTCTACAACGCCTTCAACACACACGAGCGAGTCAATGCCATTGAGAAAGGCCTCGTGAAACTATGGAGCTACAGGGTAACCATCACTTTATACATATAAGAAGTGACTGGAAAAACCTGACACCCCTCATTCTCTCTCTCTCTCTCTCTCTCTCTCTCTCTCTCTCTCTCTCTCTCTCTCTCTCTCTCTCTCTCTCTTATGATTCGACACCCCACAGCCAGACTACAACATCAATAACCCTCAAGACGTGCTTGACCTCCTGCAGCGCTTCTCGAACCGCGGGGGTATGCCGGTAGCCACTCTCAAGGATAGCTGGCCGGGCGTGATGCAAGCCATCACGGACGTAAGCTATATCTCTATTCTTTTTTTTTTATGGGTGCATACATGCATGCATCTAAAAGAAGAGAGCCTGATGAATTCATGGTGTATAGCTTGAGAACGAGGGTAAGGTACTGGTCTCAAGAACCGAAGGCAATGCGGGAAAAGAGGGCGTGCCCAAGACGGTCTTCCTTGACGAGCTGGGCTGCCGCGACAACTTGGGGCCCACCCGGGGTGCTTTGGACCCAGGTGAGAGCGTATTCCTATCATCACCCGGGCAGAGATAGATGTGAATGTGTGTAGAATGAACTCAACCAAACCGACTTCCTCTTCCCCCACTCGCGTTGGAAGAGTTCCGCGAGATGTGGCATTCCCTCCAGACCCCTCTGGTACACGACCTCCCCATCGAACTGCAGGAAGCTGGGCTCACTTCATCCTCGCTCTCCAACCTGTCCAAGCCTGCCCAGACCCACCGCAAACCCAAGAAGAAGGGCGGCAGGGGTGGAAGGTTAAGATCACTAACACCCATCTCAAAGACCTCGGGATTGACCTCTCTAAGGACTATCTCCCTGCCACCGCCGCTAAAAAATAACCCCCTTCTCTTTCTTGGCCCTTTCTATTTGGCCTGTTCATACCTGGCCCTCCCCTCATCCACTTGTATTTTATCCTGTTGTTGGGTACTGTTAGCCTGTTTTGTTTTGAAATGAAAAGAGAAGACAAACTGTTGTAATTGCAGAAATTTCTGGATGGTACTTTTTTTTCAAGTTGCAACGATCTTCTTCACAGCCGTTCTTGCACGTACACCATGATAACCGATGTCCTTGATTTCATGATGATCCAAGGCTTTCAGTGCCAAAATATTACAGAGACATGATGATTCAGAGGAATGGGAGACTGCCAGTTATGTATCTTAATTAACTACATACGTGGTTTGAAATTTCAGGATGACATGGTGACAAGCACACTATATAAACAAATTAGCGGTATTGGAATTGGAGGCTTATAAGCCCAGTTTCCAACTCCCAGGGCACAGAACCATCCCGACAAGAACAGGAAAGCAACGAGCAGCGCACTACCGGGAGGGAAACACACCCAGATAAATAAATAAAGTGAACTTGAGGCCACGAGCCAGCGTCTGTTTTTCAAGGATGATGATGATGTCCATCGGCGCCAAGCGAGCCTTCCAGCCGGCGCGAGAAGCGATCTGCCGGGCACCAACCTGTAGGAACCATTTTATTCGATGGCCCCACCGATTCCAGTCCAACTATCCTCAGCCCAAACCGACGCGGAGGAGCATAACCGAGCAGAAATGGTCAACCAGTATGGTGTTCCTCACCTCCACCATGGTGGGATCCATCGTATGTCTCACTTCCCATCCCATCTCTGACACAGAGTCACCCACATTGGAATAACATAAACTGAGATGGCAATGCACACACACACACCCATTCTATGTATCAGATGTACGTCGTCGGGATCAACGTCCAGCTGAAGAACCGCACGGCGCAGGACGACGCGCTCTGGCTGCCTAGCCCGACATCCAGCCAATTCAAAGCGGCACTGGAGATGGTACGGGAGTGGCTGCCCTTAGAGTGTGTCAGCTGTGACCCGCAGGAGCTGCTCTTCCATGGGACATCCCCCTGGAGCTGTGAGTGCTCCTTCTTCTTTCTGCTGTCTACATACATATAACATACAGCTCTGGTACGCGTCTGCCTCCCTCAGATTCTGATCCGCCTTTCTTTTTTTTTTCCCTTGTACTCGCCTACCAGATCACCATCCCGACTCTCTGCCCGGCGCCGTGCTCTATCCTCGATCCACGCAAGATGTGGCCCAGATAGTTAAGGTAAGGAAATGGGATCGTCACACACACACACACACACACACACACACACACGCTCAGCGGCCGAATTCTTAACCGTCTACATATTTACATATTATATTATCATACATACATGATCCGCCGAACAGATCGCTTCCAAATACCACATCCCCATCGTCCCCTTCTCCGGAGGCACTTCCCTCGAAGGTCACTTCAATGCCCCCTCGTCTGCGCCCGTCGACCCCCACAACCACCACCTTCATCATCATCCTGTTACAATAGACGATCATCAGCTTGACCCAGGACACTCGTTCTGCGTCGACTTCTCCAGGCACATGAACAAGATCCTCGCCGTCCATGGTCCGTTTAAAAATATATCCTCTCCCCTCATCTTCATCTTTTCTCTCTCGCTGATGCACGTCGTCTTTGTTGTTTGGGTCTCAGAGGAGGACTTGGACGTCGTCGTCCAGCCCGGCGTGAGCTACGAGGATCTGAACCGGCATCTGAGAGACCTCTCTTCCTCTTCCTCTTCCTCTGCGTCTTCGCCACACACGCTTTTTTTCCCCGTCGATCCTGGGTGAGCCCATCTTCTCCCCTACCCATACCACACACGTGTATCCATTCTCTCGTTTTTCTTGCGTGGTGCCAGCCCGTTTTTGATCCCCCCGTGCGCTTGCTGCTATGTAGCCCTGGCGCACAGATCGGCGGGATGATCGGGACCGGATGCTCGGGCACGAACGCGGTGAAGTGAGTCGCACACATTTCCCACGTTGATGACATAGCCAAATACATCCCCGTTTTTTCTTTTCTTTTTGTTGACAGACCTCTGAGGGTCTCGATGGGTTTTTTTTTTTTGAAGGTACGGCACGATGCGCGAAAACGTGATCAATATGACGGTCGTGATGGCCAACGGGGACGTGGTGAAAACGCGGCAACGGGCCAAGTGAGATCACCCTCCATTGCGGAAAAATGTGTCGCATCCAACCTCTTGATCTGATGATGATGATATGTTGTTGTTGTTGTTGGCCCCCACCGTTTCCGTTTTTTTGTGTGAGACAGGAAGTGTGCGGCGGGGCCGGACCTGGGCAAGCTATTTATCGGCTCAGAGGGCACCCTGGGTCTGGTGACGGAGGCGACGCTGAGGCTGCAGCCTGTGCTGCCCACGTCCGTCGGCGTCGCCCACTTCGCATCCGTCCATGCCGCCACTAGCACCGTCCTGGAACTCATCAAGCAGGGCGTCTCGTTGGCCTGCATCGAGCTGCTCGACGACCAGATGATGATGGCCGTCAACCATGCCTCAGACACTTTCAAGTATGAGGAGAAACCTAGGTGAAAGCTCCTTCATATATTCCGTGAGAGAAATCCCGGGCCGTGGCTGATGTCGATTTTTCTTCTTTTGATCCATTTTTGTAGTCTCTTTCTCAAATTTACCGGGACGCAGGCCCAGATCAAGTCAGATGAGGAACTGACAGGTAAGCCGACCTAATCATGAGCCGAAAACAGATGCTGTCAGTTGCGCGACTACTGAAACCTAAGCGAACGTGGGGACTGGTCAGCCAAGATCCTCAAGCGGAACGGGGGGTCGCAGATGAAGATGGCCAAGTCAGAGGCAGAAGCGGCGGAGATCTGGCACGCGCGGAAGGTGTGCCTCTGGTCGACGCTAGACTATGCGCCGGGGCACCGGGCATGGACGACGGATGTGTGTGAGCGGCATATATATATATATATATATATATATATAAATTGAATGCAGGCGGAGCTTTTGCCCGCTCCCGAGTTGGTTGCTGATCGATTATCATTCGGCGGATGGATGCAGGCGTGCCGCTGTCCCACTTGCCTCGGCTGATCGCCGACACCAAGGCCGACATCCACGCGCGCAACCTCAAGGCCACCATGCTCGGCCACGTCGGCGACGGTAACTTCCACTGCATCCTCCTCTTCAACGACCACCACGAGCTCGCTCAGGTTCGCCAGTGCGTCCACCAGATGGTCCGCCTCGCCCAGGACCTCGACGGCACCTGTACCGGCGAACATGGTCTGTACTTCTTGTCCCCAACGCCTTTTTTTTTTCTCCCACCGCTTACTGACCTCATTTTCGCTTAGGTGTCGGGTAAGCTCTCCTTCTTTCTTTGTTTCGCTGCAGGTAGGTGAAACTCCTGCCAGGTTTTGCTGCTGACCTCGCGACTCGCCCGGTGTGTTTTCGATATGGCCTCCCCTCCCCTCCCCCCCACAAAAAAAAAAAGGATCGGGAAGATGGTGAGTGATCATGTTGACATAATCAACTACAGCTTGTGTGTGTCTTGCTTCACAGCTCATGTCGATTTTTTTTTTCTGTGATACAGATGCATTTGGAGTATGAGTTGGGGAAAGGAACGCTGGATCTCTTGCGGAAGATCAAGAGAACTGTGGATCCTCAGAATATCATGAACCCAGGGAAATTAATCCCTCCTACATAGTTGAGATGTGGATCTTCTGGACAGGACTCGAGGGCTTTTTTTTCGTGTTTCATTAAACTTGCCTCATATGAGAATGTTCTATGGACTTGTACCACTTGACCAGGGAAACACCACCGAATGAGGATCGAAAAAAATTGACTTGGGTATAGCTCTCCTCCCGATCTTTTTGTCGCGAGAACTGTTTACCAACCCGATTTCCGGTTTCTGTGTGGCTTGGGGTTTCCGTAAAAATAAATCACATTGTCTAGTCATCTGATCAAGAGGAACAAAATCTTTAAAATCATGCACAACTCGTCACATCAAGAGAAGGAGACTCATAAACTCCGAGTGCATACCTATACCCTGACAGAATCGGTGCTCTGTTGAACTTCGAGCAGCACGACACGCCAAGCACTCCCTTTTCAAGAACTGTCAATATCTAGAGCGGGCAAAATGAAGTGGCTGTGGTTGTTTTTTCTGTCTGCCAGCATTCATTCTAAATTTCTATCGCGCCACAAATAAGTACTTTGGGTAGCAAGTGAGAATTTGTAGTTCAGCAACGGTTGGTCATATATATTTTACAACTGTTCTTTTTTTTTTTTAGAATTCTAGAATTCCAGTGGCACATCTGTAGCCATCGAATACATAAATGCCGTTCAAAGGTATATATTGTCGCGTGGCGATTTTGATAACTTCCTTGAGAGACGATTCCTCCCACTAGGCTTGAGATGTGAGGCAATTCGCATCCTGAAGATCTTACCCTATCAAATCAAATGAGGGGTAGAAGAAGTTCAAAAAAAAAAAAATGGGTATCGAACCAGAGAACTAAGGAAAGAAGATAGAAGAAAGAAGAGAAAGGCCTACATTTCTCTCAATGCTTTTTCCAATTTTTCTCGCACCTTTTGTTCATCCTTATCCCACCCGTGCTGGGCTGACACCTTAAGAACGATCTCTGAGAGGGTATTATAATCTTGATCTTCTTGTCCTTTGCGCATGCCGGGATATTCGTCTTTGTTCTTGCACCTGTAGGCGGCCAATGCTTTCAATGCAAAGTACCACGCCACCGTATAATCTTCATTCCCAGGCTCACACTCCTTTGTAAATTTCGGGACTTGACTCGATTGGATGGTTTGAGGAGCACAAGAACGAGCAAATACATATTGGGAAAAGAGAACAAGCATCAGTAATATTTCAACATCAATCGGATCTGCTTATGGATAGACAAAAGCTCACTGAAATCTTTGGGAACATGATTATAGTTGCCTCCCCGGATCAATCGTATGTGTGCGGAGTTTTTAACAAAGTTCTCAACCATTTCAGCAGGCATGTCAAATTCAGGGCCTTCGGTATGATGTCCATTATCAGTTGTGTGTGGACTATCACCACTATATTGTTGTATTTGGTCCCATTCAGCTGGGATTTCCTCTTGAATGGTTTGTTGAACCTCTTGCAAAATCTCTTAAAATTGTTGCAAGTCTTCCGAAGCTTGCTGGCGATAGATTGATTGCATCTTGATGAAGGTTTTTGCGTCGGACTTCATGTTGGGAAGGACGCCAGACAAGGGTAGTCGATGGCTCAGATTCCGCTTCACAAATTCTCTCAGACTTCTGACGAGTAACTAGAACTTGTCGTCCCACCAGGCTGCTTTCTTACACTGTGGATCATTGAATAATGCTTCCGCGTGTTCTGGCACCTGGTAAAGAAAGTTGTGCATGTGAGAAAAGATGGATCCGTGCTCAATTAACAATGCTCTGCTGCAAGATATCTTTTTCAAAAAAAAAAAAAAAAAAAAAAACACTTACTTTCGTTGGTTGGGAAGCTTTCCAAATCATGCCCACAGCTTCATCAAAGTTGTCCTCTTCGGCGTTTCTTTTCTCCGCCAAGATCATCTGCTTCAACTTGTCTTGTTGAGCTGAATCTTGGGGTAACTTTCCGTCATGCTGTACTCAAACGTCATCTGTCACCTTACTTAGCCCACAAACCTCACGATTGAATTGCAGTCAGTATGATACTGACCTTAGATTTGAAGATGCCCAAAAAGTGGATGATTATCACTACCGCCAGAACGTGGACATGCTCATGACTTTCCAACTTATCCAGCTCAAAGGATTTGACAAATGTAGACAGGGATGTGAAGCAACAATCCAACCTAAGGTTGCCAAAAGAGACTGAATGGTGTGGTGTACTATTTAGGTTTCAAGTATCAAATATGACACAAGGAATCAATTATCCCATTGGAGATGTCACAGACTTAGACATATCACTACATATTTCCACTCTCACTGGTACTTAAACCATAGTCACTCACTCAAACCTCCGGGCTAGTCCCACTTAATCCATAGTTTTATACACATAGTCTTCATACATAGTTTTATAAGTACATAGCACAGGGACAATCACATAGTCATATCTTAATACATAGTTTTAGTCCATAGTCTTACATAATCAACTCTGACCAATCATCACGTACGGTTCAGCCATCCAGTTCTGACCAATCAACACGTAGGATTCAGAAATAGAATTCTGGCCAATCAGGATGCACGGTTCAGCCAGAAGTCTCAAGAAGAATTATCTCATCAATTTCTGACCAATGGAAGCTCACGGTTCAGATTGGAAAACTCTAGAAGAATTCAGTAAAAGCAGGGCCTCTCCCCCCTCAGAATCAGTTCACTCACTGCACCAGGCACCCACTGGACACCCATCCCATCAAATACACTTACTGATCATACCCACCAAGCACTCATCAATAAGATTAGGTAAAAAAAGAAAAGAAAAGAACTTACTCAACTAACACACAGGGACCCCAACTCTTTCACTCCATCATCATCTATTTCACATAACTACAAAAGACAAAGAGATTTCATCAACTCTCATCATTCAACTCAAAGTATAGTCCTGATCACTTCCACTCTATCACATTTTCACTCTTAAGTAGTATATTAGAGGGGCAGGGATTTCAAACCACCTGTAATAGTCATAATAGTTCATACATAATTGAAATATTATCTTGGTTAGTTCCCACTCACAGGACTGCCAACCCACCCCAAAAGGAGTTTTCACAACGGGTGGCTGGGATAACTTGTTTTCCAAGGAGATATTTTGTTCAAGTCAGATTAATATATGGGGCCAAAATAAGAAATGAGATGTTGGTTGAGGATGCACTGTGTGAGTTTTATGTTGTAATGAGTTGACTCACTGCTTAACTCCCAAATTTGGAGCCAAATAGTCGCGACCAACCCACACGTCTGAACTAGAGCTGTGGGCACATAAAAGTCCCAGCCGTACCCACTGATGCTTTGTTCCGCGTGTTTTGGTCTTCAAACGCACACAAGGGCTTCCCATCCCCGTAATCCATGTAGATCATCACACTCCTCAAGTTTGAGGTAGAGCAGGTTGTTGTGCCCATTGACAGAGGCTGAGGATGGTTTTAATTCCATGAGTAATTTGCAACACGCTTCTGCCTGGTTGCAACCCAATCTTTCTTGATTTAATAAAAAGTGTTGTCCTATGTCTGATTGATGGACAACTTTGGTATCAAACATATCAACTATACCTACTCCAGCTAAGATCAATTTTTTTGGCAATTTGAGAGGATGTAGCTGAGCACTTGCAAATTTTCACTGCTGACTGTCCAATCCGTTGTTGGCCCAAGCTCTGCCAAAGTCTTATCCACACACCAGAATGAATATTTAATCATCTACTTGAGAAGTTGAAGAGGAGAGTGAAGTAGGCTCACCTTAATTGTTGATCATATCTAGCATGATACTTTGAGTTCATGAAATGTGGTTCAAAAAAAATTAGATCAAATACATAGCAGGATGAATTTGGTGAATTTTTTTCAACCTAAAATTGAGCCTCCCGGTCTGGTCTTGAGGGACAAGTTGTATATAGAAAGCACAAGAGAAACAAGCCATCATCAGCAAGAAAGAAATATCCCAGAGAGAAATTTTTCAATGATGGGATATCTACCAAACTGTTCTAGGGCTTATGAATGCAGACTCCTGGTCTGCACCTTTTGTTTCTGGCATGGTTTTTGGGACCTTGTCTGCTGCCAACTCTGTGCAATTGTCAGTTTCTCTTTTCATTGGGAAGGATGAAGTTATTGAGGTGTATGATTTACCTTGTGTTGGTTAATCTAGAAACCAGAACAGAACAAATTTCTTGTTCTTCCTGCTATGTACAATAGACCGGATGTGATGTCGAGTTGGCCACTATGTACCCAGAGTGCCGTCCGCCGATGAATATTTATAGGGACTTGGAAAAACGACTCCCTGGAATTTGCCAACGACTCCCAAAAAAAAAGTGACGTCGCGCTGCGGTCAGCATTACAGAATCTGGATGTCCATGGGAGTCGTTGGGCTGAAAAAATCACTTTTTTGGGAGTTGTTGAGACAGAAAAAAATATTACAATCATGGTCAAAAATGGGAGTTGCCGGACCAAAAAATTAAAAATGGTTGGGAGTTGCCAGCCCAATTGAGACAAAATGAACAAAATGTTAAGAAATGCCACAAAGATGCATTTCTCTCAGTAAAAAAACAATCAAATCATAAATGGAAGAAACAAATGTAATGAAATATCAAAATTGAAGGAATAGCTTCAGAGATGTGATGGATACAAAACAATTGTAAAAAAACTAAAAAAATTATACTCCAAGCCCGGAGTTTTAGCTGTTAAATCTTCAGTCAAAGAAAAACAAGAAGCATCTTTTTCTTGCCACCCATCATCCTCTGATTCATGATTAGTAATCCAATGCTAACAGATCAACAGGAATTATCTTGAGGATACATACCAAAATTAAAGAAGAAAGAAGATAACAAAGAGGATGAAAAAATAAGAAAGCAAAGGTCAAACAGAAATTTATAAGAAGAGAAAAAAATCAAGAAATCCTCAGAGGAAGGTCCATGTGCTTCTCCAAACATAATGATACAAATTAATGATCATTTGGTTCCACCTCAAGTTAGCTTGATGAGAAAATCTACATGCAAAAATCTGCTTCGAGACAAAGACACAGCAAGAGATGGCGGAAACAAATACAATGGGATTGTGGAGTTCAAGAGCAATGAAATGAGTATATTCAGAGAGAAAAGCAATGAAAATGGGAGGATTATTGTTGGGCGGAGTCATGCAGGGAAAGAAGGTAGAGTTTAGGTGAGAAGAAAAAAGAAAAAAATCCATTTATGACTTGATTGTTTTGTTTTTACTGAGAGAAATGCATCTTGGTGGCATTTCTTACCATTTTGTTCATTTTGTCTCAATTGGGCTGGCAACTCCTAACCATTTTTAATTTTTTGGTACAGCGACTCCCATTTTTGACCATTATTTTGATAAATTTTATTTGTCTCAACGACTCCCAAAAAATAATTTTTTTATCCCGACGACTCCCATGGACGTCCAAAGTCTTTAATGCTGACCGCAGCGCGACGTCGCGTCTTTTTTTGGGAGTCGTTGGCAAATTCCAGGGAGTCGTTTTTCCAAGTCCCTATTTATATGGTGGTCGTTGTTTTCCTTGTGAGTCGTCCGCGTGATGATATTTTTTTCGAGAACCAAAATGGAATTCACGAGCGAGCCACGACGTGACAGGTGCACTAGTCCACACAATTGGATTTCCCAAACTCGTGCTCTCGACGATTGGGAACTAATTCCACGACCCCAGCCACTTGGTCCCTATTTAGGGCCGCTTCAAGAACACTTGGCGCCTGCACGGCTTGAGAACCACTAGTAAAGCCTAGTAAACCTTGGGTAAGCCGAGCAGATGTGGCATTGTGGATGGAGCGATGGGTGCATTGGGCGAGGCTGATCAGCGGGAATCCGGGATTTCTCTCCGGATAGGCTACCGTACCGCACAACGGCCTGGGCTCCCAAAAGCGTACATACATATCGGAATGGGGAGCCCACATTTGAAGACGTGTATGTCTGAGCCACGAGTCTTGTTGGCAGGTAGGCTGGGACGATGCCTGCAGAAAGCTATCAAATTTATATGCCCAGTTCGGCTTGGTTCTGTGATTTGAGTGTTTCTTCAGCACGTACCTAACATGATATCTCGTAAATACATCTGTTCAGTCTTCGCCATTGGGTGGTTTTGGTAAACAAAGTGCCAGAATCACTGGTGTCTTTGGCATTCAAAGAGGCGCATAAACAATCAGTCAAGAAGACACATTCTGGAGAGACTCGGATGGCGCAAAAACAATGCCAATCGCGTGCATACCCTCGCCGGGAAGAGAGACCTGTTTTCCGGATGAGAAATGTTGACTGCGTCGAGCCTCAGCCGGAGGCCATAGGCCTGTTGCCGTTGGTCTAGCCAGGGGAGGCTTCCTTGCTCCGACTGCCGTACCTGAGCCGGAGCCCAGGTACCTGCTCGTCTGTACCGGGCCATGTCTTCTCTGGTGCATTTCCTAACGGCTTTCCCCTTGTTGCTTTGCATGACCGCCTTGATTACTCGGCGGTCCATGTCCCAATCGACTTGACTTTATATTGGCACATCGTCTGGCATATATAAAGACTCAATCATCATAAACACCTTTCTGGAGAGATTAAACACCCTCCAATCCTTTTGTTTATCTTATATCCACAAACACACTTCTTGAAGAAAGACAAATCGAGAAACCTGATATCATCATGGCCTCCGCTTCTCATTCTGGGAATACGCTCATTCCGGCAGACTCCCCCTTGAACACTCCCTCTCTCAATCCCTTCAAGCTACACAAGAAGCTCGCAGGACTCCGTAGGAAATATCTCTCTCTCGAGATGCACACTTCCTTTCTCTTTCCGGTATCTTCTCCGGTAATGATTATCTCCAAACAGACAACGGAAAACACTAATTCAAAGACAGCGTCCTTTTTGCTAAGATGTTTCTTTTCCCTCTGATAGTTGCACATCAAAAATACCGAACACCAGGCTGGCTCTTTCCGTCGTCGAGCTCCAGCCCCCGCCAAAGTGAGTGCGATGTTGTAAAAATTGAGACAAGGGAAATGAAGTTTTCACCACAGGGATAATGAAAGTGGGCTGACGGAAGCAAGTTTGATGTGACTAGAATGCCAGTCCAGCGACCGCCAAGCATGATACCTCGTCCGAATCTGACAGCGATGAAGGGAGCCCGGAGCCGGCGTCTGCCACAAGCACGCCGACGACGCGAAGCGCGGCCAGTGCAAGTGGGCTTATCATGACAACGACCAAGCAAGCTCTGCCGACGACCGTGACGCTCGTTTTTCAGGTGGGTGGGTCGTTCCCGGGCACGATGGTACTGCTAAACTCGTTATCAGCTACTCCGTCGCTACCCACCCCTACATCCACCCCTTCCACCCTCCTTTCTGTCACGTCTGCTCTCCCCTCTCCAACCCCTTTGTCCTCCAGCCACGCTGAACAGCTGGCTAACGTCGACACTCGTACCTCTGACACCCACTCGAATGTGCCCCTCATCGTCGGTCTGTTGGCTGGCGTTCTCGGCCTCGCTGTCATCGTCTTGGCTGTGTACATCATCATGGCGTCGCGAAGACGTCGAAGAGAGCGAGAACTGCTGAATAGTACGTCCACGTCCTCTTCATGGTTAATCTTGGAATCGTGATAAAAGAATCAGAAATTATGAATATTGAGCCCCTCCCGTTATGTGTGACTGTTAGTGATGGCGCCTTCTCAGCTGGGAAATAACTTCTCTTATCTGATGCAAGTCGACCCTCGGCAATCGTTCACATTTGTTGGCCCCATCGAGAAGCCGACATCCAGAAGGGGATCGCGGTTGGCCATCATATAATCATATATCTCTCTCTTTACCGAAGGTCTCACTCTCTTGCACCTCTTGATTATAATTTTTGATAACGTGCACCCCCCTTTCTTGTTACACTAAAAAAGATGAAGAAGAATAATAGATACCTAACTTTGAGTTCTCCTGATGTTGTTCTGTCACCCTCTTTGCTCCAAGTCGTCTCTTTGTACTGCCCATTTGTAACACATCCAGTTCCTGTTGCTTTGTTGTTGCACAAACTCTCACATCCACAATGTCCTAATTGTTGTTTGTGTTTTTTTTTTCTCTTTATCTTTTGTCTTCTTTTTGTGTGTGTGAATGTGATGTATAGTGAATTGAGTTTCTCTATTTTGATATCTTGCATTGCAACTGATGCATTGGGTTCGCAGCTCATCTTGGGAACTTCTGAAGAGTCAATTTCCTTGTGGTGTGCAATGAAAAAGCTATGATGTGATTGAATCAGAGACACTAATTATAGATTGAGATGAGGAGGAAAGGACTCAGAGTGAAAGAAATGGAGAGATGATCCGCTCCTTGCTTTCTATGTGGGAAGATGTTGACACTGTGGCAGCACAATGTGCATGGAAAATCACAAGTGTGGGCACTAGATGAATACTTTTTTTTGGTAAATACTACCAATGCCATTCAAAGAGAAACACTTTCCATAACTTCATTGAATTTCAAAGTACATATGACAATTTTTGGATTGGTGCAGATTCATAATAGCACATAAAATGAGATACGTAAGTTTTTAAATCAAATATTGCAAATCAAGCTATCTCTTCTTAATTGTATTTTTTTTTTGTTAGAAAAAAGGGAAAGTAGAAATTTAAGCTTTGATGATAGAAACACATTGAATTGGAAAAATACATTGGATTTGAGAACTGTATTGGATCTTCTTTAATTAAAACTAGAAAATATCCTCCCGAATCATCTTAACAGGATTCTTTTCTTATGAAGAGGTATGTGTCTTTTTTGGGATTATAGTTTTAGACTCAAGGGAGATGGAAAGGCCAATAATGAGAAATCTGATGTGGGCTGAAGATCAGGACCTGATTTAGCAGTTGATAAATGCAGCTTGGATTATTTCTTTTGCCTATTACTATGATTTGCTAACTAAGAGCATCTCCACCGGGAAGTGCAGATTGCGAGTGTAAATCCCGCATGATGCATCCCATTTTGAATTTTAAATTTCAATTGGGCTGTGTTGCTGCATCGCAGGGCGGTCCGACGAGGTGTAGAAGTTGGTGACATTGAGGTTGTTTAGTTGAATTCCGCGAGGGAGGTGATTGATTTCACCGGTAATGGTTGGTGTCACAGGGTGTAGTCGGATCTAGCGAGGAGCTAGAACTACACTCAAGTTGATGTTTTTTACACTCGCGATAAGTCTAGCTCCGGATTTACACCCCCCGGTGTGGCATAGGTTTTGCCGCGCGGGGTGAAAATTGGGTTTACACCCGCGATTTCCACCCCGCGGTGGAGATGCTCTAAGCATACTATGAAGTTGTATTTTAAGCATATTTAAACATCATCATACAAAATCACATTAGCCCAGTTCACGTAGGTGCTCATGTGCAGATAAAATTTACACGATGAGCAATATACATTAAATTTTTTAATCATAAAGATCCCACAAGCCATAAGCATGACGAGCAACAGCTCACCTCAGGATGAGCAGATGGAAACACCCCTGCAAGTCAAAGTTCCCCAGCCCAAGTGCCACCCCATCTGTCCCTCAGCCTTCAGTTGCCTTCACCGCTTGTCACCTGCACCACACAACTCTGAGCCCGGTATACTTTTCTCCTCTTGAGGTGGGGGATTTTTTTTTCTCTTTCAAATTTCCCGCTCACCTCCCTTGTTCTGTAGGGCAATGCGTGGCCATACCGAATGCCAGAGTCTCATCCGAGGCATTTTCCTCATTCTTGTCTGGCTTGAGCATGAGGAATTCGACAATATGCTTGACAAACTAATGTTCCAAGGATTGGCTCCCCCCACCAAAGGCAAGATGTTGTTTCCGAGGAACAAGACACTCCAGATTCTGTATGACAACCTCTTCAGTGATCGAGCTCTGTTTGAAGAAATTCTGTGTATTGTCCTCAACCAGCGATACCTTCATCCATGGCCCACTCCTATGACACGCGACGAATTCAATCTCCATCAGCTATTTGTCCTTCCTGATGCCGATTTCCGACAGTCTGTGAGGACGACAAAGGCGGGTTTCATGAAAGTTCTTGATGAGATCTGCTTGAATCCTGTATTTTATTGCCGCAGTATCCGACCACAGCTCCCGATTCCTCACCAACTTGCACTCACACTTGAGCGCCTTGGTTCTAATGGAAACGTGGCATCCGTGGGTCGATTCTCCAGGAACCTGAAAGTAGGACAAGGAACTGTTGTCAAGGTCACCCGGCGAGTACTCAAGGCAATTCTCTCCCTTGGGCGGCGCTATGTTGTTTGGCCCAACGCGGAGCGACGAGCCCAAATCTCCATGGTTATGAAAGAAGAGGGATTTCCAGGATGTGTAGGCTTTGTTGATGGAACCACAATTCCTTTGTTCCAGCGGCCCGGTCATGATGGCGAGGTTTTCTATGATCGCAAACGGCGTTATTCGGTCAATGCTCAGATTATTTGTGATTGCAACAAATACATCACTTCCTTCATCACTGGTTGGCCGGGATCATGTGGGGACAGCCGTGTATACAAGCAAATGCAACTCCATTTGAACCCTTCGAAGTTCTTTGATGAAGGTGGGTTGTATGTTTTTCTTTGCTGGATGGGTCTTTGCCATAGATGCTGATACACATCTCTTTTGAGTAGGTCAATATCTTTTGGCCGACTTGGCATACGAGTTGACCAAAACCGTTATTCCAGCATACAAATCACCTGCATCCAACATCCGCCTCAACTCCGACTTCAATTATTGCCTCGCAAAGTCCAGGGTACAAAACAAACACACAATCAGGGTCCTCAAATCTCGCTGGAGTTCTTTAAGAGAAATGAGATTGCATCTGTATCGTTGCTCTGACATGCGAGAATTTGTTTCATGGTTGTACAGCTGTATAATACTGCACAACATGCTTGCGCGACTTGGTGACCGGTGGGCAGATGAATACCACAACAGTTCAGCCACGCAATCAGACGAGCCCATATTTGATACCGAGGCAAATGAGGCCGCCGAGACATTTCGTGATCGATTGACCAAGAAATGTGTCAGCCACAACTATGCAATAGGAGTTCTCCCAGCTTAGGTGTGACTGATTTTTTGGCTGCTTTCCAATTGCTCAACTCATGCTAATTCTATATTGTGTGTTCTTGCTAGGTTTCATCGGCTGTTCTTTTCATTTCTTATTGATTTATTGTTTACTTTTATATATTGTACTCAAATTCAGTTGATTCGCTTTACCTAACAAGCTCAAAGTGGTATTTAAACTCATTGGAATGAAAAAAAAATGAAAACAATTGAATATACAAGCCAGTGGCAGAAGAGAAAATGAGAAATGTAGACTAATTGTTTGCGAGGAGGGGAGAACATATGACATTGCAAGATGAGACAGAAATGAGACAGAAATAATATTTGTATATAAGGTTCATAAATTCCTTGGCTTCGGCGACAGTTTTACCTTCCTTCACAAGCTGAATGAGGAGCTCCTTCCACTACAAACATTTGTAATTTTACCCAAAGAAAAAACAACTGTTTGGGTTAGGCAAAATGTTAAATTTTTTCAACAAAATGGCTCAGTGATAAAAATTGAGCAAAACTGAGCATGCTCAGCAAAATCCCCTAAAGTTGCCAGAATGAATAAAATTGATTTCTGCTCAGTTTGTAAAAAAAAAAAAAAATTGCTGAGCATGCTCAGTATAGCTTATTTTTCACTTCCGACCATTTTTTGTAAAATTGGGTATATGTTTTGCCCATCCCAAGTTCACATTGTCCTTCTGGGTAGAATTGCAAATGTTTGTAGTGTTCTTTTCTTGGCAAATCTTTTCTTTGTTTGCTTCTTTTGCTGCCGAGGTCATGAATGCTTCGGCTTCGGCAACTGTTTTACCTTCCTTCACAAGCTGAATAAGGAGCTCCTTCTTTTGTTCCTTTTCATAACGTTCACGCTCCCATGATAATTGCTCAGTCCACCGCTCTTTCTTGCTTCTCTCCTTCCTTTCTTCACGGGCTTCTTGTCGCTTGGCCCGGGTATCCTCTTGCTGCAATCGTTGCTGTTCAACCAATAAGTGGGCTTTGAGCATGCCACAACAACTTTCTACTGCCTCTGCAAAGGCTCCTGCCAAAGTCGCCTTTGGAGCTTGCTGGGCTGAGGGACCGGCATTTCCGCTCGCACCGGATGTGGACCGAGCTTGAGGACAAGAGGTGGACCGAGCTTGAGGACGAGAGGTGGACCAAGCTTGAGAACTAGACGTACTACGTGCAGGCATTGGAGTCGTTCTGGCGCCAATTGGAGGGGAACCTTGAGGGACGGTAGATTGACCAACCCCGGGGCTGTTGACTGAAGCTGAATTGATGGGGCAAGTCAATGGATCACGCGGCGTGCTGTTGACCGAATCTGATTGATTTGGCCGGGTGAAGTTTGCGGGTGGTTGATTCTGAGTGTCAGCTGCAGAAGGTGAAAGCTCTTCAAATCTATGTGACTTGTCTCCAAGTGTTGGGTTGTCTCTGTTGACTGGAGCCAAGCGGTCCCACACACATAGTGACAGGCTGCGTGATGCCAAGGAGAGCTCCTTCTAGCTACACGAGCTGCAAGAATAATAGATAAGGTTTGGGGAAGATATAAAAATAATATTTTTGATTGTTTTATATAATTTTGAGTCCTTTTTGGGACGTAGAAATATTGATAAAAATAATAAAAAATAGGACAAAATATGTCCCAGAGGGGCCTGTAAGTGAGTACAGGGGTTTTTATGGTTCCCTCTATCAGGACCTGTGTTAACAGGGTGGTTTTGACGAGTAACCTGATCTTCTGGGGCCTGGTTCACAGGAATATGCCCAGGGAAATGACTAGTAAGGAAGAGAAGTGGCCAGAATTGCACTTACAAGCAATTCTTGGCAGAATTCCTTCCAAAGTATAAGCAACAGGACCAGAGGGGAGATTCTTGATGATTCTGGAGATGATGCTGACGGAGAAAAATAGCTAATAAGTTTCTGGGAAGGTTCACAAGATTGGTCTTCAGGATAATGCTGAGGGACAATGCGTAGTGGTAATTTTCCAAGGGTGATAAAAAGCTGGGGAATCCAATATGGGGGATTCAAGGAGTCTTTAAATATTCAAAAAGGGACCTCTGGGGACGAAATCAGAGAGCTGGGTAAGTGCTGGGAGCAGCTCTAATGATCATTTGATCTACAAGATTGATCCTCTAGTAGATCTTCCCTGGACCAGATCAGTAGAAGATCCGTGGGAGCTGGGGATTTTAATTCAAGATCCTTTTTATACAGCACTTCTTTAAAGCTAGTAGATCCTCATGAGGTCATGGGTATTTTCGTCATTGGGACCTGTTACAAGTGTGAAAGGTATTGGGAATGAGATGTAACAGGTTTTATTTAATTTACTATTTGTTAAGTTATTTTGTTATATTGGGTAAGTAATATAAGGAGTTATTATTTAGGGGTCACTTTGGTGAGTGACCCTAGGTTAATTTTTATGTAGAATTCATTTCTGAACTCATATTTACCTTTTTGTTATTTTTTTATAATTATTTTGTTACTATTTGTCAAGCTTGTCTCTGCATAGTAGCAGGCTGACATTCCCTACCCCTAAAATGAGTCTTCCGGACTCAGAAGAAAAGGTAGATTTTAATTTCTTTTACTAGCTCTATAGTTTCTAAGATGAATAGCTCCATCTGGTATGTTGTTCTCAGGTAGCCATTCATCTTTATCCGCTGATTGATTTTTCCATCTTACCAGGTATAGTCTAGTGTCTTTTCCATTAATTCTTTCTTTCTTTTCTTTCAGGATTTTATGAACCTTGAATTTTTCTTTCTCAGGGGTCTCTAGTATTGGTAATGGTTGGCTTTCCACTACTTCTTCTGTCCTCTGTTCATAGGGTTTCACTAAGCTGACTGGAAATACAGGGTGTTTCCTTGAGAGTTCTTCACTGAGTATAACTTCTACTGCATTCTTCCCATGGAGTTTGATGATGGTGAAGGGTCCAACAAAGGACGGTTTCAATTTCTTGTTACCTCCAAGGTTATTGAAATTTACGGTGGATAGTAGGACTTTGTCTCCTATTTTAAACTCAGGTTCTCTATGTCCTTTATCCCATCTTTGTTTGTTATATTCTACTGCTTCTTGAACACATCTGGCTGCATGTGCATGTGTTAGGTCAAGCATGCTTTTGAAGTCTAATGCTGTTGGGTGCAAATTAGGTAGCTTATTGTTGATATTATCTTTGGGAAGTCTGGGGATCCAACCTCTCTCAAGAATGTATGGGGTTTCTTTGGTAGTGGAATGTTTGCTACTGTTGTAGGCCACTTCCAGGGCTGGAAGTAGGCTAACCCAGTCATGAGTATATCCATCTTTGTTTTTGTACTCAAGCCCAAATGAGCAAAATCTCCTGATCATTTCTTCAAGGGTTTGTATCATCCGTTCAGCTAGTCCATCAGTTTGCGGATGGTATGCTGTAGAGAAGGCTAACTTGGTTCCAAGCATGTCATGTAGATTTCTCCAGAATTCGGATGTGAATTTGGGGTCACGGTCACTGATAATGATCTTGGGTATTCCTACATCTGCCATGATTCTATTCCAGAAGAGAATAGCTATTTCCATGGCTGTGTCATCTTTATGATTGGGGATGAATCTAGCTCTTTTGGAGAACCTGTCTACTACCACTAGAACAGAGTTGTATGAGTAAGATCCTCCTGGAGGGAGTCCTGTAACAAAATCCATGTTTATGATTTCCCATCTAGTAGTGGGCTCTTGGATAGCTTGCAGCAGTCCATACCTTTTACCTGTTTGCTTATTGGACTTCTGGCAGGTATCACAGGAAGAGATGTATTGTTGTACTTGATTCTTCGAATTAATCCACCAAGCTGTCTGCTTGACTCTTTCCACTGTCCTTTCTTCTGACAGATGTCCAGCTGACACCATATCATGACACTCATGCAAGACATTCTTTATCTGTGTTTTGTCTGTAAGGACTAAAATGCTGTAATGTCTATTTCTGAAGTATAATAAACCATCTAGAAGTGTGAATTTGCCTTCTTTATAGTGTTTGGACAATGTATCTGGTAGACTGGCAATCAGTTCAGGGGGGCTGTTATCATTACTGAGAATATTGACAAGTTTAAGCATCTCACAGTCATCATTGTAGCTTTGCCTGACCAGTTCATAAAATGCTTCATCCAAGTCACATACATGGATGCCTAATATTGGGAATATCTCATAATCCTCTGGGTCATATGCGGGGTTGTCTGGTGTATTGGGAAGGGCCCATCTACTCAGACCATCTGCATTTTTGTGTTTAGCTCCTTCTTTATGGATGATAGTCATCTGTCCTCTATATTGCTGGATTGCTATCTGCCATCTGAGCATATGTCGGCTATTGGGACTCTTCATGTTGACTAGAGTTTTGACTGCTGTGCAATCAGTTATCACAACAAAGGTAGAGCCTTCTAGGCAGTAGTGGAGTTTTTCCAATGCCCATACTAGAGCTAGGCATTCCATTTGGCTGGCTCCATATCTTTGCTCAGATTTCTTAATTTGTCTAGATATAAATACTATTGGTTTTTCACTTTTTACATCATCTATTAGAAATTCTTGGTGCAATGCTGCTCCTAACCCATCTAGACATGCATCTATGTAGAGAATGAAAGGTAGGCTATAGTCTGGTTGAGCTAGGACTGGTGCTGTTGTGAGCAGTTTCTTGAGTTCCTCAAAATTCATTACTCTGTCATAAGTCATTTCAAACATAGTGTTGTTGTTACAAAGTTCATACAGATTTTTACTAAAGTTCACAAATTTAGGAATGTGTGACCTGTAATAACTGCAAAATCCAAGAAAAGACATGATCTTTTTTCTGTTTTGAGGCATATCTTTCTTCAGAACCTCTGCTACTTTGTTTTGGTCAACTGCTAAAGTTAATCCTGAAACTATATGGCCTAGGGCTTTGAGTTCACCATATCCAAAGTTACATTTCTCCATGGACATTTTCAACCCTGCTTGGGCAGCTTTATCTAAGACTAATGCTATCTTCTCTTTGTGTGTCTTCCAATCATCAGAATAGATAATGATGTCATCTATGTATATCATCATCCAGTTTTGTCTGATATAAGATCCAAAGATGGAGTCCATCATTCTCTGAAAATGGGAAGGGGCATTTTTAATGCCAAAGGGCATTCTAAGATATTCATAAATGCCTAGGTGACATATGATTCTTAAGAATTGTCTGCTGTTGGGGTCTATTGGAATCTGATGAAATCCTTTGAGTACGTCCATAGTAGTGATATACTTGGCTTTGGACAGGTTGTGCAATGAATGGTCTATCCTAGGGATAGGATAGTAGTCAGGTTTGGTGTAGTTGTTGAGAGCTCTGAAATCTCCTACCATTCTAGACTTATCATTGTGCCATGCTATCATAACAGGTGTGGTTATCTCAACCTGTTCGTTGTGGCCTACTTTACGGATTACTTTTAGTTCCAGGAGTTCTTTGACATGGGTTTCCAATGCTTCTCTTGACTTGGGACTAGAAGGGTATGGTGGTCTTCTGAGGAGAGGGGGATATGGGCGTTGGACAGTTAATTCCAGCTTCATATCATGGCCTTTAATGTTGCCTATTGGTTCAGCTGATGTGCAGAATGCTTCTTTGTACTTACAGCATATTTGCAGGACTTCTTGTTTCTGTTTGTCTGTCAAAATGTCACTTACTGCTGCTTGTTTGAAGTATACTTTGTCAAAGTCTAACAATTCTTTCTTATCTTGCTCAGAGGTGTATCCATGATCTTCTATAATGGAGTTGATGTTACAGATGTGGAATTTCTTTTTCCAGTCACCTCCTATGGTATAGCATCTTTCTTGACTTTGGAATATATCAATGCCATACATACAGAAGGTGTCATTCCCTAGGATTAAGTAATTACAAATGGCATCTTTAAAGACAACAAATTCAACTTGTAACACCATGAAAAAACAATTGTCACTTGATATCAAGTGACATCTGGCCAACTCCAGCCAGCTATCCACAATCTATCCAGACCTTTTCTTTTCCTCAAACTATGTAGAATGAATTTTGCTCAGTATCAATGAGAACTGAGCTATTTCATGGGTATCCCTGAGCTTTTGTACAATGGGAGCTGAGCAATGCCACAGTAAATGCTGAGCTCCTGGCCACCCTGAGCCCTGAGTTGCACCAAAGTTGACTATGAGCTGAACTGCTGATCAGGCTGAGATTTACTGCAGTAAGCACTGAGCTGATGCTCATTTTTTGCTGAATTTTTTCAAAATTAAAATCAACAAAACCAAAATTAAATTAAGAGTAGGAATGGTGTAGCTTTGAAGCTGCAACCAAAGTTGAGTAATGTCACTTGATATCAAGTGACAATTGTTTTTTCATGGTGTAATCTGACTGAGCCCTTAATATGAGGGAAAACTAAAGGCATGGTTATGATACCAATGGGTTTCATTGCGGTGCTACAGCTACTGAACTTAGCTTTGGGAATTGGGAGCAGATGATTTCTCCAGTCAACATAGTATTCATCTAGGAATGTACTGCTTGTGCAAGAACAGAATGCACCAATGTCCAAGAGGGTTTTGACTTCCTTTCCTTGGAATAGGACAAAAGTATAACTAGTTCTTCCTAAGGTATAACTCATCCCTTGGGCTGGTTTGTTGGTCATAAGCTTGGCATCAGAGATGTGGCCTACTTCCATGGAGTTATCCCACTTTAGAGGTAAGTTGGATTCCCCTTGGATGGCATTAATTTCCATTTCATTACCTATATCTGCCTGAATAACCATTACTCCATTAGTTTGAATAACTTCAAATTGGGAACCAGTGTCTTCTTCATCTGTGTCACTCTGTGCTTGTTGTACGCTGGATTGATCATCTGATTCAGCTGAGATGTTGTTAATGTTCTTACGAGGATGGGGGCATTCATATTTCCTATGTCCTTTTTCTTTGCAGTTATGACACTCAAGGACAGGTGATTTCTTAACATATTCCTCTTTTTTATCTTTACCAGCATCTTCTTGTGGGGAATTCTGGGGTCCTTTCTCCCTGAACCTTCTGTTCATACCTGTCATCTCAACTACTTCTTCTATGGTGGCTACAAGGTTGGATAGGTCAGTATGTAAGTCCATCCTGCATCTGACTGCATGTTCAAGTTGTCCTCTACATTTATCTAGGATTTTCTAATTCATGTCTTCCTGTGTCAGGTTTTTATAGATGCACTCAAGTCTTCTTTTTTGGACAAGAAACCAATCATGGGCATTGTGTTTGGTTGGATCAAAGTGGTCTGTTTCAAAGGCTTTTCTGATCTTTTTACGCCATATTCTTGTTCCAAATTGGGCATGGATAAGTGTCTTCCATGTTTTCCAGTCTTGTAAACCTATGGCAGCTTGTTTGGTGATAAACCAATCTAAAGCTACTCCTTCAAATAGTCTGGGTAGTCTGACTAACACTATTTCATCTGTGGTCTGAAAAGATGTAATAACGTGATCTATGTAATTGATGAAGTTGATGTGGTCATATTCTCCTGATCCTGAGAATTTTGGCCAATCTCTAACGGGTGGTAGAAGGTTATTGATATCTTTGGCATCGACTTTAGAAATAACTGGGGTACTGGCATTAGGATTTCTATCAGATCCATTGACAGGTGAGTCTACTGGAGGCGGAGGTGGGGGATGTGCTTCCCCAGCCATGTTGTCATGTTGTTATTGTGTATTCATGTGTTGTATTAAAGAGACATTGACATCTCTAATGTCATTTTTCATCATGTTTATTTCAGAATTAAACATTTGAAATAATTGTTGCATTTGTTGGATAATAAGAGAATTTTGTTCTTGTATCAACTTGTTTGTGTTCTCAAATTCTTTTTGGGTTTTAACTTGTGTTTCAATAATAATGTCTTGTTGGATTATTGCAGTCATTTGGTCTATGTTGCTATTGACATTTTCTTCTAATTCTTCAAATTTATCATTAATATTTTTGTCCATGTTTTGTAGTTTGTTATGGATGTTGGTTTCTAATTCTGTTAAGTCATTTTGAGTGGATTGTTTTTCCATCTCTGTTATTTTGTTATTCAGGGTGCTTATCTTATTATTGTTAATGAGGCTTAAGTCATTTGTTTTTGTTAAAGTACTTAAGATTTTCTCTCTCATTTCTTTCTCACTTGTTTGGTAATAATTCATGTACACTTGGTCATATAGCACACTTATTTCATTCATTGTTTCTTTATTTTTTGTGTCAATTTTATTCAGAATGCTAGTTACATGATTCAGTTGGTTGTTGCCAAGTACATCTATTTTTCTTAATAGACTAGTTACATGACTTCGACTGTTGCCGTCAAGAATATTGAGATTGGAGTGAATAGATGAGAGATGATCTAGAAGTACCGTAGGGAAGCTGTTACCTACTTGCGTCCCTTGGCGTGCTTGTACATGGCCCGGACTGCCATCGCTATGTTGGCTACTTCCGCCCAGCGGTCCGCGTCGTTGTACTTCATGTTGCGGGAGGTCGACGAGCGTTTCTTGCCGGTTTCTTTCTTTTGAGCCGGAGGGAATAACTTCCTTTTCTCGGTCCACGGGTTCCACCCCTGTACATATGTCTTGATTTCTCGGTTTGTGATTAGCTTCTGTAGCCCCTTCTGGCTTTCTTGGGCTCGGAATAGGAGGATCTTCATTGCCTGTTCGTTGTTCATCTTCTGAGCGTGGTCAAAGCGGTCCCTTAAGGCCACATGGGCTTTGACTAGCATTGTTATCGTTTCCTTCTCGCTCAGGGGCTTGACGCTGGAGATCGTCTTCTTCTCCGTGATGATCTAGAGATTGTCCTCGGTGGACGTCTGGGGTGAACGGGTAGCTTCCTGCGATGGGGAGTGGTTGTCTATCTCCATCAATACTGGAGTCTCCTGCCTGATAGGTTGGATTCTCGACACCTTCAAGGCTTTGACTCTCTTGGTGAGAGTTTGAGATGGTGCTGTCTTGTCGTTTAGCTCGCGTTGGTGAGGGGAGTAGCCCAGCAAGCTCGGGTCTTCTGGCTCTGGTACTCATGGTAAGTTTATGTTTTGCTTTTGTAATAGGAAGAGAGAGGACTCACCGTAATCTATGAGGTCTTCAAGATTGTCGTTGTTTGCTGTGGAGTCTTCGTTGGTATTGGTTGTAGTCAAAGTCTTCCCGGTGAGGAAGGGGGTGGTGATGATTTTTATTGGTTGGTTTAAATAATTCGGGACGATCGTCTTGTTGGTAGCAGTGTCGGTACTAGCGGCGGTGTTGTTGGATGCCACTAGAGTTGCGGGAAGAATGTATTAGTTAGTTTTGAGGGTATCGGTTATGGATACTGGAATAACAGATGTACTTCTCTCAAGTTTCCTTTGTCTACGGGTTGCTCGATGTTCTCTGAGGAGTGCGTTGAAGGCAATCTGGTAATCGAGCTCGGCTTCTTTACGGGTTCTGATCTTATCAAGAGCTTGTTGGAGTTTTTTGTTGTAGGAGAGGAGGTCGTGTGGTGACGGCTTGTAGGTTTGGAGGTATTCTTCTTTTTCTCTTTTGAGTCGTTTGATCCAGTACGCAAGTAACTTACGATGTTGTTCTGGTGACACTGTTTGGCAGACGGTTGAATCTATTATTGTGTTGTTTCAATCGTTGTGAAAGCTGATATCTTTTGACTTACCGTTGGATGAGGGGGTGAGTTTATCGCCTGGATAAACTTCCGTCGATCGGGTAGGTCAATGTGATATATCTGATTGGGAGGGATAATGGGTGGAATAGTTAGTTTTATGATGAGGAAAGAATGTACTGTCACTGTGGGAAGTACTTACAAGTATTTTTTTAAGTTCACTGCTTCCAGTGTAACCGGTCGTGGTTGTTGGGGAGAACCGGTGAAATGGTGTAGATCTGTCGATGATCAGTACTTTGTGGTGTCTGATTGGATGATGGTGGGATAGAGGTATACAAATGGATACTCACCTTTGTTCCTGGAGGGGTAGATATTTGAGGTGGTTGGTGTGCGTTCTGCGTGTGTGAGAGTGTTTGGTATGCGTAGTACGTGGTGTGGGAGTGGGTAATGGGGTGTGAGGTGTACGGGTGAGGGGGATATGAGTGGTAGCGGGTCGGATTCCTATTCTCGATCTGAGATGGAAGCATAGAGAAATGGGGCAACCCCGTTCAGTTCGGGTGTAAGAGCACGCGCGCGGTGTTTATGACGGGCAGAAATGTTGTTTTTGTCACGGACAAAAGTCGCGGGTCAAATTCTTTTTGGGTAAAAAGAAAAAATGACGGCCAGACCCCCAATTGACAGGCTGCGTGATGCCAAGGAGAGCTCCTTCTAGCTACACGAGCTGCAAGAATAATAGATAAGGTTTGGGGAAGATATAAAAATAATATTTTTGATTGTTTTATATAATTTTGAGTCCTTTTTGGGACGTAGAAATATTGATAAAAATAATAAAAAATAGGACAAAATATGTCCCAGAGGGGCCTGTAAGTGAGTACAGGGGTTTTTATGGTTCCCTCTATCAGGACCTGTGTTAACAGGGTGGTTTTGACGAGTAACCTGATCTTCTGGGGCCTGGTTCACAGGAATATGCCCAGGGAAATGACTAGTAAGGAAGAGAAGTGGCCAGAATTGCACTTACAAGCAATTCTTGGCAGAATTCCTTCCAAAGTATAAGCAACAGGACCAGAGGGGAGATTCTTGATGATTCTGGAGATGATGCTGACGGAGAAAAATAGCTAATAAGTTTCTGGGAAGGTTCACAAGATTGGTCTTCAGGATAATGCTGAGGGACAATGCGTAGTGGTAATTTTCCAAGGGTGATAAAAAGCTGGGGAATCCAATATGGGGGATTCAAGGAGTCTTTAAATATTCAAAAAGGGACCTCTGAGGACGAAATCAGAGAGCTGGGTAAGTGCTGGGAGCAGCTCTAATGATCATTTGATCTACAAGATTGATCCTCTAGTAGATCTTCCCTGGACCAGATCAGTAGAAGATCCGTGGGAGCTGGGGATTTTAATTCAAGATCCTTTTTATACAGCACTTCTTCAAAGCTAGTAGATCCTCATGAGTTCATGGGTATTTTCGTCATTGGGACCTGTTACAAGTGTGAAAGGTATTGGGAATGAGATGTAACAGGTTTTATTTAATTTACTATTTGTTAAGTTATTTTGTTATATTGGGTAAGTAATATAAGGAGTTATTATTTAGGGGTCACTTTGGTGAGTGACCCTAGGTTAATTTTTATGTAGAATTCATTTCTGAACTCATATTTACCTTTTTGTTATTTTTTTATAATTATTTTGTTACTATTTGTCAAGCTTGTCTCTGCATAGTAGCAGGCTGACACATAGCTGAGTGGCCTCCCACTCAAAGAGAGCTCTCCATCAAAGCTTCCAACCAAAACAGGGGCACCTTCACCGTCTTCCGAGGCATCAGAATCAGCTGAGTGATCAAATTCATGCATTGCGGTCACATTTGCCTTGTTGCGCAAGAGGGAATCGATTTGGTGGTAGCATGGACATTTGTTCTCAAGAGCATCATAAAGAGATTGTGGTCCGGCTTCATTTTCAATTCCGGCGCCGGTGTTGTCTTCAAACTTCTTCGTTTCCATGTACTTTTTTTTCCATCGGTCAATCCTCTGCTGTAATCGCCTGCCATTGAGTAAGAGATTGGGGTTTTGGACATTCAACCAAGTGGCAAACACCTCGAAATCCTGAAGCTTGGTCATTTGTTTAACTCCAACCGAGGTCCTTGAACCATCGCCAAATAAGGCCGTGTAGTTCTGACTATCTTCAAGGTAGGAGAGTATGTTTTCGTAATCCAGGCGGACAAAATGTTTGCCACGATCTTCCGCATCTTCTGGTTGGCTTTGAGATTGAGCCCAAGTTTGAGATCAAGAAACACGAGAGGATTGTGAAGGGCGAGTGGATTCCGTAGAAGCCTTTTGGGCATTCTTTTGGGACTTCAGCAGCTTGGCCATTTCGCGCTCTTGCTGTTTTCGGAGTCGCTGCTGCTCTTGCTCAGCTCGGAAGGCTTCCATTTCTGCCCTGGTACGGCAACGACGTTTAGTGGGACGAGCAGACGAGGATGTATTGCTGGCTGTTGGTGGCTGAAAAAGATCACTTTGACGGCCAGTTGAATTATTCTGTGGTAGAGATGATTCAGACACAGACCGCACTTGGGTCTAAAAAAGGAAAACAAGTCAGTATACCAAATCAGGCTGGCAGGGGAGGCAGTGAAGTGGATAACGGACAGGTTCAACATCTTGATGATTTTCCATGGTTAGGGAGAGTTGGGTAGAGTGTGCGTGGAAAGAGTGGAGGAGGTGTTGGTGTGTTGGTGTGTTGGTGTGTTGGTCTGTTGGTGTGTTGGTGTGTTGGTGTGTTGGTGTGTTGGTGTGAGTGAAGCCAGGTCGTGGGGGATGTTTTGTGATTCTGTAGAAAAGATGAGCAGTCACCCTAGCAACGATGAGCAACGGCTTGTATGGGTCTCCGGTTAAAATTTTATGATAAAAATTTTATCATGAGCAGTCATAATTTTGTGACATGTCCATAAAAAGGCCCTACGTGAACTGGGCTATTGGACAGTTAGGGTGTTCAACTTTACATAAAATTTTGTGTAACATAAAAACATAAAAGCATAAACGTGAAAATTTGGCCGGGAGCTGTCAAACAAGATTTATGCATGTTGACAGCTCCCTGCCAAATTTTGCTGTTTGAGTTTTTATGTTTTTATGTATACAACATTTTATGTATAGTTGAACACCCTTAGTGACCAAAGACATAATACTCACAAAAATAACACTTCCAGGAAACCCAAATTGAGTGAGCTCATCCTGAATAACATTGGCTGAACTGACCCCATTTGACATCAACATGAATGTTGCTTTCCAGAAAGCAACACCCCAGGGACAGAGTACAAAACAGCTGTTGTACCTCAGCATGTCTCTCTCTGGCAAAAGTTGCATCATTCTTCATGGGGTTCAAATGTTTGAATATAAATTCAAGATGTACAACTTGGATGTATAAATGGTTGATTCAAACCTTTTCTTATCAGGCTGATTGCAACCCAGTTTGACTAGGATAAACTCGACCAAGTCAGGTTCTCTCTCAGGGTAGGGAGCATAATCTGATCAAAGTGACTCTTCATGGTGTGACGATGAATACGTCAGTACGGTGTAGACATGATGAATAGGGTTAGGGTTTAGACAAATACCACATGTTTTCCTCACGTTGTAACTAGATTAGGTTTCACATCCTCCTCTATTTCAGATCTCAGTGTTGTTCGTCTCTTCTCTTTCCTCACTCACTTCTTCATCGTGTCAACCCCTTGTACCATCGACTTGGTACAAGTCATTTCCCGCTCCCTAGCTCACTTCACTCGGAGACCTCTCTCCTCGTTGCTCACTGCCTGTTGCTGGTCATTTCTCAGGTCTGCTCTTGTTCCTTTTCTTTCTCTTTTTGTCATCATTGTCTTTCCTTCCTTTTCATCTTCTTTTCTGCTCGTCATGCAACTAACTCACTTCTTCATCGTGTCAACCCCTTGTACCATCGACTAGGTACAAGTCATTTCCCGCTCCCTAGCTCACTTCACTCGGAGACCTCTCTCCTCGTTGCTCACTGCCTGTCGCTGGTCATTTCTCAGGTACAAGTCATTTCCCGCTCCCTAGCTCACTTCACTCGGAGACCTCTCTCCTCGTTGCTCACTGCCTGTCGCTGGTCATTTCTCAGGTTATGAGCCAGCCTACTGAGCACAGGACAGCATCAGGTTCTCCAGTCAAGTCGTCTAAGGACGGGAATACTTTACCGCGGCGGATTCCACCAAAATCCCAGGTTCCTTTCAAACTCACACTCCGGAACCCACTCCGGACCCGGAATCGCCCAAGAATCCCAGAGCCGGAACGTCTTCCCAGCAAGAAGACTCTCCCCCTTCACACTCCCCACCAGCGTTGCCAAGCGACTCCGGCTCTTCAACCAAAACCGCTCGTCTCTTCCCTACCATGTCTACCGATCACTCCCCTTCCACTTCCTCTAACTCCCTCAAACTCTGCACCGAGAAGCTGAACGACACCAACTTCTCGTCATGGAGGTACGACATGCGCAACGCCCTTGGCTACAAAATGCTTGACGACTACATCAAAGAGCACACTCCTGACCTCACAAAACGGCCAGACTACGAAGATCGTTGCAAGCAGGTGACGACCTTTATTCGCCTCCACCTTGGCCGCGAAGATTTGGACCGCTTTGTTGATGATCTAGACTCCTACAATCCCAAAGCCTTGTGGGACTCCATCCTTGAGTATCATGCCGCTCAGTCTGTTGAAAACGCCGCCAACGTGATGGAGAAGCTTCATGATATTGCTTTCGTCGAAGGCGATATGCAGAAGAGCATTAATACCTTCCGCCAAACCTTTCGACTCATTCTGGAAGTCAGCTCCTCCAAATTCAATAAGAAGACCCTCGAGGCTGTCTGGGTTTTCTTCATCCTCAAGCGACTCCCTGCCTCCTTCAGCATGTTTCGCTCCCTTCAATTCTCTTCCTTCAAGGATGAATCCTCCGGCATCACCATGGCCAAGTTCCTTCGGGAACTCGAAACTGAACTTCGCCACAACAGGAGAGCATCGCTCAACTCACCGCTGCTGCCTCCGCGCTGGCCGTCCAGCGCCAACCTCCTCCGGTCGTAAAGGCCGAAGAAACGTGTCCTTTCTGCTCCACGGCATTCACAATCCAGAATGCACCGGCCATACCCCAGCTGAACTGCCATCAACTCCATCCGCCAAGGCTGTTGCCTATCACAAAGCCTCATCGACAAGGCAACGCCGCCCTCGCCAACAACAAGGCCCTTCTCAGCGTCAACTCAGGGGTGGCCGACGCCATAGGTCCTAGACAGTGGCGCCTCCGGTCACTACTCAAACGGAAGGATACTTCACTACCTTCCTACCCATCAAATCGTCCGTCTTCGGTGCCAATGGCGCCGCTATCCCGATCCTTGGTACCGGTTCCGCATCATCCACGCCTCCACTGGCCCTACATCATCATCCGGAAGCCTTTCTACGCTCCCGACCTCTCCAATTCCTTATCCCTCAAACGCACTACATCCGCCTGGGGTACTCCATCTCACCCAATTTGGGACGGACTTGGCTTCCAATGTCATCGCTCTGGACACACTCTCTGTACCGGCAGCACCACGCGGACGTCCTGTTAGTCGACCTAAACAAACCAAAGCTCTGTTGGTCTCCACTCCTTCCCAATCCCATCTAGACCTTACACCGGGCCTTGGGGCATCCCAGTCTGCCTTACTTGCAAAAGGCTTACCCCGATCTCAACATCTCCAAGGTCAACTGCCCGGTGTGCGATGTGTCCAAGATGCATAGGCAACCCTTCTCCGGCTCCTTCCCACAAGCCTCCAAACCACTGGAGATGATCCACATGGACCTGTGTGGCCCTATGTCTCCATCCTCCCGGGGCGGCAACCTATACTTCCTAAAGATCATCGACGGCTACTCAAAATACCGTTTTATCTTTCCGATCACCCGCAAATCGGATACTTTTCAAACCTTCTGCACCTTCCTCTCCGAAGTCGAGAACTCCTCCGGCAATAAACTGATCTCCGTAGTCTCTGACAACGGGGGTGAATTTGTCAACAACCGGTTTCAAGCCTACTTTGCCGCGAGAGGCGTCAAACACCTCACTTTGGCCCCCTACACTCCCCAACAGAATCCGTTTGCCAAGCGAGGGAACCGGACCACCATCGAGAGGTCGCGCGCCATGCTTGCAACTGCCGGGATGCCTCTGTCCTGGTGGGGTGAAGCTGTCTCAACCTCTGTCTACCTTGAGAACAGATCCCCTGACAGCTCAATCAAGTTCAAATCCCCTTATGAATTGTGGCACGGATCCGCCCCTGATCTCTCCCACCTGGTCCCTTTTGGCTGCCGCGCTGTGGTCTACGTTGAGAAATCCAATTGACCGTCCAAATTCTCTGCATCCAGCACAGAAGCTGTCTTCCTCGGCTATGATGGGAACCATCACACGTACAAGTTGTGGGTCCCTTCCGCCTGTAAGATTGTTGTTTCTCACCATGTTAAATTCTTTCCTTCCTCCTTCCCTTTCCACTCCCCTTCTTCTCCACACAGCATCGACTCGACCGCTCTATTTGATTTCTCGATCTTAGACTCTCCCCTTCCTAAATCCTATTCTGACCAGATGTTGGAGCTCAAAGAGGACGCTTCTCCATCGCGTCCTTCCACGCCCCCTGAGGTACCTCAATCGCCTCCATCTGCGTCAGAAAGGTCCCCTTCCCCTTTCCCTTCTCCCCTTCCCATCCCTGCGTCCTCTACCATGCCCACGCCACCCGATGAGGTGCTCGCACAACCACCCGCCAAGGGGTACGCCTACGTTCCCCACTTCGACAAGGCTCCCCGAGACATCAGCTCCAACATCGACGCCTCGAACATCATCCGTGAACCCCGTCGACACCGAGCCATGGTGGTCATGCGCCACCAAGCTAACCTCATTGTTGGGGAACCCGCCTCCCTAAAGGATCCCCGCACTTATGGCGAAATTCTCGGACGCCTGGACGAACATCACTGGCTTATGGCCGTGGAAGTTGAGCTAAACAATATCCGACAACACGAGGTTTGGGTGGTGGCGCCTCTCACTCCTGGCGCTAAGCCCCTTGACACCACGTGGGTGTTCAAGCGAAAGTTTGACGCCGACGGGGAGCTTCTCAAGTACAAAGCCCGCCTGTGCGTGAGAGGTTTTTGCCAAATCGAAGGCATCAATTACGACGCCACCTTCGCACCCACAGGCCGTCTCTCGACCCTTCGTCTCATTCTTGGACTAGCCGCCCTTCATGACTTCAACATCCAACAAATGGATGTCAAATGTGCCTTTCTCAACGGTATCCCGGACGAAGACTTGTTCATCAAGGTCCCCGAGGGGGTAGGTGTGGAACTTCCCCCCGGGCATGGTCTGAAACTGCTCAAGTCTCTCTACGGCCTCAAGCAAAGCCCTTGGTGCTGGTACCGCGCTCTCAAAGACTTCTTCACCTCCATCAATTTTCTCCCCGCCGCCGTCGACCCGTGTCTGTTCATTCATCAAGATACCGCTCGATTCTGTTGTGTTTACATCCACGTGGACGACCTGGTCATCATCGGGCCCAATGTTGGCTTCCTCAAATCCGCCATCAAGGCACGCTTCGAGATGGATGACCTCGGCGAGTGCAAATGGGTCCTTGGGATGCGCGTCACCAGAGACCGGGCTAACCGAACTCTCACTCTTTCACAAGATCGCTACTGCAAGGAGATCTTGGATGAATACGGTATGCTTGGTTGTAGACCAATCACCGCCCCTCTTCCGACTAATGCCACCACCTGTCCGATCGACACCGCTTCGCCCTCTCCTGGCTTCAACTTCCGTCGAGGTGTTGGTCTGCTAAACTACCTTGTTCAGTGCACGCGACCTGACCTGGCGTTCACCTGCAGCTACTTGTTGCAATTCCTCAACCATCCCTCCAAAACTCACCAAAACCACTTTCTCCATGTTCTACGCTATCTTCAACACACGAAGGATTTTGGACTCACTTTGGGCGCCGTGGCCAAGTCTCCATCCACTCTTGTCGCATACTCAAATGCCAGCTATGCCACCGCAACACAGGCATACTCATTTGCCGGCAGCGCTATCATCCACAATGGCTTAATTGGGTGGCGCTGTGCAAAAATGGATGACGACGCTCCGGCACTTTCCACCACTGAGTCCGAGTACCGCGCCTGCTCGGAATGCGGCCAAGACATCATTTGGACGCAACAGCTGCTGGACTCTATTCGGCCTTTCCTCTCCCTCCCTCCCAACGGCGTCACTCTTCTCTGTGACAACCAAGGTGCCCTATCCCTTCTGAAGGACACCATTTACCAGCATCGCACGCGTCACATCAACGTACGACACCACTGGCTCCGACACCACATTGCGCAAGACAAAACCTTTCAACTTGCCTACTGTCCCACGAACCTCAACTATGCCGACTTCCTCACAAAGCCGCTAACTCCTATCAAGACTAGAACGGCTCTCTCAAACATTTCCCTCAAGGCCTGCGAATTCACTGGCTAGTGATAGCCTGTCAAGCACGGGGGGCTGTGACGATGAATACGTCAGTATGGTGTAGACATGATGAATAGGGTTAGGGTTTAGACAAATACCACATGTTTTCCTCACGTTGTAACTAGATTAGGTTTCACATCCTCCTCTATTTCAGATCTCAGTGTTGTTTGTCTCTTCTCTTTCCTCACTCACTTCTTCATCGTGTCAACCCCTTGTACCATTGACTAGGTACAAGTCATTTCCCGCTCCCTAGCTCACTTCACTCGGAGACCTCTCTCCTCGTTGCTCACTGCCTGTCGCTGGTCATTTCTCAGGTCTGCTCTTGTTCCTTTTCTTTCTCTTTTCGTCATCATTGTCTTTCCTTCCTTTTCATCTTCTTTTCTGCTCGTCATGCAACTAACTCACTTCTTCATCGTGTCAACCCCTTGTACCATCGACTAGGTACAAGTCATTTCCCGCTCCCTAGCTCACTTCACTCGGAGACCTCTCTCCTCGTTGCTCACTGCCTGTCGCTGGTCATTTCTCAGGTACAAGTCATTTCCCGCTCCCTAGCTCACTTCACTCGGAGACCTCTCTCCTCGTTGCTCACTGCCTGTTGCTGGTCATTTCTCACATGGCCCATGGAAATAGAATGAGCCAGGCTCAGCGACCTCTCATGATACCTAAAGGATCTTTGGATAAAGGAATGTAAGATCTTGCTATAGATGGACAATTTTTCAAGACTTTGAAAGAACTGTCAAAAGAGATTCATACAACATCAACAAAAAGCAAAGATGCTGTTATGTGCTACAGGACAACAACACCAACAGGATGGCTTTTTTGCTTCACTTATCAATAATTTGTTTGGCACAGTTGCGGCGGCGGCTAGTGAGAGCTTCATAGTGGCGGTTTTTGAATAGTCACCCCCACAACACGCTTCTATCAGGGATCATTCCAGGCTGCAGAGGGCGGGACAAGTCTGGTGAAATTATGCGCTGCCATTAAAATAAGAACATCACTATTCGCAACTGCACCCACCTCACAGCCGGTCCAGCTTCTTTCCTAAAACATTTGGGTACAAAGGAGGCGGACCCAATTTGACTTTTCCTATTCTTCCTCCCCGCATTGAGTCCATACAGCTTTATATTGACGAAAGTGGATGAGTGATCGGGACTTACCATTTCAGCCCGATTGCAGCGAAGCCCTCATTGGATGGGTATACACTGAGCACCTGCGCGTTAAGCCAGACACCGGTTTGAGAGGTTCAGCTTATCTTGCAGGAATATCGTCACCCCTACGCCAAGGAGCCATGGGGCCCGGGGTCTACCAGGTGATATCCTTGAAGCGCGAGGATAACTGCTGGTAGCTGTTACCACCGCCGTGAGTCGAGTCTGGTCGCGTTTCCCTGGAATTGGCATAGCTGTAGATTGACCGGGCACCACATGACAACCGAATGCTCTGTGGAGATGCCGTGAGGTCTTCTCGATTTCCACTTCTGTCCGGCCAGGCACTCCGGCGACCATGGTCACCGATGGCCTACCCGTTGACTGAAACATCAACCATCTCCTATGAGCTCTCAGGATGAGTCAACACGGCGGATTATATCAGATGATAGCCCTTGCAAGCCATCCGAAGCCAATTGACCTGGCATTTCCTGCGCTTCAGCTCTGGTCCTTCCTTACCAACAAAATGAAAAAGAAGGGGGATTGCATGCTGTACGTGAAGTCCGGCGCAGAACCACACGATCACAGGGCTTCATGTTTATGTATGTAGGCTGGTGGTTGAGACTTGAGCTGGTCGCAATTATTTGGACAGTGGCTGTGTGCAGTTGCTGTACAAGCTACAGTCTGTTGTGAGCCAGACCACCGATGCATGGCTGCACCACGTCAGACGGACCCGACCCTGACTACCTGTCACCCACTGCCACGTATTAGTCAGCTGCCATATATAAACACGCTTCCCTCTTCCTCACTCACTTTGCCTCTCCTTCCCAACTCCGCTTCTCCCTTTTCTCCCTCCGGCCACTTGGATAGCATATAGTCCACATCGATTGGACTTTTCGGGCCTTCTGTTGCCAACCCTTCTACTCCGAGAGACCACCACACACTCTCCCCCACCATGAAGTCGTTCCGGTTCCTGTCTACCCTGCTCGCTTTGGCTGCTTCTATTCGTGCCGATGCTGGAGTCAACCCCAATGACGCTCCAGATGATGTCATCGAGTTGACCTCTGACAACTTTGGCACCGTCGTCACTCCTGCACCTTTGATCTTGGTCGAATTCAGTAAGCCATCTTTGTGTTTTTGTGCTCTCTCTTCTCCGATCACTTTTCCCATTTCACACATGATTATATATGAAAATATCTATATTTCATCCCAGTCAGTTCATCTTTCCCTTTACTGATCTGTTACATGTTTCTTCTCTTTGATAATCTTAGTGGCCCCATGGTGCGTGCTTACAGCAGCTGTTCACGATTATACTTTCAACTCTCATCATCTGAGCTCTAACCTTGCTTCTGATCCTAACCACTCTGAAGGTGTGGCCATTGTAAAGCTCTCATGCCCGAGGTGAGTTGATTTATTTTCAAGATAGAATCTCTGTCTTGATAAAAGCTTTTACCGACTCATCTCTACTCCATATTTTTAGTATAAAAATGCGGCAACAATCTTGAAAAAACATGGTATCCCACTCGCCAAAGCTGACTGTACAGAACAGAGTGATCTATGTGCCCAGCATGAAGTTCAAGGCTATCCGTGAGTAACCACTATCGATCCATTTCAATTGCTGCATCCCCAGTCTAATTTGACCCCCTACTCCTTCTCTCAGAACTTTGAAGATCTTCTCGAAAGGCGTGGCATCCGAATACAAAGGTCCTCGAAAGGTTGATGGCATTGTTTCTTACATGCAAAAGTCAGTCATCCTTGAAATATTTGGTCTTGGAGCCAACATACTGATGTAAATCATCATTCCTGATCTTCAGACGTGCACAACCCGTCGTCGCGGTGATTACATCCGAGAACCATACCGAATTCTCCCAATCCGACAACGTAGTGGTGATCGCCTATTTGGATCACTCGGACCACGACAGCTTGGCTACATTTACCAGCTTCGCAGAATCCAAACGTGATGATTACGTCTTTGGAGTATGCTATGACCATTCATCCATCTCCGAGGTCTCTTCCTTGTCCAAGGGGAGTCTCGTTGTGTGGAAGAAATTCGACGAGGGTCGCAGCGATTTCCATGGCGAAAAATTCTCGGAGGAGAACATTTCCCAATTTGTCAACAGTAACTCGGTCCCCTTACTTGATGAGCTTACGCCCTCCAACTTTGCTCTCTACTCGCAAATTGGTCTCCCCCTCGCTTACACTTTCATCGAGGCTAACAACCCTAAGCGAGAGAGTCTCATCAAATCTCTCCAGCCGGCTGCCAAGGAAAACAAGGGACATGTTAACTTTGTTTGGATTGATGCTACTAAATTTGGAGATTACGCGAAGTCTTTGAACTTACCTGGAACAAACTGGCCTGAGTTTGTTATTCAAGACATCGCCAACGAGCACAAGTATCCTTTGGACGCCAAGAAGGAGGTCAACTACCACAACGTTGCGGATTTCGTCAAACTGTACCGTGCCGGTAAAGTCAAAAAGAGTGTTAAGAGTGAGCCCATACCAACTCAACAGGGTGACGGCTCTTACGTGCTCGTTGCCAATGCATTCGAGGACGTCGTTTACGGGCACGGAAACCAGAAGGATGTGTTTGTTGAATTTTGTAAGTGGCTGATAGCATTGAACAGTGTGTTAAAAATTTGACAGGCTAACTCAGTTTGATGTGCTCCCTACAGACGCACCATGGTGTAGACACTGCAAGAACTTGAAACCTATTTGGGACAACTTGGCTCGCAGCTTCAGCGGTTCCCATGAGAAGGTCTTGATTGCCAAGTAAGTTTGCTCGCTGATCCCATTCACAGACGCAGAAGCTGACCTCTTGAACTTTTATCGACCCCACCCCACCCTAATAGGTTCGATGCTACTGAGAACGACATTCCATCTTCGTCAAACATTGTGGTACAAGGATACCCCACCTTGAAGTTCAAGCCAGCCGGCTCGAAGGAGTTCATCGACTACGAGGACGAGAGAGAACTAGATGCTCTGATTGCATTTGTTGAGAAGCACTCGGCTAACAAGGTCAAGGCTGTTAAGGTGGACATACCCGAGGCCGTCGAAGGTGGTGATGGGTCCGATCAGATCGTGTTGGACTCGGACGAAGCTGAACCGGAGCCTGAAGATGAAGATAAGGATGCCGAGCACGACGAGTTGTGAAGCAATTTTTTTCAGCACCTCCATCTCTCCAAAAAAGCACTTCCTCAGTGCTCTTCTCTACGTTCATCTTTCCTGTGGTTTCCTTTTTTCTCCTTTTGTTTGCATGGCATGAGTTGTGTGGATCAGTTATCTTTCCACCGTGTTTTTTTGTTCCTTCCGCTTTTTTCTTTGCATACATACTCCTTTGTTTCTGTGTCATATGTCTAGATCTCCCCTGCAGAATTCAATCCCTCCAAGTTTGAGACTGAAGTGAAGCGTCGGTGCGGGCAGCCTGACGCATACCCCTACGCGAGAATCTCAGTTGACAGCAGAACGACTGCCCAGTGCCCATGCAAAAAAGGGGTAAGGGCTGAGATATATCGCTGTTGTCATACGTGCAAGTCCTGTTCATTTCAGAGTCCCAGATCGTCTAGGGAGCTCATGGGAGATATGTGTCATATTACACTTGGCCGGCGTAGGCGACATCAAGACAATCTGCTGGCTGATGCAGCGAGCTTGAATTTCTGTGATGGTGAGATTGAAGCAATAAGGGAAAAAAAAATCTTCACCCGTGGGTGAATCCATTCTGACTACATGTGTCATCCTTGTGCAGGGGCCATGCTAATCTTCTCTGTATCGTTCCAATTTTAACGTATGCACCGCCGAAGCGGGCGAATGACGCGGCAAAATTAGACTATGTATAGAGTCACGCAGTGGGCGCGAGTTCGAGTCCTCGGCGACTCGCTCCTGCTTGGTGGGGTTCCGTCTCTTGCGCATCTTCATGAGTTGCCGCAACTGAAAATACTCACTGTACTGATTCTAATCCAGAATCTTGTACTAGGAGTTGGGACATCAACATATGACTTCTTGAGATTTTTCAAATGGCTGTGAGCAGAGAAACAACAGGTTGAAGTTTCCTAGGATCTTCTTGAATGTTTCAGACTCCATGAATAATGCTGTCTTTTAAGGGGTTGAAATTTGGTCTTGCATTAGGATTTTCCTTGACTTGATTGTCTCAGTCTGGCAAAGAATAATTATCTGATTTTCAGATGGGATAGGTTGAAGAAACAAGGGTAACAAATTATTTTGTAAATCATTTATGTAAATTTCACAAAACTTTTGCTTTACAAAGCTTTTAAGGCTTATGTAAAAATACTTGTAGAATTATAGGTCCCATTCTTGTCCTTATTTTTTGCTTCACCCTTCACTGTAACCTTACTACGTGAATTAGCCTCAGCTTCATTCCACTACTATTATTGAGCTGCTGAGCTATTCTGCTTATTCTTCTTTCCTTCTAGTAGAACTGATTGCCGCTATTGGACTGTTCAGTCAAAAGGCATAGAGTAGTGATAGATTAGTACTACTCTCCCTTTCTCCTACAGTCATTTCAGAGACCTGGGCTGAGGCTGGGCTGACACTATGCATCTTAGGTGAAACAATGATGAATAGAAAGTTGATAATTTAAATAGCCAAGAGCAGCTCCAGCGGGGGAGGTAAAACCCGGTAGCCAAAAACCGAAAATACCTCCCTTCCGCAGCAACATAGCTCCTGTGGCTGCTGCAGCATCCAGCGGCAGTAGTCATCTGTAGAGCAAAACTGGCCTGTCACCAGGAATTTTGATTGACCCAAAACCCCCGGTCATCCACATTCTTTGATGGACAACCATGGCCTCATTCAAAACTTCCTCAGCCAATCCTCAATCACCTTGAATTCTAGTCAAAACCACCAAATGATGATGCAGTCTGCAGCACTATTGGTCAACAAAGAAGAATCACAAACACAAAAAAGAGGAGGTTCAAAACCTGGTCACCAACCCAACCTACCACGCAACTTTGAAGAAGGCCATCAGCTTCTGTACAAGCATTACTTTGCGCCAGATCCACTGTATCCACCTCATATTTTTTGACGTCGATTCTGGATGTACCGCAAGCTATTCCTCCGGATTACCAATGCTGTTACCGAACATGATGAATATTTTGTCCAAAAGCGGGATGCTGTTGGCCGTTTTGGATTGACACCTATTCAGAAATTTGCATTTGCATTGAGGATGCTAGCTTTTGGTGGAGCAGCTGATGCAAACAATGAATACATTCAAATTTCCAAGAGCACCTCACTTGAAAGCCTCAACAGGTTTTGCAATGCAATTATTCAGATTTACGAGGAGGAGTACCTACGCTATCCTACCAAAACCAATCTCAAACGTCTCTTGGCTGTTGGTGAATCAAGAGGGTTCCCCGGGATGCTGGGTTTGCTTGACTGCATGCATTGGGAATGGAAGAACTGCCCAACAGGATGGGCTGGGAATTATAAAGGAAAAGAGAAGGTACGTTTTCTGTGATTCTGATTTGGAATCAACACTGATAAGTCCCCTTTTCAACAAACAGAAACCCACAATTTTCCTTGAAGCCGTCGCCTCCCATGACTTGTGGCTATGGCATGCTTTCTTTGGTCTCCCTGGCTCCCAGAACAACATCACCATTCTTGAGCACTCCCCACTCTTTTGCAATCTCATCAACGGCACCACTCCCTCATGCAAATACACCATAAATGGTCATTGATACACTAAAGGCTACTACTTGGCTGATGGGATCTATCCCAAGTGGTCCACCTTGGTGAAAAAAATCTCACAACCTCAAGGCCTTGATAAAAACGTAAGGCATCTTATTTCTTGTTTCATCTATCATAATGATCAGTTACTCATTCCCTTTAATTAAATATTCCTTTAGCTGTTTGCAAAAACTCAAGAAGCCACTCAAAAAGATGTTGAACAAGCCTTTGAAGTCTTGCAAGCAAGATTTGCCATTGTTGCAAGACCTGCTTGCGGATGGAGTCCCCAAAACCTGAAGAAAATAATGCAATGTTGTGTAATCTTGCACAACATGATCATAGAAAACGAGCGTGGAATGGGAAACGAGTTTGTGTACAGTGCCCGGAAATAAGTTTTCATTGAAGTTTACATGGAAATAGACATCACCACTCACCCATGTGAAATCTTGGGCTGTTGCCCAAAGGTAGAAAAAGTTCCCAAAAGAATGAATATAAATGAAAATTAAACAAAATTTCAATGCATGATGGCTTAAAAAAACATTTGAGGTATTTGAACTTTGAAAACTGCTTGATTAATTTTATCATCAAAAAAGTGAACAGTGGGTGAGGAAGCAGGGAATCTCAATAATTTGATGGTATTTTAAATTTTTCAAAAATATTGGAGAATAAACTTGCAGGACATATCCAAAAACTGGTTGAAATTGTGATTCTTCAGAATCTCAGTAGTGTTTTTGATTTTTCCAGTTTGCAAGACCAGGAAATTGTTGGAAAAAAAGATCAAATACATAACAAATTTTGGATTTTCAAATTTTCATTACCTCTTTCAGATGCCCTGCTTTCTGACCCCTTATTCAATTTTTTGATGAAAAAATTAATCAAGCAGTTGTCAGAGTTCAAATACCTCAAATGTTTTTTAAGCCATCATGCATTGTGATTTTTGTTAATTTTCATTTATATTCATTCTTTTGGGAACTTTTTCTACCTTTGGGCAAAAGCTCAGGATTTCACATTGGTGTGTTGTGATGTCTATTTCCAAGTAAACTGTAATGAAAACTTCTTGCCGGGCACTGTACAATGGAACCTCTGCTATAATTTCTTCACCAAGCCCTACCAGATCACAATCATTTTCTCAGATCGTTTCTTCTATAAACTCTATACGTAGCGAAGAGACACATTATCAACTCCAAAACAATCTTGTTCAAAAACTCTGGAATTTGCAAGGATTGAGGGAATCTTGATTTTTTTTTCATTTGCTTTCTATTTTCCCAAACTATATCTGATGTTCCAAATAGAAAAATCTATAAATATTTTTGAACAATTCTATTTTTTCATTTTATTTTTATCTCTCCATTAAACTATGTCTGATGGGCTGTATAGAACAATGAGTAAATATTTGAAAATCATTCAATTTGAGCAAAGCAAGCGAGAAAGACACACAACTGTGTTACAATCAATCATCAAAAAAACAAAAGATAGCAAAGCAAGCAAGAAAGACACACAAGTGCGTTAGAATCAATCATTGAAAAAAAATAGAAACAACAAGTTCATTCGATGTTATATTGTGCATATATTTTGTTCTTCTTCATTTCATAATATTTCTTGGTGAAATCATCCATCTGCGAAGTATCTTTACTGAGTATCTTGTCTTCAGTGGCTGACCTGGAATCCTTGGCAAGCAATTGCATGGCTTCAGTCTGAGATTGAAGGATATTGTTCTGCTTCTCTGTTTGTTTGGCCATAATTTGCTGGGATTTTGCAAGGCTTCGTTGCCAAGCACCTTCTTGCAGATCCAGCTTTGCACGTTTATTACCAGCAGGGCAATTGATCTCATTCAATGTGGAATCGGCATCAGTGGTCGGTTCGCTACGTAGTCCAATCGAATCACCTGGGTTAGAAGAGGGAGCTTGGGTGGACTGAGACATAATATGTTGACCATCAGAAGAGCTCGGAGGATTTTTTTGTTTGTTGGACTTGCTTTTGTGTTTTTGCTCAAGGCCGCAGATTTATTCGTTCCATTTTGGGGCATCGACTAAGATATTGTAGCAATTGAGATGGACAAATGCCTTCTTTTGGTTCTTGGCATACAGTTGCAAAGCATAATTTAATCGGTCCTCATTGGTCATGCCACTTTGATTGGCATAGGTGATCTGCTGAATGCATCCGGAGAATTTGTTGATAGCGCCTTGTAGGGTTGCCCAGCGGTTCTTGAGTCCCACAGAAGTTTGGATTGGTTCAGGAATAACTTCCAGGTACTTCTTGGCGACACACGTCCAAAAGCTGTTTCCAGTCTGGTTGATGCCAATGACGGGATCTTGAGCTACATCAAGCCACGAGTTGCAAAGCTGAACGTCTTCTGCATTGGGATAGTTTTGCTGGCGCGTTGACTTCAACTCATTTTTGGCCTTCTTCTGATTTGCTTTTGATTGGACTGGCACTTCTGTGTTGCGGAATGAAAGTCAGTCAAATTGGGAAAATATATCAAGAAAAATGGCACTGACCTTCTTCCTTGCCGCTATCAAGTTGCCGGATGTGTTGGCCATCTTGAATGGACTTGCAGCGTGTCCGGATGTGTTGGCCATCTTGAATGGACTGAAAGGTTGAGATCGGGTTGTATATTTGATTCCATTGGATTGCGTAGTGTATTGTTGATAGAGCTGTCTTTGTTGTTGAGGTCGACGGACAAGTTGTTTGGGGGTAGTGTTGTGTATGTTGCGTGTGAATCACATACACAGCACAGAGGTTTCAAGGATGATTGGAGTTTCACCGGGAGGGATGGAGTCGCCGGATTGGGCGACCCTATCCCTCCCGAGCAAGCGACAGGAACTTTTTGAGGCTCGGATAGCGCCCCCGGTGGGAGGTGATTTTTGGGGTTGGGTAGCTAAATCCCGGATGGCTACCCGGTTTACCTCCCCCGCTGAAGCTGCTCATCAGTGGGCTAAAAATCTCAACTCATAAACTCAAGGAGTAGCCACACTTCTAAGAGGAGAAGGGCTGATAAGAAAAGCATACCTTCATCAATGTAGTACAAATGAAAATGATAGTCATAAAAAAGGGGAGGGAAGCTTACAGAATAATGAGATATTGCTCTACAGTTGCAAGAAACAGATTGAGGTGTTGCCTGCCCTTCACCACTGTATTCAGGATGTGTGACTGATTCCCCAAACAGATTCCAAAGCTTTTTTGAATCCACTGTTTTTGATTCTCACCACCAAGTAAGGTTTGAAATCTGGAATTACATACAGTTGCGGATGCCATTCCACTGTACCAGCCTGCCCACAAAATGCACATTTCGCGCGCGGGCTGTATGTTTGGGTACCCGATGGGGTCAAACCACACAGTGACCACATTTTTGGAGGTTTCAGACCTCCAGGATTCCAGGATTAAGTCGGCTAAGCTTTCTGCCCAGCCAATAAAAAGTTTGAAAATTTCAAATCTTGACATTTCGGACATGGTCAAATAATCACTTGCTAAATACATAAGTATGGCATTATAGAGTATGTATGGGTTAAGAGAAACCCCTTAAACCATAACTATGGCTTTCAAGCTCTACGTAGCGCTATGTAGCGAGTCGTCAACTGACACTGATCAAGACTGGTAGAGTCAAGAGAGTCGATAAGCGCTGTATGTATGTAAAGAAGAATTGAGATCAAGAGAAGAAGTAAAAAAAACTGTTGGAAAGACTAGTAAATAGAGCAATGAAGATATGTAAGCGATTGAGAAACCGCTCAGTCAAGCATTAAGTACATCAATGTCCATTGCTGCCCTTCTTGGGATACAGCAATGGGACTTGTACTTATTCATGAGGATTGCTGATTGTGGCCCATTATAACCTGGACGATATGCTGACAACTGTCGATTGATACGTCGGAAGTATTTGCGTATCGTTATCAATGGACAAGACTGCCTCACCGATTCAAAAAGGACTTTGTGAGCAGCAAAAGCATTGCACGAGTGAGATTGCTTTTGGTAAGCTGAGGAGAAAAATGGTTAGTCTTAACAAGGTGAGCGCAGAGGATGGATTGAGCAGAAATATCACTCACACTCCTTTATGTACGACCAAAAAAGCTCAATCGGATTCAATGCGCAATGGAATTTGGGAAGAAACAGGCATTTTCAGCCGAAAAATCCTTTAATTGAAGTATCTTCACTGGCTCCTCACCGAAAATACCTGCCGGCGGACAAAATTTTTGCAAAAAACTGGCCCCTCACATTTCGGACACGGGAAAAAGCGGTACAGTGGAATGACATCCGCAACTGTAGACCCTGTACACTTTTGCAATGTGAACTCCTACAATGAGCTTGAAAATGTGTGATTTTTTGGCAAAACCTGGGATTTTTGGTTTCCCACATATTTACATACATTTGGGCTCATTGGGGATTTCCTGGCTGATTCATCTAGCCTAAGTTCAGTTCCGCGCCCACGCCCGGGGTGGGGCAAGCTTAAAAAGCCTCTCTGTGTCTCCCGGAGAGCGGCGGGAGCCGATGTGGGGTCAGTGGTCACTCACATGCATTACAAGCCGCGCACAGCAGGGAATATGTGGGGCTTATGTTAAGTTCGGGGGTGGGTGGGGGCGGGACCCGCTTTTATATTTAGTGATTCCCATTCACTCGTTAATACCGCGAACCGTCTAATGTGACCCGACGTGGCAGAGGTGCACTGTCAAGTGTTTCCCTTGGAGAGGTAAACAATTCGCTGGGAGGCCCCCCCGGCCCGCGCCACCGGACGGGGGGCCCTCCCGCGCCAGCGGGACTTGCAATTGAGTGGACTTCGTGGTGGATGAGCTGTTTTGTATAATAAACTGACTCTCAGTCTTCCCAGACTACACCACGGACGCAACAAAGGTTTATGGGACTCGATTCAAAACGTTTCTAGTTCAAACCCTAAATTTGTAGGTTCCGAGGGTCATAAATCCATTGTCCCACAGTATTGATTTTTTTTCTGGTGGGACAATGGATTTAATCCCCTGATCGGACTGTGGGAGTATCACTCAAAAACCCACTCTCCGAGGGAACAAACAGAAGCAACCTTCAGCAGCGCTAAGTCGCTGTTCTGAAGAGGATTTCTTTGAAAAAAAAAAAAAAATTACAATCATGCCACCGGCATGTTTTTCTCTTGAAACTTCGAGAAATCGAGGTTTCCTGGAACAAAATGACCTGCCCAACAAAATGAGTCCAAAGTGCACACAGTGCGAAAGCGTTCCATGGAATGGATAGTCCAGCTGTATATGGCCTTGGTACTGTTGCCCTCCACTCTTGCCAGCCACGGGTTCGATCCCTGCTTTTGCCTGCGCAGGTCAGTGATGCACGCGTGCTGCAGTGCAAACCCTGTCGTGGGAGATGCTTTTTTGAGTGCGAGAGTGGTTCAACTCAATTGAACTTTATATTTTTCAACGTTTTTTTATCGGTTTTTGCAACCGACTTCCAACCAATCCCGTTGGAGATTGGTTTTTATGACGGATCTCCAACGGGATTGGAATGTTGGAACAAACATTCCAAAAGTGGTTTCCGCAGGGGCGTCAACCCGACGTGCCTTGCGGATTCAATGGGGAACATTTGGCGTTCGGTTTCGAAAACCGATTGCAAATGTTCATTTGCTGCCGTGGTGTATGTAAAAACGTTCCCCAAGACTGGAATGTCGGGGAAACGTTTAGCACACCCCTCAAGTTTATCACTTGCAAACGTTGTCCATGTTGAGCGGCAAGGAAAGCTTTTAATCCTGGTCCCGTGCCGTGACTTGTGAGCCGACGTGGCAGAGGAGGGAAGAGGTGGAAGACTGTGAGAGGGAGTGAAAGTAGGTGAAAGAGGGTAAAAGCGTTTCCCTCGGACAAGTTCAAATGATTGGACTTCGTGGGAGATGAGCTATTTGATGCCAAAGCGATTCCCAGTGTATGTACATAAACCGACCCTCAGCCTTCCCAGACTCCCAAAACCCATGAGACCTTTTTGCGAGCACATCTGGGCCGGTACAAGCAGTGAGGAACCAGACCGCGCAGAGATAAAAGCGGGCAACTCTGTTGAGGTCGACCGTCGAACAGTCGAACAGTGCCCAAATCATCCAGCAATTCATCCGATCCTCTCCTTGCAACTATCATTATAATCAAACAATCTTTGCATCGTAACATTCTTCGGCTTGGTTTTACAATAGGCATATCCATACAGATCCAACTCACCAAGATGTTGCTGTTAGGATGTAGGTTTTCAGTACAGGTAGCATTTGTTTACTTGTCTGTCCTCGCTTCGGTCCATCAACCCATGAAGATAGCCAGAAGGCAAGCGGGCCCTGGAACGGCTAGCCAAGCCATGGCTCAATTTAGCGGTTCCGGGATCAGTGCAACCTTCAGATTCACTTCCTCCGGCACCGGGAGCCATATCGATTTGGAGGTCAGCGGATTAACCGGCGCGGATCACCTTTATCACAGTCAGTGTCGATCATCGATCAATTTGCTCCAATTAATTCTGAATACCTTCATCCCCTCTGAGTCTGACCATGCATCTTTCTATCCTATCTACTAGTCCACGTGAACGGGGTTAGCCCGGGTCAAAGTTGCGAAGCAGCTGGCGGGCATTGGAATCCTACCAGTGCCCCCGCTGGCGTTTGTAATACGTCCAACCTCAAAACGTGTGAGAAGGGCGTAAGTGATTGTTCTTTTTTTTCTTTTGGCCAACACCTGACTCAGAATTCTTCGCCCAATTTAAATTTACACTCACAATGTTTTCTCGTTCTGCTTACAATGTTTTCTCGTTCTGCTTCTTTCTTGTTCATTTTGAACTTCAAAGGACTTGTCGGGAAGATATGGAGCCCTTCCAGGACAAGGTACAGTTAGGAGAAGCTACTATGACCCTGACCTGACGCTGTCGCAAGGACCCGATGGGATTTTGTCCCGAAGCATCGTCATACACGGCCCAAATAAAACTAGATTGTTATGCGGTTAGCCCCAATTTCTCGCCCTTCCTGGATTTTCTTCAAGTTCATAGCTATTAACGTTTCTACCATGTTCTTTAACATCAAGGTACTATCTCTCACCTGTGGCCACCCCCAATACACATACTAAGGACAGTGGCATAGTATGCATATAAAGACCCCCTAACCCCCCCCTTACGCACCAAACCACAAAAGCGCTGCACGCTCTGCAGGTCCTGCGAGCCCTCCCTTCACCATCGCCCTTTTTTTTTCAAGTCCCCCAACCCCCGCAAGCCGTACTACTCCCCGCAGTACGAATCTCGACATGCGCACATCACACCGACCTGACTGCTCGCACATCACACCCACACCGACCTGAATGCTCATGCCTCGGCTTCACTCCCCTGTTCGGTGATCACAGCCACGCACCCCCCGCACTGTTTCTCTTGCACCCTCTTCGCACACACACATGTCATGTTTTCCCATTTTCAAAGAAATTTCTCTACGCTCGAATATGTTTTTGCACGTTTGTATTTTCAGCGCTCTGGTGTAGTGCTTATTCATATTTTTCATGTAATCAACGCTTCATTTATTCCCCTCATAATCAATTATAAAAATTTAGAAAGATCCAGTGAGATAAATCAATGCAAGAAAACATGGAGATCTAGTTCATGACCAGTAAAAGAGTTTGGAAAGCCAGCAACCTCCAGCAACCCGAGTATCACAAGTATGAAGTAATCTGATTGAAAGAAACAACAGAGGGCATCTATGTCGTAGGATAAATCAATTTTAACTATTTTAATCAGCGTCGGACTCCGCATCATGGTCGGAGTCAGACCTATCAGTTTCCCCCTCATAATCGGAATCAGCCTCTTCGTCATCCAAATCGGCCAAATCTTCCAAGTGATGTGATTTATTCTTTTTTCTTTTGATTCTTTTGGAAGCCAGACCTGTCGCTGAACTGGTTGGTTTCCGCTTCCTTGACGAGTTTTTTTGAATAGCGTTTGAGTCTGTGTGTTTTTTCTTTGAGGGTCCCACAATAAACGATTTGGAAATCACGACGCCCGCACCATTATCCTTGGGATCGTGGCCAACCACGTTTGGCTCGTCTGTCGCCTCAGGCGCATGAGATATCAATTCTACCGAGCCGTTTTTCAAGGCAATCAAAACGCGATCGGCGTGGCCCTTCTGCATGTCCGACGGTCGCATACAAAGATCTTTACAGGAAATTCCACCTGTGGCCACCCCCAATACACATACTAAGGACAGTGGCATAGTATGCATATAAAGACCCCCTAACCCCCCCCTTACGCACCAAACCACAAAAGCGCTGGAATAACCCGGGCCCGCCATGCCATTCTTGCTCTCCGGCCAATTGGTGGGGGCACTGCCATACAGGACCATTGCCCTGTCGACCATTTATTTATTGCTCGCTACTCTCTCCATGCTGTTGTCAGCTTGTATATATATAGCTAATCCGTTCATGCCTTGTATTTGCGTATGCTGAATCGGACTACCACGCAGCGCAGTCATACAAACCAAAAAAATAAATAGAAATCTCATCGGAAAAAATGAGAATACACATAAGGCTGTGTAGATGTAGATGTAGAACTACTAACAAGCCTAGATGTGCAACAAAGAAATGAAAAGAAAGGGGGAGGCCAGAGGAGTAAAGTCAAGGGGAATCGATGGTTGCGTCAGGAGCGAGATAAAGCTTTACATATGACTGACGTCAGGTGAAAGCAGCGCTCGCTTCACATCGTGATGGTGTCATCACCTTCGAAGGGGTCTCCCCCCTGAGTTTCACCTGCCATGGACAAACGGTACTCTTCGACTTCTTCATCAGTTGGGAGCCAAACCCATTCGCGATTGATGTCTTCGATCAAGGCCCTGCCAGTGAAGAGCTGTCGGTTGCGGCGTACTACCAAGGTTGCAAAGCTATCCGGTATCGAGGTCAATGGTGATATCAGTTATTTCATTTCATGATCTGTAAGTAAAAAAAAAACTCACGCCTGTCGCCTGTGACCAGTCCACATTCGGATCTTGTTGAGCTGATCATCAATCAGCTCCCATTGTGAAGCTGAATCGCCAGGCAGTCGGTTGAGAAATTGATGGGCAGTTATCATGCGAATCAAGGCGACTTGGATCTTGAGTGCTGGGGTCATGAGTCGCTCAATCTCTTGGGTGGTTTGCCTTTGATCACGAGTTTGGAAACCGGCTTCAATGACAAAGAAAAGGTCATATAGCTTTGGTACACAACCCACGCCCGCCCGCCCTGCGTCTCTTTTGATGTTGGTGAGGAGCTGAAGTTGGCATTAGCGAGAAATATCTGTTGAGTTGCAGTTGAGTTAGGTGGAACGAGAAGCAAGAAGACTTACCAATAAGCATAACACAGCTTGTTCTTGCTTGAGGAGATTGCAAAGAAATCCAACAACGCTACCCATGGCCTCACTGTCTCCCTCATGGAATCCTGCAGGGAGATGCTCAGTTTTGAATTGCTGGGATTGATTCATCATCCATCTCTGTGATGATGATGCCATACAATTAGTTAATCCAGCATCTGATGAGATCCTACTCAATGACTCACCCTCATGCATGCCAGAGGCGTATAGTTGTAGCTGCGCCCGTCTGGATCTTGGACGCTTGTATAGGCTTCGTGCTGAGCATCCATCAATACCTCTTGGATCTGATTGCGGGAACGGGTCTTCCAATTGCAAATGGGGAAGCGATTCATTAGCTGTTTGTTACTTCAGACTTCAGACAATGCAGAAGAAAACTTACTCAAATCGCAGCACCATAAACATGGTTGCAAGCCGCTGGGGCTCCTACGTGTGGGGCAAGCAATTGTCGTAAAGACACATACATGCACGCCTGCACGTAGTGTTGTTGATTGCCTGACACCTAGGAGATGATGGGGGAGAGGGCGAAGTCAGTTTCTTTCATTAACCAAATCCCCTTGCGTAGCAAGTGGGCGCTTCGCGCGCCCGAGCTCAGATGCGCTTCACACGCCCTCTGTTGCAAGGGGTGGTAAAGTAACCAGTGAGGGCAGGTATACAGATAGCAAAAGTACTTACGCGAGACAAGCTTTCAACAAGAGCCCTGTTCTCTTGCGTGATCCCTAAGAGACTCTGAATTGTTTCTGCAACCTTGATGTTGAGAGGCTGAGTGGAGTAAGACTCCCTGAACTGATCCCTGGTTGTGCTGGGGCGCTGTGGATGGGACACAGTCAAAGAGGAAGGGTTTGCATTGGGGCGTATGTTGAGGGGATCCAAGGGGGCACTAGGAGATCCTGGACTCTCTTCATTTTCCATCTCGGGGTAGTCATCAAATTCTAACATATTGTACGGTAGAGTATTACCCGTAGATACTTCATTGCCCGTTGTATGATTGTTGTCTTGGAGACTGGGGCTGGGAGTAATACCAGCCTGGCCACGAGTGGTACCCAGGGCAATCGGGCTGTAGCAAGCTAGTGGGAGGAGAGGCAGAATGGTTAGTTACGATTGATTTAATTTTGGTATACATGAAACAGAAAGAATGCTCAGATTGCATACCTGGCAGATTGCTTTGGTTACGGATGGGTCCGATTGGAGGATTCATCTGGGAGCTGGGTGATCTTTCATGAGTGTTTGCACTCAATAATCCTGCCCAAGCCACTTGGTTGTGCGGGGGGATCACACCTCCAGTGTTTTGGTGGTTAGGCGTAACATTGTTAGGGCGGATCATCGTAGTTAGAGCAGGGGGGGTGCAAAGAAAATGAAATTGGGGTCGATTGGGAGGGGGGTTATAAACTGCGGTGTTACCAAGATGGTTTCAGAGGTGAAGATAGTTGGATTGGTGGTTGCTTCCACTGAGGTCGCCATAGGGCGACTACTTATATTCAGACTGCTATCGGGGAGAAGGGCGAACTGATCAAAATCACGCAAATCGTATTCTACACCCAAAAAATCAAATGATATCAGTACATTTTCACCTGCTTGTTCAATGGCATTGCGCGGTCAAGCTTGCTCATTGATTGACTGGTTGGGTTAGTTTTATTGCTCATTTATGCACATATAGGATCTTTCAATGATGGTCCAATTAACTTACCTTCATTTGCAATGCAGACTTCCGAGTTGAAAATGGTGCTCCTGGGATAAAGCCAAGATATATTTGCAATCTTTGTGGTGGTCGTCCAACATTGCTGGTTTGGAAACATGTCTTGACTGTGAAGCATTGGCGGCTAAAAGAAGAGTTAGAGTTCAACAAGGTGATTCAGGCTGCGGTGCATCTTGGGGCAAGCAAACAAAACAACAACATGATCGAAAGCAATACAGGTCAATTTAACGTTGCAAATACCGAGGTCAGTTGATTTGACGAGCATGAGACAGGTATTTATGAAATGAGGACTCACTCTGATGGATATCCCAAGAGTCTTGACTCAATGTTGGATTGAGATTTGAATGAACTTGGCCAAGCGATTAACCTGTTTATTGATTCGAGGGACAGTGGTAGTGATCTGTCAAGCAATGGAATGGCCACAGGTATGGTCTGGGAGGAAAAAGATGAAAGCGTCAGTGAAGAGGATGATGATGAGGGAAAGAGATGGGAGATAGCAAAGAAGACCAATGACACATTGAAGCGGCAGGGCCAGTGGTATCCCTTTGGAAGCAAGGAGGCAAGTCATGTGTCTTTGGGGTCACGCGTGCTGCAGAAGAGGGTTTATCACTGATGCCCTTTTTCCGCATGTTTTTCTCAGCATCTGATTGGCTTAATGATTACTGGCCATATGCACAACATAATGTCACGCACCCAATATGACAAAGTGCGGGCACTCTGTGAGGTATTGGACGTGCATTTACCACACTGGGCAACCTTGTTCAGGTGGAGATATAGAATACGTGAAATACTCCACATAAACCTGAGGGAAAGCATCAGTGTCTGGAATAATAAATGCTTTTCTTTGAGCCTAGAAAATTTACTCATTTTGGTACGGCATATTATAATGATATTGGCCTTGCATTCAAAAATTTCTATCCCTTCTGCTTCATGCAACTACTGACATGTGGCTCCTTGTTTCTTATTCATTTTTAGGATTTGGCTAACCCTTGGGTCAATTCAAAGTTGGATTTCTATCCAATAGATCCTCTTGGGCTCAACATCTACAAGTTCTCCCAAAGTAGGAAATGGCGTGAGATGCTCCCTTCAGACATGCGGGTGCAAATAGTATCAATTGGTGGAAAGCATTTTTTCATTTATAAACCAACACAGCTGATGAATGGCAGTTTGGTCATCCCAATATTCTTTTACTTGGCCAACAGGGAACTACACTCAAAGTGCCCACGGCCCAGATTTTCTGGGGAGGCTATCCAAGATAATCTCAAGCTGCTGATACCTCACTTGCTTACATATGACTCACATCATTTGTTCAGTGTGAAGTGTTCTGATTTCCATCTAATTTACTCTGAAATTACAAGGCATGGTGTTCCAGTAACAGCATTATTCCGCAATGAAATATGGGGTATGTGATAACTTCTTGGTTATGCCAACATACTTATAATGCTATATTTGGTATAGTTGACTTGTATGATGTCCTTGATGAACAAAATTTCCAGAGATTGGTCCACAAATCAATAAACAGATTCCATTCCCAAACCCACGGAGAGTAAAGGCAAATGGCCGTATCATTCGTCATGTTCCAATCACCTTGTATGCTGATGACACATCTGGAAATGTCTCCAAACAATGGAACAAACACATATCATATTACTACACTCTCTCTGGTCTTCCTCCTTCCGAAACCAATCAACAATACAACTGCCATTTTCTGTCTACTTCAAACTGTGCTGGAGTCCTTGAGTTGGGTGATCAGATAGTGGATGAAATAAAGTATGTGATTGTTCTTGATAATGATTTCATGGTTTCTTTACATACTGAACAATCTTTTTAAGTGGTTTGATTACCAATGGCTTTGTGGCATATGATGCAGGGCTCAAGGAGGAGGTTCTGGTTATGACTGGAGTCTTATGCTTTCTGGGTGACTCCCCAATGCATGCGGAGATAAACAATACACCTAACCCAGGTGTTTCCCTGAACCCATGCCGAATATGTCACCTGAAGGTAGATAAACTGGCAGACAAGGCCTCACAGGTTTACGTACGGGAGAGTATTGGATTGAACTCAATAGGTGAAAGGGTAAATTGCCCAGATATGTAAAACTTCCATAGCTTTTTGCCTGACTGATTTACATATATTTTGATCAGGCACAACCTCAACTGCGCAAATGGAGTGAAACAATATCTCAAACACATGATCTCTGGGATATTGCAGTTAAAGAGACTAAGGCTGAATACACCAGAAAAACTAAAGAGTATGGCATACAGGATACTATTAATGATGAATTTGTTTCACAATGGAAGACCAGAGAAAGTAAAAAAGTTGAAGAGATTACAAAGCTGAAAGCAAGAAATTTTGACAAGCTTTTCAATCCTTTCTTGCGCTTGAAAGGTAGGTTTTCTCCAAATTTACTAATAATTTCAAGGATGTTACAATATCTGATGCATCACAGTTCCATTCCCCACTTAATTATAGGTTTTGATGGGGCCACAGATACCCCAGTGGAGGCTTTGCATGCTTTCTTGTTGGGTCCAGCCAAATAATTGATATGTGATTTCATGAAAAAGCTTCCGGCTACAAATCGCCAAAGGCTAATAGCATCTTGGGAAAGCTTCAAAACAGATTTAGCGCCTCTTTCAGGAGTTTACTTTGTCAAACACTACAAGAGTCTGGTTGGGAAGCATTTCAAGACGGTCCTTCAAATGGCCCATTTTGTTTTCTTTCAATGTATGGATGAAGCACAAAGGACGTTGTGGATTTCATTATGCAACCTGGCTCCACTGATATATCAGACTTCAATTCCCATCTTGGAAGAATATTTGGAAGAGCTTGATCAGAAGATAGCAATATTCCTCCATCATGTTGTAATCATGTCAGCAAGGTGGTTTAACAAGCCCAAGTTTCACATACTAGATCATTTGCCACTCTCAATAGGACACTTGGGCACTGCAAGTCTATTTTCAACGGAAAAATTTGAAAGTTTCAATTCCCTATTGCAAAAAGCCTCAATTCATTCCAATCACCAGCGACCCGGCCATGATTTGGCTGTCACATTTGCTAATTACGAAACAATGCGTGCAATATTGTCTGGAGGTTCGCTCTTTAATCATGAACTCAAGGCCTATTTTGAAGCTTTTTCAAGTATCTCAGACCTCTTTGAGAAATCAATCATATCTCAATCAATGGGATACAAAGACCCTAATACTCCAATAAACTATCCCTATGAAACCCAAAAGAAACTTCCTGCATCAGAGTCACAAGAATTGGCACCTGCCCATCTCTTGGCACAATTTCCCACTAGGAAAATCCAACCAATTCACTCACTCAAGTTGAATGACAAAAAAAAAATTCAGAAGAATTCATTTGTGCTGGTGAGTCATTTTATTAAATCAACTCATGAGGGTTTTAGGGAAATGAAGATTATCATGACACAGAATAATACACCATTTATTGACTGATTTGATAGGTTGAATCATCACATGTTGCCAAGGATTACATTGGTTGTGTCAAGACCATATGGTCAATCAGGGGCAGACTCACCACTGATTATGTTGTAGAGCTATTCAAAATGAATGATCAAGGAATATCACCATTTTATCAAATGCGGAGCTTCGTCATCACCCCGGTAACACTGCCAGAAAAGCTGGCTCGGATGGTCGCATCCGAGTTTATATTGGATGCGACCATCTGATTCAAACTCGGGCGCCGGGCCACCGAGTGAATCGTTGACCGATTCAAACTTGGTGGCCCTGGCGTTTGGCCACCGAGTTTGAATCGGTTCTTGATTCACTCGGTGGCCCGGCGCCCGAGTTTGAATCGGATGGCTGCATCCGATGTAAACTCGGATGCGACCATCTGAGCCAGCATTGCTGGCAGTGTAACAGAATTTCCCCATGCTGAAAGTATCAAGACCACATTAAATTTACAACACAACTGCCGTGAAGGACACTGCCACCAAATTTTTTCACAGAAGGCACCAAGAGCAAATCAAGAGGGGACATCAATAGTGTACCATATCCAACATGCTGATCTGAAGAGTTACATACTAAATACAGCATCATTTCATTCCCCTGTAGAACACAGAAAAATGGCCAATATTCCTACCACTACTCCATCTCCCACCCAGAGACTTGCTGCAGTTGAACTTGGGACACGCAAGTGGAAATCTGAACCCAAAATGTTTGCCAAAAACCCAGATGACAATTCTACTTCAGAGTCCGATTCCATTACAAGCAGGCAAGGGGTTCACAGTAGGAATGTATCAGTAGCATCCAGCAGAGAAGGAAGTATCTATGATCAGAAGCAAGGGGTTCAAAGTAGGAATGTATCAGTAGCATCCAGCAGAGAAGGAAGTATCAATGATCAGCAGAGATCAAACATGAAGAGCAGTAAAAAATCAGCTCAAAGGAATACAAATAAAAAACCCAGAAAGCAGACCAAGCAGAAGATAGTGGCGCCAAATCCCTTGAAAACATCTGAGGCTGAAGCCATACCCAACCAAGAAAGAAACCTTGAATTAACCACTGACAAACAGGCTCACTCAGGTCAAGGGAGGCAAGTGATTTATAGGGCAGTTTTTTCTCCCTCTACAGCTCAAAACTTGGGGCTTCATAATATGCAACCCTTTAAAATGCAGAATACCTTAACAAACAATCAGTCACAACTACCAAATACCTCCAAAACAACTCACTCACAAGGAACAGATTCCCAATCCAATCATTACAATGACCCAAAAAAGAAGAGAAATGTTAGATTCAGCACTGAAAGACAGGCTTCTGCACCTCAAGGGAGGCAAGTTATTGATAGACCAGTTGTCTCTCCATCAACAGCCCAAAACTTGGGGCTTCATAATCTAAAACCCTTTACATTACAGAATATCTCAACAGGAAACCCTCAATCTCAAGTGTTAGAATTTCAACCCAATCATGGGAAACACACAAGTCAGAATATCACACCACCAGATCAGGTTCCAACAATATTCAGCAACAAGGGTACCATGGGTGACACAAGTGTACAAGATAATAATTACTTGGGAACACATTACAGTAGCCACATACAAACCCCACAGAGGAACAGTAATTCACAACACTGGAATGAATATCCAATAGCATCTGCAGCAGCTGCCATTCATACAGAAGAACATATTATCTACAATATTCATACACATCAGGCACCCACTCATCTCACTGAGAAAAATATGAATTTGAATGAAAAACAAACCTACCAACAGCACTTCAACAACCCACATATGGACATAATGTCAATATCAACCGCAGGTGCTACAATTCATGATTACCAAGAAAATCACATGAATACACCCACCATTGCTAGGACAAACAATCAAATTGATACTACATATGATATTTATCAACACAAAATATGAAACCAGACCCTGGATGCCAGCACCTCATTTCCCAATATGATTCCAATGCAAGCACAAAATTCAGTTCCTCTAGTGGCAATTCAACAATTCACCAACCCACATATGAACATATTTTCAATATCATCAGCAGGGGCTACAATTCATGATTACAAAGAATCACCCATGAATCCACCACCCATTCCTGGAACAAACCATGGGATGCATACTACATCTGATATTAATCAACACAGTATATCAAACCAACTCCCAGATGCCAGCGTCACATTTCCCCACATCAATCCAATGTCAAATCAACCAATATCAGCCCCCCCATTGGCATATCAATCACTCACCAAAGATATGACCCATAAATCACCACTCAAGCCAGCAAACAGCCAAATTGCTTCACTCCCAAAATTCATACAAGAGTATGTGGAAATGCTTTACAATGTTGAAGCAGATGGCCACTGTGGGTTTAGAGCTGCTGCAATATGTCTTGGAATGGGAGAGGAAGGATATATGGATATAAGGAAGAAGATGATTGAAGAAATTCACAGCCAAAGATGGTTTTACCAAATGGATCCCACCATTTACCATATTGATGATATGTTGAGAGCACTAACTGTGGCTCATTCAGGATCCTGCAACCAGGAAAAATGGATGTCAATGCCATCAATGGCCTCACCACTAGCTAATGCATTTGAAACTCCATTTTTCTTTTTCTCACCTGGCGCTTGTTACACAGCCTTCCCAGAATTCATTTTACCAATCACAAAACCACCAATCACAATTGCACTGATGGCAAAACACTTTTACGCTGTAGAAATGAAAAACCCAATTTTTTTCCCAGCACCATTGATAGCAAGGAATTTATTCTTACCACCATCAAATGCAACACAGGCCTGGAGGCAAAAATATCACGAATGTTTTCAGCTGATGGATAATATTAACCAAGGGTGTGATGTCCATCATATGGACTCAACCTGAAATATGTCTACTACCACCCACAATTATAGCATCAACCATGGCTTCTATTTCAATATGTCCTCACATTAAAATCAATCCTGGGCTTACTGCTCACATAAAACTTTATTGGTGTTCATTCATAACTGGATCTCTTCTTGTATCATTTTTCAATAAAAATTGAGTCCATTTTGAATAATCCTCAAATGCTGGGCCTATTCAAAAACTGCTCAAAAAATCTTAATAAATTGGATAACCCATTTATAATTGCTGCTTGAGTTATACTTGCTAGGCAATGTGATGCACAGAAGTTATAGCAGTGTAACAGACAATGGCTAGACATAACAGACAACGGCTAGGCATATAAATTTTCAGTCACGAGTAGCACAAAAAAGGGAATGGGGTGACATTGGATTCTGAAGCTGTATTCCTACGGAGTAACAGAACGATAATTGCGGGGAAAGGATTGACACAAAGCTAATGTGATTCAGTTGGAGCCGTTGAAAGTCCTTTCATATCTTAAAACACCCACGTGTAACAATTGGACAGGGCCAAATGCAAACCCAAGGTACCTTAAGTCAAGCTTTGACACGTCCTTGAAGGCGGTCCAGTGGTGGATCTCGTGTCGCTTGAGTAGCTTCCAGATGTTACGGTTGGCCGGTGGGATCTTGCAGAAGCCAAGAAAATCTGGCATTGACAGGTCGTTGTTGTCCAGCGGGGGTATTCTATTGGCTGCTGTGGCTACGGTTGGTAAGCTGGGTCGGGGTGGCGAGGTAGCAAGTTGATCCTCCTCCTACATACAGAAATAATTGCGGCCACCATGTGTCAGCCAACTGTACAAATAATTTCTACAATAAGGAGAGTGTGGCTGACCATATCTGAAGCCGGTGAAGTGGGAGCCATTTCATCGGGTAGGGGCCTGGCCATGCAAAGATCAACATGCAACCTGGCCATGCGTGAGGATGCGCGGGCGGCAATGAGAAAGTCGGCGAAGCCCTCGTGCCCATGGCCGGAGAACCTGCTCTCTTCGGTGAAATCGGAGTCCAAGGCCACGCAATCTCAAATCCTGTAAGTCCACTTGATTGCTCCGGCTTCTTTGGCCTCCTCAACAATGAGCCACACCGGGAGGTAGCAACAATGAATGTTGAGGTGGTTGCTGACCGCCGTCTTGAATTCCCCTGCGGTCAAGCCATCAAGGTTGATTTCCATGGGGGGGATAAACACTCTTGGGGTCAGCTTGTCATAGCCAATCTCGCCATAGTCAAGGTTGGATGGGCGGTCCATCAGAATTTGCTGGTTTGCATAGAGGACATAGTCCAGGGGGACCTCCCGTGGGGCGTTCTCGTTGGTTGGCTGGTTGGACATGTTGGGCTCTTTTTTGGTGAAGGGGCCTTTGTGGTTCTTGGTGGGCAGGTGGAAGATTTAAGTATGGTGGCAAGCGTGACGGGTGTTGAGTGTCCTTGCTTCAAGAGTAGTTTGAACCGAGGTTGCTGACAACCAAACCGTGAGACTGGAGGATCCTCCGAGTCATGGCCAGCGGATCTGTTTGATCTGTCCAGCCTTATAAGATCAACTGGAGGATCAGCCGCCAATCTTGAGTGGCCTCCCAAGGGACAAGTGATCCCAATGCCAGGCATTGGGCATCCTGACGGCCATGGTGCAAAGCCGTCAAGAAGTCATCTTGTCTGATGGCGAGCAGGCCTTGTCAATGATTTGACGGGCGGACCCTGAGGGTCAAAATGAAGCCACGGTCAAGCCTGTGGCAACTTGACCGATGTCGCCAAATTGACCCTTGTTCTGACGGCAAGCGGCCCCTGTCGGCAATTTGACGGGCGGACCTTGAGGGTCAAAATGACGCCACGGTCAAGCCTGCGGCAACTTGACCCGTGTTTTGACGTGCGGCGGGCCCTGTCAATAAATTGACGCGGCTGCCTGTCAGAATATGCAACCGCGGTGTAACTTAACACAAGTCCCTCCCGACCGCGGGAGGGCGGCGAAGCCGCCCTCCTGCAGGGAGGGACTTGCAATGTATGTCACAAATCCCGCGGGAGCAGAAAGTGCCATTTGGCTGGGTTGGTTTTTAATTTTTTAATACCTCCTGCTAATCACACCCCCAGATCCCACCCCACCGCTTGTAATATCCTCAGCATGTGATGATGAATTTGGCCAGCTCAGATTTTATCCATTCCCTACAAGTGATTTTTAAAAATTTAAAACAAATGGCCATTTCAAAAATTTTGCAAAAAGTATAAACCATTGATCCACTGGGATCTGCCAGGATTTGCCAGAGGGATTTACAACACTCATGGCCTTGGAAATCCCATGAAAATTTCTCTTCAAGGTTAATGTGGTATGAGTGGTGTTCACGTCTTGAGTCACTTGAGCACTGCTGACCACCACAGTCTCAAAAAAACAAGTCAGAGTCTTTTCATTGCCACACATTCTACCCACTAGCCACCTATCAACATGGATGGATCAAACCTTTCTGACAACTTCCCCGGCTTGCAACCTGTGAAAACAGACATCATTCCCGAGCACATCCGACTCCTAAATATTTGCCAGGTCATCCAAGCCAACAACCTGACCCCAAAAAAATTCTTTCTTCGGTTTCTCCAGAACAAGCATCCATCTTTGGCCGATCAACAACAACTATGGCCTGCATCTGGCTTGGATTCCACGATGGAGCTGGTGAAGGAGATTTCAAACCAACTGAAGAAGAATCATCAGGCCCAAAGCGCATGGACCCCTTTTATTCAAGATGAAGTACATAGTCTCATCCTCATTAGAGATTCTTTTTGTAATCCGTATCTGGTTGTTGACATAAATCATTTCTTTTGCTAACTCAGGCAGTGGAAATAGCTTCACCACAGATGCCACCTTGCGGCTATTACCCCAAAGGCAGCTTCCAGAGCAGCACCCGTATTTCCGCCCAATTCTGCTCCGAAGCAGCCAAGAAACACAAAAATGAGCGGCTTCTGGCAAGCATGCCTTTTTTATATCAACTACATTTGCGACTTCTAACCCAATCAACTGCGGACGAAAACAATACCAATCATGAACAAGAAAATGAGGCCGATTTGTATGGGTCAACAGATAACCCTCTCGACGCTGAAGGCTTGGGATTGGAGGAGATAACTTACCAGGTGCCACCTAATCCAATTGCACGGAAGCAACACCGCTTATCCAGTGTACGTTGACAGGAGGCCTTTTCATTATACATACTTGGCAGTTGCTGACACATCTTTTTTCCTTTTAACACTCATCTGTATGTAGATTGCCAGGGTGGTATGCTGCATGGTTGCATCTGCGCGGAATCGTCGATGTAATTCGTTCCAGTTGCAAAACAGTATCCAGCTATTGGCGTGTGGGGTCACCGAGCGGGTGAATCAATGGCCTTTATACCATGAGTTAGCAAATAGCCGGAGGACAGCAACCCTTGCGCTGAAGACACTGTCTTCAGAGGCAAAGGCCGAGTTGAAGAAGATGTTTGAATCCCCATTGGCTCGTGTTGTCTCACCAATCATCTGTATTGACAATCTCGACATCGAACAGCATGTGCACACTCATTCCATAGGCCACCAAACACGAATGTTCCATGGAACATGGGGCTATGTCCATTTCCCCTCGCCTGAGTTTATTAATACGTTAGACACCTCTCAACTAAATCTTGATTCCTTCAACAAGGCCATGAAGAAGTTATCTTTGTTTCAAATCGAACCTTCAATGTTTCTTCCAACCCCCGAGGAGGAGGAGAGCTATAAGGCAGTTTGGGAGAGCCAGATTGCCCAAGTCCTGAACACGTACAATTCCAAACCTGAAAATCGAGAACAAGCAATTTGCCTTGACCCTCCTCCAATAGAGAAAATCTCATCCAAACCGCCAATCATCAAGATTCTCCAACTGATGGACACCCCCGAAAACAGTGCGGAGGGTTTGGGGCAAGTTATTGACGCAACAGTCCAACAGACTGGCCTGTCTCGAGAAGCATTTTTTGCGCAGTTGCAGCTCATGGATGGCGATTTAGCCACATGCAAAAATTTCAATAGTCTCCGCTCCCTCCATGTACCAAGCTCATATGCCCACCACAGCCTTGAGAATATATCGTTTCAGCTTAGTGCATCTCACACTCTGTGGAATATTGCCGCCGCCATACTGAAGGCCCATCTTGGCGATACAAACAATTCATTGGATGTTGGTGCCTGGCGATGTTTGGAAAACCTAGGAATTCCTCATACAAAGGCCATCCCCCAAACGGACTTCTTGCTTATGATCAAACACATGGAACAAGTTCATGAGGCAACCATCTTACACGGGCTAAAGTCAGTCTTCATCTTTTAGAATTTGACAATAGACGGTCACGTGAGCAATCTAATGGTTCTTCCTTCTCTTGCTCATTCACTTGCAGAATTCTCATGGGAACTCAAGATTCACTATGGTTGACAAAGACCCCATCAAAGGACTTGGGAAGATATCAACCAAGAAATGGAATTTCTATGTTGACCAGTTCTACGACAAGTATTGTACGGGGGAAGCACGAGCAAAAGCGGCGACCCTTAAAGATCCAAAGCTACACAACACACTCATCCGCTTGCAAGAATTCTTGACACTACAAACATTTGTAATTTTACCCAAAGAAAAAACAACTGTTTGGGTTAGGCAAAATGTTAAATTTTTTCAACAAAATGGCTCAGTAATAAAAATTGAGCAAAACTGAGCATGCTCAGCAAAATCCCCTAAAGTTGCCAGAATGAATAAAAATGATTTCTGCTCAGTTTGTAAAAAAAAAAAAAAAAATGCTGAGCATGCTCAGTATAGCTTATTTTTCACTTCTGACCATTTTTTGTAAAATTGGGTATATGTTTTGCCCATCCCAAGTTTACATTTTCCTTCTGGGTAGAATTGCAAATGTTTTTAGTGTGACCATCATTGAGGCAAACCAAGCCATGAAGGCCGGTGACATTGGAAGGCTCATAAATGTTTGGAAGAGATGGAGCATCATGGCTCAGGGTTTGCCTGGCTTGCACAACTACGCCACATACTTGCCGCACATAGTTCTACTGCTCACGGAACTGTTGCCCGATGATCTTGCCAAATACTTTTGTCACTCTATTTTGATGTCTCCGAGTGGTTGCGAGGACCACTTCCAGTCAAAGGATTGCTATCTTGAAGTCCAAAACTATTGGCTCACGTCCTTTTTCAACCAGACAGGTAAGGGTACCCAAACCAATTGGTTATAGGATTTGTTCTCCCTCAACATCCATCTCGTGAGTTTTTGGTTAATATTCATTTCTCTCAATCGCCAATTAACCCCCTTAACCACTATTTTTGATATCTTTAATTTCAATGCAGCTCCGTGACATGATGCACTCCTTCCGGGCTGACACCGGTGCCACTGTTTTCACCCAATCTCACCACAACATCATGAGTCCCAAGTCGCTAAATGTATTTCTTCAGATGGCCCGCAATTTTGACATCCTGAATGAACCACCTGGTTCCTTGGCACCAAAAGAAAAAGTGAAGAAGGTTCAAAACTCTTATGTATTTGGAATAAGCAAGTTCAAGCAGCAGATTGACAAGGATCCCAACTTAAACCGATACAAACAGCACATGAATCCAATGGCCATGGAGATAGACACAGACGTGGGTGAAGAACACAATCAACAAGAAGAAGGCACCGAAACCCGTGAGGAGCAGAGCAGATACGCGTTATAGTCAAAATCTAGTGAATACCGTGATACCGTGAGTCTGTTTCACCTCAGCCATCACCTGTGCCTGCCAAGCGGCCCTCTCAATTTTTGCTTGTTGTGCTTTCTGTTTGGACGCTAACTTGAGTTTCTTTTGTTTTTTTTCTCTCGGCTGCCTGTGCTTCTCTTTTCTGTACAACTTCCAGAGGTACAGCATTTTTACGCATGCGTTTCGGAACAGGGGCGTTGGTATTGGTTGATTCATTGTGGCTTTTCTTTCCAGAAGGATTGGTTTTTTCACAGCCGTTGTCATCCACCAACAATAGATCCTCCATTTGTAGTTGTTCCTGTAGCTGTTCCTCCTTGCCCGTTGTGGTGTGCTATTTAGGTTTCAAGTATCAAATATGTCACAAGGATCAATTATCCCATCAGGGATGTCACAAACCTGACATGTCACTACATATTTCCACTCTCACTGGTACTTAAACCATAGTCACTCACTCAAACCTCCGGACTAGTCCCACTTAATCCATAGTTATATATACATAGTCTTTATACATAGTTTTATAAGTACATAGCACAGGGACACATATTCATATTTTAGTCCATAGTTTTAGTCCATAGTTTTAGTCCATAGTTTTAGTCCATAGTTTTAGTCCATAGTCTTACATAATCAACTCTGACCAATCATCACGTACGGTTCAGCCATCAAGTTCTGACCAATCAACACGTAGGATTCAGAAATAGAAGTCTGGCCAATCAGGACGCACGGTTCAGCCAGAAGTCTCAGGAAGAATTAGCTCATCAATTTCTGACCAATCAGAGCTCATGGTTCAGACAGGAAAACTCAAGAAGAATTCAGTCATCAAGTTCTGACCAATAAGGACGCATGGCTCAGCTCTGACCAATCATCACGTAGGATTCAGACATCAGGTTCTGACCAATCAGAAGACATGGCTCAGATGCTCACCAGCAAAAATGCCTCAGAGGATTTTCACACCAGCAAAAATACCTCACTATTCAATATAAAAGGAGGGCCTCTTCCCCCTCATCAGAATCATCCAGCCAGGGATACCCACCTCATCAGGGGATCACCTACACACACCCAACCATCAAGCACTCACATTCAGAACCACTCAAACACATCCATCACACAAAAGAAGAAGGCCAGAAAGGTAAAACACTTACATCTTTCTCAAGATAGTAAGTGTGATCTAAATCGGGGAAGCCTGAGAAGCTTTCATACCTTAAGGGTATTATATCTTAAAGGCTAAGAGAGTGGGGCATAAAATATCCTGAATAGTCCACTTTTCATTAGTTTCACTTATAGTCATTCACAGAAAACGTAAAAGGACATAAAAACATTTCACTTACTCTTTTCACAAGACTTTATTATCATCACCTCTTTCACAAAACTACAAAGATAAAAAGATTTCATCAGCTCTTATCATTCAACTCATAGTCTATTCTTGATCACTTCCACTCTATCACATTCTTACTTATCTTATCTCATCCACTACATCATATCAAAGATCCACGCACACTAAAGGTGATATTGATGAAGAAGAAAGTTGATCTAAGCCTGATACAAGACTACTACATATCAGTTTTCCTCTATCATTAGTTAGCCACAGCAAATAAATAAGTTTGTTGTGTTAGCTCTTACGTAGTATATTAGAGGGGCAGGTCTTTCAAACCACCCGTAACAGTCATAATAGTTCATATATAGTTGAAATATTATCTCAGTTATTTCCCCCTCACAGGACTGCCAACCCATCCCAAAAGGAGTTCTCACACCGTGGTTATTTGTGATCAAAATGCCTCAATTGCTTTCATCAACACTACAAGCTGCCCCCCCCACCATCTCCCCTTTGATAACACCTCGCAGATCGGCCTCATTATGAATATTCCCAAAGTAATCAATGATTGCTTTAACCTCAATCTCCCCAAAGAAATTGCTTGGGAGGGGCTTGATAGCGGCACGCCCGAAGGGCGTGCGCACGCCCCCCCCAAACGCCTAAAAAAAGGCGTGCGGGGGCTGCACGCCTTCCCAACCAGGCGTGCAAACCCCTGCATGCCTTCCCCCGCATGCCGCACGCCGTCCGCACACCTACAAATGGCGTGAGGACGGCTGGCTTGGCGTGCGGCCCCGCCGGACAGGCGTGCTGGCCATGCACGCCTGTCTGGAGGGCGTGCAGGCCTTGCACGCCCTCCAGACAGGCGTGCACGGCTGGCACGCCTGTCCGGCCAGGCTCACGTAAGCCTCTTGAATCGAGAGGCTTACGTGAGCCCCTTGGTGCCCTTATAAGGGTACCAAGTGGTACCCTTATAAGGGTACCAAACGGTACCCTTATAAGGGTACCAAACGGTACCCTTATAAGGGTACCAAACGGTACCCTTATAAGGGTACCGAGTGGTACCCTTATAAGGGTACCGTTTGGTACCCTTATAAGGGTACCAAACGGTACCCTTATAATGGTACCACTTGGTTTATAAGGGTACCAAGTGGTACCCTTATAAGGGTACTGTTTGGTACCCTTATAAGGGTACCGTTTGGTACCCTTACAAGGGTACCAAACGGTACCCTTATAAGGGTACCACTTGGTACCCTTATAAGGGTACCGAGTGGTACCCTTATAAGGGTACCGAGTGGTACCATTATAAGGGTACCGTTTGGTACCCTTATAAGGGTACCACTCGGTACCCTTATAAGGGTACCACTCGGTACCCTTATAAGGGTACCAAACGGAGGGCGTGCGGGGGTTTGCACGCCTGGTTGGGAAGGCGTGCAGCCCCCGCACGCCTTTTTTTTTAGGCGTTCGGGGGGGCGTGCGCACGCCCTTTGGGCGTGCCGCTATCAAGCCCCCGGCCCAATCCGCATCAGGCATTGCTAAAAGCCCCGCCCAACGGTCAGCCAAGCCCACCGGTGCTTCCGCCCCCCAGAGCCGCACCCAACAGTCCGCCAAGCCCACAGGACCTTCCGCTGCTAAGACCGGCGCCCAAAAGTCGGCCAAGCCAACTGGACGCGCCGCGGCTAAGACCCCTGCCACCAAGTTGGCCAAGCCCTCTGGACCTTCCGCCGCCCCTCCTCATCGGCCCGCAAGCGTTGATGAAGATGGATTGCCCCAACGCACTTATACCCCAATGCGACAATTGGCCAATGGGCGTATCATGCCACCCCACTTAATCCCCCGTTCCACAGCCGCCCTTGACAAGGGCAACAATCCCCCAGCCACACCAGCCGCTGAATCCGGGGATAGCGACCTGGCCAAAGAGCTCAACCAAGAAGCCACTTTTGGTGCAGGTGAAGCCCCCAACTCTGACATCGAGCAAGATGGCAAAGAAGACCCCACCGGTGGCGATCAGCTTGGAGGGGAAGAAGACCCAAACTCCGACACCGGTGGGAACCCCCTCAATTCCCCCACACGCGCCAGGTCAACCTCACCATCATCCACCTCTGAGAGCACCGGGATTTATTATCTCTCGCCGGAATCCAATGGCCTCGTCAACCGCTCCCCGGCACGAAAGGTCCATTGCAGTCCGGCGGCGGTGAATTGTCAGTTCAGTTGGTTGAACTTTGCGTCTCGCCGGGGTGGTAGAGGGATGGCTCCTGGTTCTCCCACTCGCAAGCAGGCTGGTTCTAACGCCACCTCACCCCGCCCGTCAAGATCGGCAACCACCCCCCCTAGCAAGGTTGGCCCAGCGGCCAGTCCTCTACTTCCACCACTCTCGGAGAAGGCCCTGGCAATCACCATCAACCAATTTCTCAAGCACGCCCGATTCGACATCAACAACCCAGTCCCAGGCTTATTCATCCAAATGAATCAGATCCGCCACTGGGGTTTCTTCCGACACTCAACTGTCGACGAGTTAGAGAATCGAATGAAGTTCCCTCTCCCCATTGCCCGGCAACACATCGATGGCGCGCGTGCGTTGGAAGCCTCCCTCACCAATGAGATCATCAGCTACTTGTATGAGGTCTAATGGTGATCTTACCTGATCACTCTCCATCCAGTCCTGCGTGACTGGATCTATGCCCCCAATGACCTTTTTCTGACTTACTCTTCTTCCTTCCTGATTCCTCCGTCCTGCGTGACTGGATCAATTATGCCCCCTGTTTCTTTTTTCTAATTCCTTCCTGATGATCTATGCGCTTCCCGAATTTTTGTCTATCTAGCATTTGAGCTGCTCCCTCCTCCCTCATGTTAGATAGCACTGTATTCAGTCAAGCGAAGTAATCACATTTTGAATGGATCATTTTTTGTGAGACCCAAGTGAGCGACTCAAACAAAACACACGGAGATTCTGAAGACCCTGTGATAGCTCCTAAACGGCCGAATACTGAGGATTCTAGGCTTCCTCACAAAGCATTGCTGAAGCCAGCAATGGGTGCTAATGCTAGAGCTGTCTGCACTCCAGCCGCCCCCAAGCTCCCCAGGCGACCTTCTGAACTCTTGCCCGGCCTTTCAGGGGAGGTGGAATCTCCTAAGTTTTTGTGCCCGCACTTGAGGGAATTCAAGTCAATGCAAGACATTAGAGCCACAGTCAGTAATGGCAAGCCTACCGGGCGAATTGGAAAGGGCGGTTGGATTGATTCAACCCGCAATAACAGTGTCCCCCCCGTCGTTGGGGAATCCACTCAAATGGTCTTGCAGGTCCGATTGCCAACCACTTTTAGGCATAGACATAGGTGTACCCCTTCGGATTCAAGCTCTGGCTTTGGCTCATCGCAACTCTCCCCGGTCTCTTCTGTCTTACGTTCACCAACCGTCACACCCTCTACATCCAACAATTCCATCTCAAAGGTGATTCCTCTTTCGCAAGTTCAGTCCAGCTCGGCCTGTCGCCTCAGTGTCAATAGTCCAGCCTCCCATCCTGCTATAGCCCCCGAACCGTGTTAGGACTCAGTCCAGCAACACCAACAGATACCAAGAATGGACAAAGATCTAGATCTGCAATCTAGAACATATATAATTGCGCTTGGAGCAATTCACAACACAAGGGAAGGAACAAAGCTGACAAGAAAAGAGAAAAAGATAAGATGTGAGTGGGGAATAAGGAGTCTAGCATATCAAAAGGAGCGACAGATAGGAAAGGGCTGAGTGGGGGTGAAGCGAGTGACTAATATCCACTTCCACGGAATAATCCCTGCATGAGGTCAGTATCTACAAAGGTGGGGAGGAATTCCTTGATTAAGGCAGGGTCATCGTCCGTTCCGGTGAGCAGTTGCTCGCGCTGGAGCTGAGATTTGAGGACAGAGAACACCTTTTTGATTGGATTGAGGTCTGGAGAGTACGGCGGTAGGTACACAAGAAGCACATTGAAACAATCGCATAGCTGTGCAATCCTGCCCCCGTGATGAACTGGCGCATTATCCCTAACTAGGACACTATTGGGCCCCGGAAAGGGGCCCATACTGGGAAGCTGCCAAAGATGTATTGGAGTGTAAGTCTCCACAGAAATGTTTATAGAAGATTGATTGTAAGAATGAATGGCAAACTCACCAATACATCCTCAAGGAAGTATTCCAGGTCGACCTGAAGCATTGACCCTGGATGCGCAATCACCCCCATGAGACCCAATAACAACACTGCAGGGAGCACGCTGATCCGGCCTGCAGTTTCAAGAGGCCTTGGCAATCTCGCAGTGCAACGCCCACGTTTGGCCCACGCGCGATCGCGTGAGTGTGTACGCAAAGAAACAGCACACTCGTCTGATGATGTCAAAAAGTGTCAGCGTCAGGCTACTATGAGCGATTTGGGAGGCCCGTTGACTCACCCAGAAACACAAGAAAGTGTGGAGGGTATGGGCCAATTTTGATGGTATAGGCTGCCCTCTGGCTCTGGCACTGGGCCGGGTGCACCGTTCTGGCCTTCTTTTTAGTCATCAGCAGGCGAACTCTGAGTTGTTCGGAGATGGTGGAGAGTGGATGGCGGGTGCCCGTCATTGCTTCGATATGAGATTGTATTTCATCCAGGTATAAGGTTGGTTCAGCATCCAAGGCAGCCATTACAAATTCTGATTCCTCTGTTGTGAACGCCAATGGTCGGCCACGATCAAGATAAAGAGCGGGATCACGAACGACATCACGAGTTCGTTCGTAGAGCTGTTTCCATCGGCGAAGAGACTCGTGGGATACCTTTTTGTCAATCGTCTGATTGATCTCGGCCAGGGTCTGTCCGCGGAGGCTCAATTTGACTGCTATGACTTTCAGGTTGCGGTTGTATTTCACGAAGCCCATGCTGACCTAGAGCCAAAGTAAAAAAAGATGTCAGCCATGAAAGAACACGGGGAAACGGCAATAAAAGAAGAGCTGCATTGAAACAAGCAGCAAAAAAGGCGTTAGAGGAAGAACTTACCGCCGTCTGCTCTGAGGCTTTCTGGACCTGAAAAGGGGAAAATATAGGGATAAGCTGAGGGAACAAGATGGGAAGGTGTGAAGAACGAACCAAGGGTTTTTTCGGGGAGGGCAAATGAACCAAGGTTTTTTTAGGTGGGGGGCGGCAATTGGTTGGGTTGTTGGTGGGAGGGGGGCGAGATCGGGGGGTGGGGTGGGCGGGGAGGGCCATGGCTCGTGGTGGGGAATTCTTAGAAGAATACAGAGGCATACAGCCTCTGAGTTGCGGCTGTGGCTGAAGTCGAGTGTGGCGCAAGTCGAGGAGTCGGTGGAAAATTTGGTCGGGGGGTCCGCATCCTTTGTTGGTATAGCTGTACATAGTCGGTAAAGTTGTCCTTATTCAGATTTGGAAGGTTTTGAATCAACACCTTGGCCGCATGGTCCATACAGTTGGAGCACATGCATGGTGGGAAACCATTAAGTTCTTCCCGCCGCTTCTCCTCTTGGTAATGGGGATTATCAATATCAAGTGGTATGTAGCCAATCCTCAAGTAAAAATAAATCATTGTCAGAGTCAGTGGTGACAAGAAGATTGAGAATCCCAAATATATACCCACAAGTTATCGACAGAAAAAGCAATGCGAAGACACACTGGTGTAATCGCAAGTGCATCCATTCGATCCTCGTCGGATTGTATATGACCTGGTGGAAAGTCTGCCAAGCTGTTCTTCCCCTTAGGTCGGTTCAATTCAACAAAAAGAAGCGCCAACCCCGGGCAACCGTCTCGCCCGCATCGTCCAACCATTTGACACACAAGAGAGGGATTGCCGCGACCGATGTGAACTATTTGTCGGACAAGCTTCCAGTTCTGGCCCATTCCAAGGGCCAGAGTACATGAGAGAACTGGAACCTTCCCTGCGGCAAAGTCATTGATAACATCTGTCTTGTCATCATCGCCAGTGCAGGCATGGAATCGATGCGCAAAGGTGTTCTGAGGATCCTTGTGCTTGTTCAGAGTTTCACGAGCTTGGTCCAACACCTCAAGAACCTGTAGGGTGCGTACTCGAGTGCCACTGTAGATCAAAGATGGCACCATTTGGTCATTTGGCGTGATGGATTGGGCGCCGTAGATTTGTAAAAGATTGTCACAGGACTGGATTGAGCACTTCATGGGAATTCGAATTATGCGGATTTCAGGTCGAGTAAGTTCACCTCGGAGAATATCGATATGGGTATCAAGGAGCTTCAAATTTTTTTTGATTGCTTCTATTGCTGGGGGTCTGCAAGTCGCAGACATGAGAAGTAACGGTGCCTTGTTTGTCGTTAAGAGTTGGATACCTAGCTTTCCATAATGAGGTCAAAACATGCCTGTATCCTGGTGTTTCACTAGTGTTTTGAGCTTCTTTTGTCCACCTTCAACCATGCCCCATGAGTAGATCATGTGCGCTTCATCAACAACTACGCAAGCTAGAATACTTTGAAAAGTTGGTGAGAAGTATACATCACTGAAAGCCTGGTTGTCAAGAAAGATTTCTGGTGATAAATAAACAAAGTTGTAGGCGCCGTCCTGGATTTTGGTGCAGGCTTGAAAGGTGAAATTGACTTTTGTCATGTTGATGGCGGTGAATCCTGCGGCTACCTTCTCTTCCACCTGGTTGTCGCCAAGGGTATCAAGGGGATTTAACACTACCACAACCCCCATAATTTTTCCGTGTCAATTTTTAGAGTGCATTTCCAGGAGCATTTCGGTTATCCTAGATTTGCCAAAGCCAGTCGCAGCAAGAAGAAATGTGTTACGGCCACGAAGGAGATTTGTGACTGTTTCAACTTGAAGGGGCTTGGGCTCTTGGTTATACCTTTGTAGAGATTGCGCAATAATCAATTGCTTGATTTCTTCATCCGTAGCAGCTTGAACCTTTTTGGGCACACGAACAATGTTCATGTCGACAGAGTAGCAGGATGGTGATTGTAGCCTTGGCCAGGCTTGGGAACCAGCCTCCCGTTACGCTTGGCGAGTCATGCTCATGTGAAGCAAGCAGACAAGGTTGTGCGCTAAGTGACAATCATTATTGAAGATTGCTCATACAGAGAAAGATCTTCAGGAATCAAAACAAGGTTAAAACTTTTTTGTTGAAGGACTTGGATTTTTTTTTGTCTATCTTGACTCTACAGCCCACACTTTGTGGTTTATAAAAATTCCGAGGAGGCACAAATTTGCGCAAGGACAACTGCTACACTTCTGCCAGTTCAGATTTTCGAGAGGGGTTCCAGTGTTCTGTTAAATTTGGCTTTAATGTTTTTTAGCCTGAAAATTCTTTCTGCTCCAGCCAGAATACAGTCATTAGGCATAAGCCTCTCCTACGGAGAGCGCTTCGCGCGGGGTCCCCCGGACCCTCCGTTCGAGTGGCTTTGTTAAGCTCGACCTATCTGGACAGTAGAATTTCTCTCGACAACTATCGACAGCCAAGAAAAAGAAAAAAAGAAAAAACGCAGAAGAAAACTGAACAACCTACTGCAATCCACGACATATATCGCACCATTACACACCAGAAGATGATTGGGAATTTTATCAACATCGTTTTGCCCTTAACTGGCCTGCTAGGATTATCCACTTCCAGCTTTGTCAGTCAAGCGCTTCATCTTTCCCTTTTTCTAATTCAGTTAAACAAGGAAAATCAGATGAGTTCATACATACGCTGATGGTATCATCACTGCTCAAATTTTCGAACATAACAGGTCCATTACGCCGTCGATGCCCTGCTCGTTAGCGTCTGTCTTTCAGGAATTAAGCGCAGTACAGGACTTTCGTGAGTTCATGCTAACTTATATACTGTCGGATTTCATTCTCCCTCTTTTGCGTCTCCCGAATTACAATCGTTCAATTCCAATGATACTGCCGCTCATCTTTTTTTTAAAAAATAGTCCTGCAGTATCCAAAATCCAAAACAAAGAAATTCGTCAAGTTCTCGTCAGTTATCTAGAAGTTGGCGGTATGTCATTTTCCTCTACCCTGCTATGCCTCTTCCTAACACCACTTTGCTGAACTCCCTCACACTTCTTTCGCCCACCTCTCCCTCTCTCTCTCTCGGTGGAACCATAGAATGGATCATGGACTTTGTTATTGTCGTAAGTTCCTCTTGGCTCCAAGACGCAGAGGAAAACCGCTCCCCCGAGATTCTTGACTGGGAGCATCAAAAAGAGACAAAAGAAAAACAATAATACTGATTATCTCTCTGTCTGGCCATTCACCATTTCAGTTCATGGGTAGATCGGATAACTTCGAACGTCGTTAAACGGAATCATCCTTCGATCGGTCCCACCCAAACACCATAATATTTTTCAACGTCTCGTATATAGATTCCACCGTTTGCGTACTCACTTTTGTAATACCACCATGGTCATTGAATTTCATTTTATCAAGCTGTTGTTAACAATCCGGATATTTACATGTACATAAGAATGAGCTGGGGAGAGGCAAGGGCGTGGAGCCCTGGCTTAATTGCCGAGCATTATTGTGAGGTTTGGTATTTTTATTGTGCACGATATGGATCAATCAGTGCCAGTTCCTGGGGTCTCATAGATATTGGGTGGTGAACCTGACGTCTCATAAATTTTGGGTGATTTGCGATCCACGAGGTTTAGGTGTGGAGTATTGCTGGAAAGATTTCCAAGTGACAGTTTAGTTAATAATGGATTTAGATGATGATTGATATTGTTATCATCGGAGTCGAGGTGAGATTCGACCAACGGATCGTTTTCGACCTCTCGACCAAATCTCTCCAAACGTTTGGAGTCGGAAGAGAATGCAATGAAAAATGCAAGTTTTTTCAAGATCAATTTTCGACTAGACTTGACCCGATTGGTGGTGGTCCCCTGGTCCGACGTATGCAGAAAGTGATATAAATCCGAGAGCGCAAATGGACATAACGACATCTGAGGAATCGGCTTCCCATCCGGCGAGAGTTCCACGATCAAGCTTTTTGGAGAGGGGTTGGATTGATGTTCTGGATATAAGTATCGGAGATCCTTGATCAAGAATCCGATAGATTCCGATCCCATCTTGGGCAAGTTCTTCAAGAATAAGCTGAAACATTCGGTTACAGATTCCAATCGCACATCGCTACTGAACAAGATGGGAAAGAATTGGGGTAGTTGTTCCAGCAGATCGGTCTTGTCTTCTTCCGTCACGTCTGATAAATTTCGCATTCCATAGTATCGGAGTAGAGATACGTATCCAAGCCTGCGTAGGAAATTCCAAAGTCAATCATTACTGGTAAAAAAAAAGACGACAACGCGAAAGAGAAATGACTCAACGTGACAGAAAAGATATGATAGAACAAGCTAGGGTTCAGTTGATCAGGTAAAGCGGGCAGTAATGATGGATCGGGTAAATCGGGTTTCGAGCATGATGAAGGGTCTTTCTCTAATTCAATCCACCATGGATCGTTACATTGAGAGTTGATCGTTTGTTCAATGAATTCTGGATCCAGTTGACCATTAGACAATTTCCTGTTGAATTCTTCTATTTGATCTTGACGCAAAAGTGCCAACAGCTGCTCCTTGGAAAGTCTATCTTTTTTTTTTTTGTTTCACGAAAGAAGGAAATCCGCAAGTCAAGATGGAGAGATGAGTTATATCCTTTGATGCCAATTATGTTGACTTACTCAGGTCTTCTTCGTTTAATTCAAGTGATCCGTCCTGAATATCGTCATCATCATCATCATCCAAGAATTGTTCCTCATCATCCGCTTCAAGTTTTTTCAAGATTTCTAGCATTTTAGATTGTGGTTGATTTCGAGAAGAAGGTTGACTGGAGCCATTGAGTTGCATATCTTGAAGTAAAGCATTTTTGTAGAATGATTCTGAACAACTTGAGTGTGACTTGAACAAAACAACGTTATCAGTTCAAGCATTTGCTGTCTTTTTGCATGCCGAAAAGGGCAGTACTCAACTTGTGATCCGAAACAGTTGACACTACAGTATCTCAGATTACAGTTCGGACAGGTATACCGAGCAAATTTATCTTCACAACTGTTCCACAAGGAGTGCTTCATTAATGCCATCAAAAACGGAGTGGAAAGGATTGAGAAAAGAAACAAGAGAGAGTAGTTGGAATCTTACACAAAACATTTGATCGTGTCTTGATTTGCCTGGTGGATGTGCGTTCTTCTGCTCTTCTTGTATGTTCCAATTGATCGGTTCATTCTTGGTGCTTTTGTTTTGTAAAAGTCTCCCAAAGAACAAACTGCGAAAGACCCACCCTCCCAATTTCCCCATGGCCCCCTTTGTGCTCACGCCTCGCGTCCGCAGTTACAGCTACAGTTACAGTTACAGCTAGCAGTGCTACTTCTACATACACTGCTGGACAGGACAGGACAGGACAGGACAGACTTCCGTTGAAAAGTGGAAATCGATTCGGAACCAACGAAAACAGAAAATACGGTCATGTCTCGGCGTAGCAGACTCTCCACGCTCTCAGCACTCTCGACACTCTCGAACGGGAAATTATCCGGCTCAGACGACCTCTACCAGTTCTCGCTCAGGGTCGCCTACCTGGCCTATCTCGCCTCCGTTCGTCAACAGGCAGCGGTCAAGACGGAAGACCACCACCACAGAAGCAGGGACAGTAGCACCTCCAATCTCCCATCCACCAGCAACGCCAACCATTCAAAGTCTCACTCCCAGCACCGTCCCCATCTCCGCCATCAAGCTGAGAATTGGACCAACACAATCTTCTCCATCGCCGATGTCTTCAAGGATGGATCCAAGTCAGAGAAGAGCGTCAAATTCCCGAAAGATTTAGTCAAAGTGCTCAAAGTCAGGATAGAAGCCATCGCAAAAGGAACAGATAAAAATTACCAAGATTTACTGCTCAGATCTAGCTTTGGCGTCTTTTACGGTACATACACTCAGGACTATTACATGAAGCAACTGAAGGAGAATAGAAACATAGAAGCACTCATCCTCCTATTCGTCACTACTGCAACGGGTGTACTAAGGAAGCGATTGGAAGGAGATGAATGGAAGATTCATCTCAACTCTCAAGTCGGCGTGTTCGTTACAATCATTCGGGATTGTTTAAGATCAAAAGAACTCAAGAACGTGCCACAAGAACTCATGTTCAGGTTAGATAGTTATGCGACCAAACTAGCACCTACTGCCACTTCCTCAAATGCACTCGATCAAAATAACCAAGAATCACGTAAATTGCCTTCACCACCATCCAACGCGATCCTCAACTCACCATCCGAAGGTACTTCTACTGCTGCCACATCCCCTTGGTCCATCAGTCATAGCATTCACGATATGCCCACTGTCAAAACTATCGGAACTCTATTCTCAATCTCTGACTCACAGTTACAGAAAGATTTGAATAATATTAGGAAAAATTGCGATGAGAAGGTTCGTTCAACATTTCCCCCGCCTGAAAAAAAAAACAAAAAAACAGTTAGAATGATATGTTTCATTTTGTTTCTTTCCTTCATTCTGATTTGTTTTTAATCTGTATTCATAGGCAGCGTTTGAAGATTTCAAGCTCTGCATTGCCAATATCGCTCAGCAGTGTCGATTCCCAGGTCGACGCGCCGATTTCGATTCAGACGATGGATACAGGGATTGGAGGACAAAAGAATTAGCACAGATTCAACACGCCATGCTACAAATGATCAAAGCGAATCCAGACTTGGCCAAATCCAAAAGTTACGCATCCAATAGTCCGGCGATCAATTCAAACCAATCACCGCTGGATGATTTCGTACTAGTCGGACCTAGTAAAGATGTCGAGAGTTCTCCTTCCACCACCTTAATAAAGGATCATACGTCTGGATTCGACTCAGGGTCCAGTCTTGGCTACTTTGCCACACCCGCTGAGAATACTAGTCAACGCAACTCGGTCTTACGACCAGATTCGATCTCTAGTTCTGGAAACCTCCTGCCTTCTGATCTTCATCAACATGATAGCCTAAATCAAGTCTTGGAATGGGATCAACATTTAGATGAAGAAACGGATGGAGATGCGATTGGCTTGGCATACAGTGCCGAAGAGCTCTCCACCACTCAGTTTGTTTACATCCCGCCCAACCCAATTCAACAATACAAAGCTTTGATGGATCAATGTCTCGACTTCGACCTGGAATCAATGAAAAGTCTAGCAGAAGATGAAGAGGTATCCTTAAAAATTCTATCCTCTCGTCATTTAGATTTACTAGAGCAGTGTGCATTCCGATGGAGACTCATGACTCCATTTCAAGTCGCTGTCTTCTTTTCTGCGATCTGTCGAAGATTCGAAGAGGAAGAGATCCCCATCATCGACTGTGTTACTGAAGCTTTAACTGATGTGTTCAGAGTAATGGAAGAACTCAAATTTGAAGGTTGGGCAACTCGTGATGTAGGCCTTTCTTGCACCTCATTTCACATTTCTATCAATCCAGTCATGAAATTTTGCTTACTCATCTTTCCCTCACTCCCCCATGATCACAGAAATTGATCATGAAAAAAACGATGTCTAGCTTGTTCGATACCCTACTCCGACGCGTATATGAGGCGATCGAATTGGTCCTAGAATCTAATCCGTGTGAAGACCTGCCGAATGCCTTGGAATGCCTTGTTTCTATTTTCGACTCAGAACCTTTCAAAATGATTGCGGATTTAGATCAGCGCTTCAGGGAATTTACAGAAGCAATCACGGAGCTGTACGACCGGTTATACTCGATCAAATCCACGGAAGCTTTCTCTGCCGATCGACCTAATGATGTGGTACCCTTCCTCGCGTTAACCGCATGGATTAACACGGGATCAAGTCGAATCAACAAGAAATTCAAACAGCCCGTCTTGGATCGCATCGACCTCGTGGCCATCTTTCTCGCCAAGCTTTGTCAAAATCTCGTCCAAGATCTCGATTCCATGAAAATCATCCTCATTCCCCCGCCAAGCGTGAATCTTCAAATCCCCCCCGGCTCCGTAATCGACCCGGGATCTAGCCCGAATTTTGACGATGCGGATGTGCTACAACTCTATCGTGCCTTGATAGAGATTGAAAAGAAGCATAATATGTGTAATCCAAAGTAATCTCTCCACCTTTTTTATATTTATACATATATATACCCCAACTATCTACTCAAATTCTCGCTGAACCCACATGCTGCCTATTCATCTTCGTAGTACTCCGTTGGCAATTCCAATCGATGAGTGGTTTTTCCCATACGTCCAGAACTGGCTTGAAGCGGCAGAAAAAAAGACGAGTGAATGGGTGCAATCTGCGATCAAAGCTGACAAGGTGACCATTTCAATCCTCACCACCTGCATCATGTTACACAAAAAAGGAAAATGCGGAGAACCACTGAAATTCTTAACTGCCTGCGGATGATGGTCGGCTTAGTTCACGCCGGAAGGAAATGATTCTCACAGTACTTCCATCATCGATCTTATGGACTCTTGTTGCTCAGCCGTCGATTTCATTCAAAAGCTTAAATGGCCTAACAAATACCACAACGCGAAATTTATGACCAAGCTTTCTCGAGTTTGTCCAACATTTTTTTAAATATAATACTTGGACTATCATTTGATGATTTACTTGTTACTTATTCATTTTAGATTATCAGTAAATCAATTGAGCAGTATTCCTCAATTATCGAGCAATCCTTTGTCGACGAGATGTTTCCTAAAGCTGATACGGAGGCGGATCGGGAGGCCAATCGGTCAGCGATTTGGACTCGTGCACGGCTTGTTGTGCAAGGAGATAAGAAGCCGGAGGCATTTCAATTTCAAGAATCGGTAAGTAGGTTGATTTGTGTCTAGAAGTAAATCGGCTCAGCGAGTCAGAACTGAAGAGAGGGAATAATTTTGGAATCCAGTCATGTGTCAAACTGAACAATGTCGAAGCTGCTCGAGTCTTGCTAGACAAGATGTACAACACGATTGATGCTGACAACGTGGCACGAATCATTCATGAGTATGAGCCGTCCCCATTGGTGACGAATGTCGCGGCATCCTCTAGTTACTTGTTCACAGTCAAGGTCGTGGCCGCCGAGGGACTAGTTGGGGCGGATGGGAGCTTAAACAAGATGGACCCGTTTCTTACCTTGAGTGATGAAAAGGGGAATCGTGTGGCGAAGACGCGGACTCTGTACGAAACCTCGTCACCGGCGTGGAACGAGACGTTTGATATCTCCGTCAAAGGCTCGCTGTGGTTGGCCGCAACGATCTACAAACGGAACCTGATGGAAAAACACGACTACCTCGGACGCGCCTTCCTTCACCTCAACCCTAAAGAGTTCAACGACTTCTTGGCTCACGATCTTTTGTTAGACTTGGACACCCGTGGAAGAGTCTTGCTCCGCGTTAGTATGGAGGGCGAGAAAGATGACGTACAATTTCATTTCGGACGAGCGTTTCGTTCCTTGAAGCGGGCCGAAACGGATATGGTCCGGATGATTATTGATAAGGCAAGTAGTCCCCGAGTCGATGTCATCAGTGGAGGAGAAGGGAGAGCTTCTTCCTGGAAAGCAATAGTTTTTTTTTTAAAAAAAAAAATCAGGCTAATATTTTTGGTTCTTCTTGAATAGATATCTCCAGTGATTAGGTATTATCTTTCCCATTCGACGCTCAAGAAATTAGTAACAACACCGGGGTTCATGAAAGGGATCGACATGTCGAAGATGTCGACAAAAATCGACCTAGATCTATCCAAGGTGACGAGTTACGGCGCGGGACTGTGGCGCTCGGTGGCCAACTCGACTCGTGAACAGGAGATCCCCCTCCCTAGGGACGAGCAGATCCTTGCGAATCTGAACCAGCAATCCTCCGCTACGGCTGACCCGTCTGGCGCTGCAAGAGCTAAAGGCCCCAAAGGCCTCACCGACGCTGATATCGAGGCCGCGATTGCTGACCTGTTTGAGTACTTAGATCAATGCATGTCTACCCTCCGGAACTCATTGAGTGAAAAAGGTCGGTTTGTACTTTTTGTAATTCCCCTCTCTTGGTGATCATTTTGCTTATGTTGATTTTTTTGTTGTTCAAACAAAATTATGAACACAGCTGGTCAATTGGTGATGGCTAAGCTCTGGAAGGAAATCTTGTCGATCATCGATTCCCTACTTTTGCCCCCTCTTTCGGATCAGCCGTCAGAAATGAGACCGTTAAGTGGACAAGAAGTGGACATTGCATTAAAGTGGTTAAAGGTCAGTATACTCATTTAAACCCCCCGCCGCCATCATCTTTTATTTTCCTGCTTCGCCTCGGTATCGCAACCAAAAATTCCAACAGTTGAATTGATTATGTTGATGACCATTGGACTTTTCGGACCAATCTAGTTCCTCACCAATTTCTTCCACGCTGATGGCGAAGGAGTTCCTATTGAGGATCTCCATAACCAAAAGTATAAAGAGATTTGGTCCATCGGGTTCTTTTATGATCAACATACAGACTCTTTGTAAGTCCCAGTTCGGTCACACTTGCACTCAATTTTTTTTTCTCGGTCGGACTGTTGATAACCTTTTTTTTATTCGACGGAATGGTGTATGATGATGGGAAATACTACAACCATCGTGGAAAACAAAAAGGATGGAAGAATGTGTGCGAGCTATGCAACAACAGTTACGGAAAGAGACTAGTAATAACCAATCCGTTTCGAGGAATAAATCAGTTTATCAGCAGAGGAACTTAGGTACTATCCGTAAGCGCAAAGCGGATAAGAAAAAAATGGATCAAGAGACGATTAGCTCGGAGTTGATTATGCGAATTTTGAGGCTGAGGTTCGCTCTGCCTCTGGAACGGATAAAAGAGGTTATTGCGAGCTGATTTTTTTACTTTCTTAATGTGTTTTAGACCTGGTACAAGTGATTTCTTACAGCAACAAATTTCGACGATGGTTTCGGTCAATGCTCAACAGAAAACTCAAGCTACAAACAAACAGACTAGACGCAGTAGTAATAAGCCAAACTCGGTGACAGCCACAGGTCTTTCTCGTCGAAAGGAGGCCCATCCCCCCCATCCTCCACTCCCACATTCTTCGCTCTCTGATATTGTTACTAATCCCTCTTCGTCCTCTTCTCATCTCCATCAAAAACCCGGTGGGACTCATTTATACAACGGTTGAAATATCCCTCTTCCCTTTGCTGAGTTTTAAGAAGAAAATGCATTAATAACAAAAAGAAAAATAACACAAAAACACTTTGAAAGGTTAAGTCATTAATTAATTTTTGTATACATGCAGTTCCTACAGTTTTCTCTCTCTCTCTCTTTCTCGTACACTGCCACTCACACAAACACCAACGTACCGTATATGTTGAGTCTTTTATCTTTTCGTTTTACCCCAATCGCTTTTAACATATCATTTCTTCTCTTTGCGTTTGTGTGTATTTAGTTTTCAGAAAGAAAAAAAAAAACGTTCAATTGAATACTTCTTCTTTGTTGGTGTCTAGTTCATTTGTTTTCCATAAAGCACAGGATTCCTTAGCGTTTCTTTCTCTTTTTCATCCTTTTCTTTCTGTTGTTCATTGCTCCTATTTTTTTTTTTTGTCCACAACATTTTTCTATGTGATTTGTACTTTACTTTTTTCTTGTGGGTGTATGATCAGTTGGGATCTCTTTTTTTCAATACTTTGTGTTTATCAGCGTTCGGGAGGAACGGGGGTGGGGAGCTTGGTTGGGTGCGGTGAGCGTCCATCGGAGTGAAGCTATCATGGCTTCTGCTGGCCGAGTCCACACCTCACAAAAGCTTCGCAAGGAACTCGCCGAGACGGATGAGGATGGGACTCGCCGTGGAAGCAAGCTCGAGCGGCCCTGCGTCTGTGGACGGCAGAATCTGGCCTGGATGGCCATCGCGTTCCTGCTCGCATATCTGACTTACTACGTGCGGCCAGTCCGACATTATTCGTATGCCGTTTGTGTCTCAAGTGGCGGTACAATCTACACCGCCGAACCGGATAGCCCTTTTGCCGAGTGCATCGCCATCACGGGTAACCATATCAGCTTCGTGGGGAAGAGGGCCGACCTCGAAAACTTGCGGGCTCAGTCGGCGGGATGGCTTGGTCGTTTCCAATCGTTGCTCACATTCAGCAGGTCCGGTATTACCGATACTCGAATAGCGATCAATACCCTAGATGGGGATCTCTCCATACTTCCTGGTCAGTCTCCTTCTTTCTTCTTATGTCCCTGACGCGGAACTGCCTCTTGGTTTGATGATTTCAAATTCAAGAGATAATTTGAGAGATTAAGTGATACAATTCCCCGCACCGAACTCCTTGTATTGCAGGATTGATTGATGCCCATGCACACCCCCTCGAGTACGGAGAAGCTTCAATGGGCGTTGATCTGGTCGGTTGCAAATCTGTCCAATGTGAGTTTGTCGCTGGCATGCTGGTTTGCTACCTGCTAGCCATACTAATTCACGTCTACCTAACAGCTGTCATTGCTCGCATCATTAGCCACATCAGCTTGGAATCCGCTGAGCCGAGCGGTATAATTCGTGGAAGCGGATGGGACCAAAACCTATTTGAGGGCAAGCAGTTCCCATCGGCGGTTAGCTCCATGTTCTAGTAACACCCGGCGATCTCATCAAAACGATTTGGAAATTTGATCTTTCTGATTGTCGTTCGGTTCGTAGATTGCACTTTCAAGCCATCCAGAACTTCAGGGAAAAAAGATTGTCCTGAGGAGAATCGACTATCATGCCTACTGGGTTTCGGAAGCTATTCTCGATTCAATTCTCACTGAAAATCTTGCACAGGATGTGGAGGGTGGCAAAATCGTGAGGGATCGAAATGGTCGTCCGACGGGGGTGTTCATCGATAATGCGATGGATTTGATTGGTGCGCGTCTTATTTATTACTAAATTTTATGCCCCATTTTCAAAAGTATTCATTATCTAGGATCAATCTTTCTGATATGTACAAAAAATCAAATATGTAGATGAAATTCTCCCAAAGAGGACAGACGAAGATCGTTTTAAATATCTCGAGTCTACAGCAAAAGAAATGTTGGCCGTAGGCTTAACCACGGTGAACGATGCCGCCACTGATCTAGAAACGGTAGAGTTCTACAAAAAACTTGATGCCCAAGACAAGCTGCCCGTCAGGGTAACGGGTATGGTCAATTGTGGATACACCTATTGCGGGGATCAGGTGGAAAAAGTATCGGGTAATAAGTTTAACCTTCGGTAAGAGAAATTAAGTGTACCATAATCTATGTATGTCTTCTTCACCATAATAACATCTTCCGAACTCTCACTTACAGAAGTGTCAAGCTGTTTGTTGATGGTGCATTAGGCTCTTGGGGTGCAGCACTTTGGGAGCCCTATTCAGGTTGCGTACAATTTTTTTCCCATCTCTACATATCACGACGATTATATCTGATTTTCTTTTTCTGCAGACTTGAGCTCATCCCGGGGCATTTTACGTGCTCCCGAGGAGGTATTTCCTCCACTTATTCAACAGTGGGTTGATGCAGGCTTCCAGGTGAACTCACATGCGATAGGAGATCGAGCCAATACGCTAGTGATCGATTCATATGAACAAGTTTTGCGTAACCTGAGTCACGAATCAACTCATTCTCCGCGTCCGTTCAACTTCCTCCGGCTAAGGATTGAGCATGCACAAATCCTTCGACAAATCGACATGAAAAGAATGGGTAAAATGGGAATTATAGCGAGCGTTCAGCCAACGCATGGTCAGTCTCCTTAAAACAGATTTTAGGTTCGGATTCCTGACGCTGATGTTCACATCGAAAATTTCTCCGTAGCAATTGCCGACATGGACTACGCCGAGGATCGACTGGGAAGTGAAAGGATTCGCGGAGCTTATGCATGGAATAGTTTGCTGAAGTAAGTCATTCAAGCCAATCAATCTAATATACGTTGAAATCTTATCGTTGATATCACTTTCAACATGGATTTGCTCTTTTTTATTTTCTCCCCTTCGATTCACTTCGTCAGGCAAAACGTAACCTTGGCTTTAGGATCCGATTTCCCAGTTTCACCCGTATCTCCATTCTTAGGAATCCATGCGGCATACACCAGAAGAAAGCCAGACTTGAGTTACGAGGATGAGGGACAAGGATGGTACGAATCAGAAAGAATTAGCAGTATGCAAGAAATTATAGATGGTTTACTATTCATGCTAGTTTTGCTGGTTTAC